>CAXIVR010000011.1:39709779-40309779 GCA_964035755.1 Teleogryllus oceanicus | reverse complement strand
GCCCACTATTCGGAAGGCACAACCATTGTCGTGAAATGAAGAGGCGAAAACATGGAATTAAATTATTTCATATACACTTTAAGTAGTAATACGCAAAGCTTCCGTCATCATGTACAATTCTAAATTTATTAAATAGTAACAAAAAATGAATATATCACTTCTGTAACAAACATTGCATTCTAACTTTATTGCAAATAGCAAAATTAGGTCCTACGTGTTTCTCATATTCTCATAACGTCTATTAAGCGGCCACTTTAGCAAAAGGCTGGGTTTTTGTCGGAACCATAAGTGAGCGCTTAATAGGGGTTTTATTGTAGCACAAACAGCTCAATCCCTCTGTTTCTATGTGAGGAGATTCTTCAATTCAATTACACAGTGCTCAATAGCGGCGGCGACTATGTGAAAATAGGCAAATGATTGTATTTTGTCATGAGAGAATTGTTTCTCAATGTAACACAATGTCCCTCCTTAGAATCATCCGGGAGATACGCGTGGCGTCAGCCAGAGAACAACGCGAAGTCGCGCCCCGTCACATAAATCTCTATTTTCCTTTCTCGCTACCGCACACGCAGTTGAGAGAAAATTATGTAAGGTTGCGCAAAAACCGACGAATTTTCGGCAGAAAAACTCTTATTACAGGACCCTGGTAACGAAAAAGAAGATAGTCCAGTTCCTACCCCTTACATGCACCTATTTGCACTACAAACATGCCAGGAACTTAGAACTTGTACCGGCTGGAGCGGTGTCCCGCTGGGGCAAATACCTGATTGGGGAAAACCCCGCATGCGGATGTGTAGGTCCGCAGATCTCACCACCGACGAGGGAAGATCACCACCACCTCCAGCAGTAAAAGGCATGCACTACATTTGCGGGACTAACGACCCGCATGCCGTTGTCGCGCCCAGAAATCCTCAGCAATAAACTGCGCTTTCACAAGTAAGGAATCGCTACATGAGCCCCAACTGCTATAAGTGGGCGCGCGAAGTACCGAAAGGGCACAGACTTGTCAACGGCACTGAGTTACCGCTTTGGAGCCCGCAAAGATGCGACTAGCGCTTCCTTCGAGTGCTACAAGTAACAATGTGTGTAATTATCATAGATTAGGCAATACTTCCCCGGAAACCTTGCATTAGAACGGAATACATAATGCAGACGCTTTGCCCTTCATGAATAAACAATTCCAATAACAGAATATAATTGTCACTCAGAATGTATTGTAACTATACATTAAAATTTACTGAACGTTTGTGGGGTCCAGCTCCTGTGGCTCGTTAGGTTCATTGGCCACTGGTATTATACTCCGCTTTAATACGAGTGGAACTTCAAAGTGACGAGGTTGACGGAGAGAGGAACAATGCCATCCAATCGGGAGCTTCAATGCGACTTTAATTTTTTTATTTTATTTATTCATTTTACGTCAAAAGAGTTAAAACTGTGTGTGACGTGCTATGGAGAGAAGTAAGTTCTGTGCACGTTTTCAAAATGCTGTGATCCCTACCCTAAGCCATGTACGACTTGAATTTTGAATACATAAAGAAAATGAGACTTTTGTTGCAAGGATTGTAAAAAAATATTCGCTCCGATCTAAATGGTAAATAATACATTAACATCACTGTTAAAATTATTATTCCTTTGCTTGCGATGTTCAGTATAATCTCTCATTGTATAGGAACAGTTATGCAGCAGAAACGATTTCACTCGGGATTTAGACTTTTCAATCGAATTTAATCGTTTAATGTCATCTGGCAGTGTTGTAAAATAATGTGCATGTATTGCATGTGAATTTTTTGTAATGAGCTGTTGATAATGTCAGCTGATGAATACGTCGAGTGTTATAGTTATAAACATTAGCGTTTTCTGAAAATATATTCTCGCCCTTACGCAAGTCATTTTTGACAAAAACCAGTGTTTCGTGAATCAACAGACAAGGTAATGGTAAAATTCCTAGATTAATAAGGAGAGGCTTACAAGAATCACGTGGGTGGAATTTGGTTATTATTCGTACAATTCTTTTCTGTAATCTAAAAGTCTGGGATTTTGGTATTGGAGTTCCCGATTGGATGACAATGTCCCCCTCTCCTTTCAGCTCTTGGCCTTGAAGAGTCACTACGTTGAAATCTGAGTATACTGAATTCGTGAGTAGCTACAAAATTATTCTGCCTTTTAAATCTACCGCGTGCACCTTGATAACCTCTATAAATCAATTTACTCGTAAAATGACCGCTTTCGATGCCCCCCCCCCCCCACTCCGGACTCTCGGAGCTGCTGAGATTCACAGCCCACGTCGCGGCGCCGCACGCAGGTCAACCCCAGGGCTTCATGCCCCACATTCCTCTAAGCTCACATCCAAAATTAACCACGTGTGACAGTGAGCGCACAAAAACAGATTAATAAAATCCTTGACGAAAGTTTTGTGCATTAAATTTTATGTCCTTTCGAGACTTTCTTTGGTTTTGTTCCATACGTCAAAATGATTTCAACATATTCGATCCGTATTTTTTCTTTGACTTTTACTTTCTCGCATACTACTTATGCAGTATAGAGAAAGTTGTGTAATGCTATGGCAAAATATATTGATTTCTCGACAGCAACTGGCGTATAAGTAGGTCCCTCGTACCGAAAAAGTGAATAATTCTTGCTTCTTTATGTAGCAAAATACGACTTCTAGAACATTGTAGTCAGTATCCACATATGGGTCTTTCATATCGAAAAACTGATTAACGGCGAAACGTCTGTTCGCCGGTGAAAAACAACGGCTAAACTGTAGGCATGATTTTCACCAAAACTGATATATTCCCAGATCCATCTTACTCACGTCGCGGCTTCTTAAATTTCAAACGTGTTTATTGAGTTTTGGAGGTCCTTTGCAGGAAGCCCCAACCTCTTGAAAGTTATCTCAAAAAACTCGAGATTTTGGATATTTTTTTCTCAGAAAGAGCAAAGAATACATATAAAAATGTCGCAGGTCCGATTTTTATTAATTTCTCTAAATTTTCGATAATTGCAAACATTTAATTTTTTAGCGGAAAACGCGACCTTAGATCGCGTATTAGATCTCTGAATAAGGCCATACACATTTTTTTCAAAATATGATCAGTTTTCGCGTAAGTGAGCATAAAATAAAGTCAATTTTAAAAACTAAATTTCTCAAACACTCCCGTTTTTTCTTTAAACTTTTAGAACGCATACCGCTGAATGCACTGAAAAAAAAGTCATAAACGTTATTTAGATGTGATCTTTTAATAATTCAAAAGTTATACAATCTATGTTGAAGTAGTATTATATTCAAGTATTCAGTATTAATATCACGTAACCGTTACGTACAACTGTAATGCAACTAGTTGGACTTTACAACCGTACTCAACAACCTCAAAAACCCTTAAATACCGAATTTGAAAAGAAATTCTAGTTTTATTTTATATTTCGATTTAAGTCAGCCATTATGATAAATTATTCAGTGTTGGTACAACAACTATTTGAGACAAGACTCAAAAGTAAGAATATATAAATCAGTAGTTAGACCTATTTTAACACATGCAGCAGAGGCACGAGGTGAAATAAAAAAGCAGGCAACGTCAGCTAGAAGAGGCAGAAATATGTGTGTTGAGGAAAATTTTAAACAAAACGTTCTTGGATAGAGAAAGAAATGATAACATTAGAACAATATGTGGAATTAGTCCCATTTCCGAATGGATAATATAACGTAGGAGAGAAGGGAATCAACACATTGATAAAATGAATGAAGATAGAATTGTAAGGGTCTCGAGAGACACTAGACCAGTGGGAAGAAGATATCCGGGAAGACCGAAGTGACGATGGCACGAAAGTTTTTAAATCCAAGGAATGGCCTATGGCCTACTAAAAAGCAGAAGACGATTTAGGATTCAGCAATTTCTTTTCGCAAGTTTTGATTTCATATTCGTAACCAGTGACCTTCAAAACCTTTATATATCAGGAACTTTTCAATTCAACATATTTTTCATGTCAGGGCAGTACGAGGTGTGGAACCACTGTGCACCTCCCCCCTCCACTTCCGCTCCACAGGGCGGGCCCACCGGAAGGTGATGGAAGGTCGTGTTTATTTTCCTCATACACACAACACATTCCATTTCTACATTACATCTTTTACCTTTTCCTTCCTCTACTGCGGTTTCGGGAAGATCATTATTGCAAACACTCCAACTATACATATTTTCACTCCTATCCATCACATATTTTCACTCTTAAAATCCGTGTTTAAGGTTTTTTTAAGCTGTAAAGTCCTTCACACATGGGCCAATTTTTTCGGACGGACTATCGGGGCAACGAAATTGGACCGTCAGCTACACTGTCCGACCAATAACACGATTTTTCAGTAGTCCGAATGCCGACATGGGAACATCTGCGCCAGCAAGACGAAAATCTGAGGAAACTGAAGTGCTGTTGTGGAGCTTTTGCACAGTGATTCCAGGCCTCGAAAATCTGACCAAAACGAAAAAATTATAATTAGAGATTTTTATGTTCAGAATAGTTTATACTTGTAGTTAAAGAGTTAAAATGCAGAGGAATACATCTTTCGTATTCATCTTCTTAGCCCAGTTGAAAAGCTACCCAAGCGGAACGAAGTTCAATTCCAGCAGAGAGACGAAGATTTAAATATAAATTATTGACAAAGCTTAACTGCTGACAAATGTAAGATCATATACAATTGAATAATGAATACTTGTTAATACTGAAGTGAAAAAACCTAACTGAGAATTTCTGAAAAACCATGTGGTTCCACCATGGCTCCAATACTTTTTTTCTTAATTCCAATTTCAGATGATCGGATTTCTTTTCTAAATTCGAAATGTCTGAATTTTGGATAATACAAAAATTTTAAAATTGTTTGGTGTTTCCTTTATATCGCTGAACTGAAGATAGCAATATTTTTCTTTGTGAAATATGTCCACTAAAATTAGATCTTTACATATTGACATTGAATACTTTTTAAAACTTTTTTTTGTACTCCTATTCGAGTATTTTTTTAAGCGCTGGGAAGGTTGTTACGGAACCACGTAGTATAATGCACATCCTGATCGTTTCGTAAACCACAGCAAGGGAGTAGAATGAACCGTTTCGCAGGTAGATGAGTGATGCAAATGTTGCGCAGAGAAGAGAAGCACCTCAAGCAGCGATGAGGTGTCGGTCGCGTGGGTGGCACCTCATCATCATTATCCCTCCCCCCCCCCCGCTCCCTGACATCCACATCGAGAGGAAGAGGCGGCGCCGCCCTTGGTCGCATTCCTATAGAACGATTTTCCTAAGGATGAGCCAAAGTGACAGTTCGCGAAAACAAGTGAACATCACATGTATTTCAGAGAAGCGACAGCTGTTCAGCCTCCGCCGCGACAGCTGTTCAGCCCCTTCGTAAAGTTTTTAGTTGTGGCTTCTGAGAAGACATCACAATCCAGAAGTCTAAGAGTTTCGCTGATGTATATGCACGTACGCGAGTCCAGGAGATAAATTTAATTACGTATGTGGAAAACCTCTTAATATGCTCTCACAACCAGTAAAAGAAATTTGCCACGAATGTAAATAGAAAGCTCTCAATCACAGCTCGCCACATAACAACACAAAGGCCGGAACGCATCTCGTATTCAAGTCTCGGTTTTAAAATAAACATGATATTTATCACACAAAAATTAAATTCAATGTAATATACAAAGGAAAAAAGATTTTTTACAGAAGAGCACATAACACTGCACTTCCTAATTTCAATTATTTCTCGCGGCGCACTATATTTTTGTCGGACGAGGACGTCACGAAAGGAAGCGTTGAAGCCATTTACAAGTTAGCCAACTGCAAACGAACAAATGCAGGAAGAGAGTCCATTGGGCTCAAGGGCACGACGACCATAGAATCTTCAGTTATGTTGCCAGCACTAGCTGTCACTTTGGCTCATCCTTAGGAAAATCGCTCTATACCGCCAGCGCCGGCGCTAGGCCTGGGCAGGCCGGGCGACTGCCCGGGGCCCGCAAGCCAATGGGTCCAATCATGGGACTGATGAGAAAAAAATTAGTAAAGCATTGAAAAAGAAAGTAGAACTCGAGAAAATTGTTATCGTAATTTTATAACTCGCGGTACAGTAGTTCTGTTATTTCATAAAATGTTCAATTAATTTTTTTACCTTCAATAGTTAACTGCAGACATTACTTATAAGATAGGACTCTACGAAATGAATCAAATGACGCTTATATGATCTACTGACTTTCACATTTATTATTTCATGTCTTTAGCAAGTAATTTTATTAAATACTAACCAACCACAACAAAACTTTTAAGATCATCACGGAAATGGTTTTATTTTATCACTAAATACATTTACTTAAAACTATTATTTAAAATGTATTACCAACAATTTCTTCTAGCTTAAACTTTGTATTTTTTGTTATTTGTTGAAATAAAATAACTCATAGCTTCATGATACATCTTTCACATTTTTAATTTTTTTTGGCTAAGTTTTAGCATTGTATCGGGCCCAAAATTGTCTAGCTGAGGCATTTCCTGGCGCATTGGCTTTCACTTTGCAGTAGAAACTATTTGCTCCTAAATTGTGTTGGGCGGCGGGCAGGGAACCACCGGACTGCATACCCTGTCCGTTGTCCCTCACCCTCGCTTCCCGGCTTATCCCCTTATCTTTTTCCTTTACCTGGGACGGCTTAGCCCGATTCCAGCCCGCTTCGTTCACCGGGCGTTTCCAAAGGAGTCAACTTTTTTGTTAAGTTTGCATTTACAAGTAGTGCAAATAGAGGTTCTCGCGCCAGTCCAGAGAAAACCACGAACGCAGGCGAACATGCCAGCATCTTCGGAATTGTGTATGTAATGTCAGAGAGATAAGAAGATGCTCGTGATAGGTTATTTCATGTACATATTTCCACAAACTTTAAAGCGTAGGTTTTCAACGTTGGCATCACTCAAGCAAATGTTCCTTGAAAACAGACAGAAGTGGATAAATTATAATCGATGAATGCTCCATAAGCAAACCTAAGTAGAAAACTTAGAAATCAATTCGCGTACTGAGGAGGAAAACGGAACGGGATGAAGTCGGGCAACGCCTTTTTGGGGAGGTAGGTAAACGGCTGAGGAAAAGTTGACCGCGCGATGCAGGGCGTGGGGCGGGGGGCGAGGGCGGGGGCGGGGGCGGAAGCGCGAGGCCATTGTGGCCGTCGTGCGCTGGTGCGCTGCGTCGGGTTTTTTGCCCCTTTGTTCGTCCCCCGCGGCCGCTGACAGTCACGGACACACTGCCACCGCTCGGCGCAGCGCGGCACGCCGCAGCCTCCGCGCTCGCTACACAGCTACACTCGGTTTCTCTAAAGGCGGCTCCACACATGCGTTATTGGGCGAACACCGAGCAACCGCTCGCCGAAACTAGTGTGGTCGAGTTGCTTGCTATTTGCCGAGTGACGAACATTCGGGGTTCGCCCTACCCACTGCGTGTCGGTCTTTTGGACGCATCAAAGGGAGCGAACATTCGCCGAACACCTCAGCTGCTCGGGATTGGGCGAGCACCAGCTCGCTGCTCGGCGAATGCCGCATGTGTGGAGCCACCTTAACGGGGCGGCTGAGGGTAGTACCTCCAAGATGGAATTCGGCATGACGTTTTCAGTCATTCTCGGTCCTGTCGCTAGAGTCGCTTGATCTGCAGCATTGCAGCCGCCGCGTTAGAAAACCCAACAATAGGGCAAATTCAGTCGCTGTCTAAAGAAGAATTCTGTTTCGATGGAGTAACGGTTAGCGTATCGGAGAGTTATACCAAAGTTTGCGGGTTCAAACCCGATCGAAGCTATGGATTTTGAAAGGCGAAAAAGTCCTTCGTACATGGGAAGTTAAGCTGTCTGTCCCATGTTGTAGATTTACTGCATGTAAAAGATCCTCAAGCCTAAATGAAGCCTCTGAGCTAAATTCAGAACGCCAGTTTCGTCGCACTACCTCCTTTCCCTCCGAGGCGGTGAAAGGGGCGTAGCGGAACTTGCGTGGTCAGGCGGAAGAGGAGACCTCATGGCCCGAGGCTTGCCGCTGAAAATAAGGCATCATTGATTGATTGAATTCTAGCGGCCGGCTGCTCTGATCGGTAGATTTCCGTGGATTCTCCGACCAACATCAGTCGAATGCCGCTGGCAATGGGCGAGGCGATTTCTTTTTCTTATGCTTACATTTTCCAGTGCAGCCCTCATTTGAGGAGAGTCGGCTCCCGACCAAATTCCGACATAGATCGAAAAACGCTTCACTAACTTCCTCATAAATTGGCAATAAATAATTCTCCAATCGTTTTGGGGTCAGAAGTAGAGATGCCGGGACGAAGCGTTTGTGTGTTTCTTTTTGTTTTGTTTTTTCTTCTAATTCGCCGCAGCCTTAATACAACCGCAACTTCATCTGCATTTCGCCGCTGAAGCCTCAAATCAATTCAATTATGCCTTATCCATTATTTTGCGTGGCGATGCTCAGGCCATCACGCCCGCTCTTTCAGCTGACCACGCAAATTCCTCTATGCTCCTTTCACCATCTAGCGGAAGAAGAAAGTATCACCCGGGCGACGAAACAGGCGAATTTAATTTAGCTCAGAAGCTTCTTTTAGACTGGCAATAAATCTACATGGGACAGGCGGCATTACTTCACTTCCGAAGGTAGTACGAAGCGATTTTTCGCCTTTGAAAATACTCTGCTTCGATTGGGGGTTGAACCGGTGTCGTTGAGTATGACAGTCAGATACGTTGTTACACCATCGAAGCTGCAACCGTTGACACTAGTATTTGGTAAAAGAATACTACACGCACAACTTATACACCAAAAAGTCTTCAGCGAACTGTGTCAAAGCACGAGGCCATTTGTTTTCCTTCTGCTCACATCTTCCAACGCAACCTCGCGAGGCCACCCAGCGACGCCTCGGGAGGTCATCAGTGACACACGTGAACAGCGAGTGCATTGCAATTCCGAAGGCCGTCTGGCAGGCTAAGGAGCGATCGCGATGGCAGGGATGCGCGCGATACAGTCTATCGTCATTTGCACCGCAATTCCATCAATTCACGAATTTGTGAATTTCTTCCTTTGTATTCCCAAATAGCAGAATTTTTCTTCTACGATACTAAAAACAATTTCCAGTTCTTCCATACATTATAAGCACAATCATCTGCACATCATAAAAGAAGAGAAATCGTCAAGAAGCTGCTGTGAAGAATGACATTAGACGCATTTCTTCATCTAGTATGGGATAAGACAGTGGTGAATAGCTTCTATCTGAAATGACACCTGTGTAATAAATAGACTTTGGATTGTATGACAAATGCTTATTTAGTTCCTTTAGGAGGTTGTGCAAAATAATTGCAGATGTTTATGAATCATGAAAAAATGGATTATGAAAAAATAATCTACTGAGAGCATCTAATAGTGCCTAAAATGTTCTAAAAGGGCGGTTGATGCCTATTTTGATATTTTTTGTCTAAAATTGTATAAAAACAAGTAATTTTGAAGAAGCATTGAATTTTTATTACTCATTTCTTGAATTTGTCACACCAAACGCATAGTTTCCGGAATTTCCCGAAACGCGAATATTCCCCGATCGACGAATACGCAATAGCCTACGCACCGAAATCTTTCACCCAACACAGCGAACACAAGAGCTCTGCATGACAAGAGAAAGAGGATGTTTTCCGTTCGTCTCCGATCAGCGCGACTTCTTTGGCAATTGCACCTATCCTTTAATCTTTAGAAACAGCCCATTACCATATCACTCTTCAATTGCACTATACAAAACCATTCTAGTTAGTCCTATGTGGATAAATAGCGCAAAAACCAATCTAAAAAAAATTACAAATCATTCAGAACCAATTTCTCAGAACAATAATCAATGCACCGTGGTTTGTCATCAATCATCAGCTACATAAAGAACTCAACTTAGAACTTATTGAACATCACATCACATACTTATCCACCAACACTTATTATTATTTACCTCAAATCCCTTCGCTTGCCACCTTTAGACTAGCAAAAAAACGAACCATACAAGAATAAAAAGCAGATATCCCTACAACATATTCCTCAAAACCTTCTCCGCATTTGAACCTGAATAGAGGACCCAATAGGGCATCCTCAACATTATGTTAGAATTAAGTCTTTGAAATTAGTTTTAAATATAAGTTAGCACATAAGCCTATCAAACATATGTAAAGTTTAGACTAAAACTGACCGTACATAGGTCAAACCAACAAAATCAATAAAATGAAAAGAAAAGAAAAGTAGAAGAAAAAACGCAGCGGCAAAGTTGACAGGTTGAGACTTCTCGCCTTGATGCTAATTTATTATGTAAGTGAATAAAATAATATGTTTGTAGCCACTCTCAAAAATGTAAAAATACTTGACTTTCCTGAATAATAAAAGAGCCCAAAATGAATTGTTTCGCGATCAGTTTTAGCTGCCAGAAGCACAATTTTCGTAGCTAAATGTTTTAATCATTTTAATTTAATTTTAATTTGTTCCTATTTGCTGCCTAAACCACTTTTAGTGCCTAAAATTCTAAGGTCTTATAATAAACTGCAAGCAACGCCGGCAGGAAGAGCTTGTTCAGACGGGAATCCCCCAACTACATCCCGCTGTTTTCCCTCACTCTCACTTCCCAGCTGATCCTTACTCAGTTTTCGTTACCTGAGAAAGCACAGCTTGTTTGCATTGTCTCATACATCCGGTGTTTCGGAAGAAGTAAACATTTTGTCCAGTTTGCATTCATAAGTAGCGCATATAAATGTTCTCGCGCTAGTCCAGGTAAAACCTTGAACAGAACAAGGCAGAAGCATCGAAATTGTGTATGTTAAATCAGCGAGGTAAGAAGATCTTCGTGATAAGTAATTTCATGTTTGGTTTCCACAAACGTTTACGCGGTGGTTTACAGCGTTGGCAGTGCTCTGAAAGATCGTGCAAATGTTTCTTGAAAACAGAAGTGGATAAATTATAATCGATCAATGTGATTCGTAATTCGTAATCACGGTAAACATAGAAATCAATCCTCATATTAAAGAAGGGAAAAAGAACGGGATGCAGTCGGACTTTGGCTTTTTGGGGCGTTAGGGAAACGGCTGCGGAAAAGTTTACCGCGGGATGTAGCTGATATATGCACCTTTGGACGCAGAATTATGAATCTCCGCCTTTTTTGCTTCTGCTCGTAGCCGGAAACGACAGCTTGACACGTTTGCACCGCACGTTGCAACACCACAACTATTCTGATGTAAACCGAATTTATTTTGATATGTCGTGAAATGCGCGGAATCGCCCTCTCTGCTTCTTTAATTTAGGATTAATAGGGAGAGAGTTTTTATACCCTAAAAATCTTGAAATATGTTTTTAAAAATACGCCTTTATGACCCAGATATTCCGAAATATGCATTTTAATACGCAATTAAAATTTCATTTCCTGTAAAAACCTTTCTTGATAAAATGCAGGAAACGCATGTGGAATGAAAAGATTTATTTTTGTGCAAACAATATACATACTTCGGGAGAAATAATTGAATTGCATGTATTGAGTCACTTTTCTACCTGATTTAAAAAACATGATATCAATAACACACATTTTCACAGGTATTTTAACATATATAGAAAGGAAATATACGCAATCTGTGACAAGCTCTTTCTAATCAATGAACGCTCATAAATATATATATATATATATAAAAATGAAACGTTTTAGAGAGGTCTCTATTTTGACGAAATACGGTAAATATGCTCCATTAATTACACAAATATGCACCAATGGAAAAATCGGCCAAATATTCACAAATATGCACTAACATATTAATCTGCATAGCATCCAATTCTAACCAAATGTCGAGAAATTTAACTTAGCTATGCCCGGAAGCAACTGACAGAAGTACACAAAATCATTGATATTCGCTCCCTAATGATTTATATTAATATATTATTTCGTAAAGAAAAATAAGTGATGCTTACATTCAATTTATATAGATCAACGTTTTACGTTCATTTTCAAAGTTCGCGTCTTCTGTATTTCATTTGTGATATCGTTCATGGGCTTATTCTCTTCATGGGTTCAGAGAAATGAATAACTACAGTTTCTTGTTTGCTTACACCATGAACAAGAGGTATGTGCCATGAAGGCCACAAAAACTTCTCTCGAAATGCCCAACCTGTGTTTTATTCTGCGAAATTTGTGATTACTGCAATATTGACATTGTCCGAAGAAAAACGGTCACATTTTATCACGCGACTGCTTTATGAGAGCTCATGGACAGGAAATATTTGAGTCACCACCGATGAATACCATTAGCTGTTTAGTTTGCGATGCACTGAAGCAAAGTGTTTCAGAATAGTTGTTACAAACTCCAATGGCTTATAGAGGGGTCCAAAATGATCACTTTCTGAAAATTGACGTGTGGTGGGAATTTTCATACAACGGAATTACACATGTGACATTTTCCTCGGATTTTTAGGAAAATCCTTACTCGTTCTTTGGCACCAAGCTACCAATTCCGATCCACTACATGCCCTAGCAGTTCGTAACATTTATTTTGACACGTGCTGTATAATGATAAGGTAATAACACAAAACTCGCCCATTGAATGACCACCGCTGGGGAATTTCCCGAATGTCAACTACTTACAGCATTTTACTCAATTATACGTTAATGGATAAAATACTTCCGAACGCTCCAGAGCCGCGCTTTGACTCACGTGTGGTGCAAGGCCCAAAATAGCCTACGTATTTCAAGATTTTGTCTTCTGTTATTCGAGTGTTTCAATATTTTCAAATGGACAATTCTTTATATACAACTTAGATAATGCATTCATAGATGAATACAACATTAGAGTGAATGCTGACTTTGATTGTGGACAGAAAATTGTAGCTGCACTATCTGCGCAAGTTTTCTTGGACTCAGCGAGGAACATAGGTCTTCTCTTGTTCGAGCGGTAGGGATGCGCTTCCTTCACGTGGCACAGTAAACTTTATTGGTTGATGTCAACTGCGTGGTGGCTCTCTCCTCCGCTAGATAGAGAGATCCGGCGCCGACCAATTGGGGGACATTTGGGGACATTTCCCTCGCCGACAATCCGGGTCCAATTGGGGACATTTCCCTCGTCTGGTATCCCCTCCGCGGGGCACCGCCCCACAACACCGCATCACACCGAGACAAGCTCTAAGCTACTGATGGGTCTCCCGATAAGTGTTGTGTAGTTCGTGTGAGTGTAAGTAAGAGGTGAGAATAGAATAAGTAAGAGGAAAGAAAAATCGCGCGTGGTCCGAGATCCGTTTGTTAGGGTGCTGCTCCGGCATTCGCCTGGTGTTGGTAGGAGAAACGACGGAAAACCACCGATCAGAGCAGCCGACCGCTAGAATTCTCCAAGCAGCAGCAGAATTCGGCCTAGCTATCTAGCTCGAGTCGAAAATTTCGCCACCGTCGAGGCTCGAACCCTAATACCTCCCGTCCAGAGCCGCTGCAGAGGCAATGAAAATGTTGGCTCCGACAGCCAGTGGCACGATAAGGGGTACGTAACAAAATCCGTTAAGCTAAATTGACGATATAAATAGATATTTATGCACAGCAGGGCGTCGGCGCGCCTGGGGTACATACAAGATTTTTTTCCTAATTTTAATGTTTCAGATTTACTTACTAATTAACTGGTTGTTAGTTTGACTTAGTTTGTCTTTTCTTTTTTCCCTCCCATAATTCCCATCATAAGCGAACTAAAGCATCATTCAGCTGTTATCATATTTCCCTCGTAACCACGATCCTGCCTATCCAGGAAAGTTATGCAGCGTATATCTAGCTCTGAATCGTACGCAAAAGTAAGCAATAATGTATCCGTCTCTTTTATACGGGAGCGAATTGTTATTAAGATTTGACAAAACGCTCATTGCTGCCTTTATTCACAGTTTTATTTGGTGTAGTATAAAAGCAGGAGTAGGTATTCCGATGGAGACCTAAAAGAAGTGTGTTCAGATCGCACTTCTCACTCACACGTAACACAGTTTTTATCAGCTTTTTCACGTTAAATAATTAAATTGACATTTATTTTGCGATCAAGAATTAACAACGCATTTTCATGAGATAAAATGGAAATATACGAAGACAGTACTTACCCATCTGCGCGAACTAATGTGACACAGTGCACGAGGCTCAAAATGGCGGCATACCAAATCACCATAATGACGAGATCACCTGCAAGAGGAATAGAAAATTCATTAAAATGCCACATCGCTCTTCGACAATAACAAGTAGCATTAGAATCTTGAATCTCTTTTATTACGTGTCAATATCGTGTGATTTATTACTTTCATTTCAAGGCCCATAGATTCTCAGTGGAAAACAAATCAATTACTTCACATCACAAATTTTAAATTGAGATATTTTCTTCTAGATATTCTTCAAAGAATGATTTCCGGCCATTGAAATGACCAATTATGTTGCGCAATTTCAATTTTTAACGCCTATAATTTCAATCGCATACTACATATGACAGAAATTATTCGTAATGCATAGTGCAATAACAATTGTGTTGTTTCATTATGTTAAGCGTGTATTAAAGGAATTGTAACATGGACATATGATGTTGGGCTGAATGTGAATATGGAGTGGAACAATTGTCCTGTAACCATTAATTAACCTTTAATTAGGAAAGCATTTTTACTGATTTCGTTGACAGAAGTTTTATTTTTCTAGATGGATGCTGCTAGCTTTAGACTAAATTGACAGGGATTGGTTTTAAGGTCGTGCTAGCTTTAGATGGCTAAGCATTGTAATCGTGCGCCGGAAAACGTCGATTTTTCAACTGAAAAAGTAATTGCTGCACCCTGGTTGCAAAATGGGATACATATTGTCCCTATATAATTACTCCTCTAACACGTCGTGTTATTAGAATACTTTTTTGGGGGGGAGGAGGAAGGGGGGTTGCCTTGATATCGAAAAATCATTCTGACGAAAGCTGTCTATGGTCAACGCGAGTATTTGCAACGCTTGTGCCTAAACCGTTCGGACAATTTTCTCCAAAATTGATTTTCATCAATCGATTTAAAAGAGCCCGAGGCCCCGCGAGTTTGAAACATATTTCAATTTTCGGGGGTACTTTAAGTAAAGTCACAATTATATTTCCGAATTTTTCTCCAAAATGGCTCCAATTTTTTTCATTAAACATTGTCGTCGGATTGTGTAAAAGACCGAAAAGAATGCCGCAGATCTCATTTACGTTGAAATCGATGACTGTTACGATTTATCCAACTTAATCTTAGCCTCACAGCAGGTGCAATTTATTAATTATGTGAATAAAAGTTGGTCAAAGTGGCGTTATTTGTGAGACTTTTGACACTGCACTTTTGACTTTTGACACTACACACTGACACATTTACAATTGAATTCAAGCGAAGCACGTCTAAACGTATTTGTTTATCAAATCCGGTCTGCTAGAAAGTTGTTCTGCAATGGCCTGATGAAATTTGAAGCAATTCCTGTGATAAAGACATCAAAACGAATGAATATTGTGTTGTATGCCATGGCATATACTTCAAAACGGATGTATTAAGATTTTACTGTAATAAGATTATGAATTGTAGTTTGTGTAAATTTTCGTTTTGTTCAAAGCGTCTATTTAAATCGTATTGTTAAAGAATTTTAAATTTAAAATTTTTTAAAACCTTTATTATTGTTATTGTTATTGTTCTTTTCTTCTTCTTCTTCTTATTTTTATATTATTATTATTATTATTTTAAGCATTAGATATGATATTTTTTCGAGGAAATTAATTATTGCTGGATTACATTTCCGGTAAGGACAATGTCATTTCTCAGAGAAGAATGAGGATATATTACGATTGTTGACCGAGTATGAAAATGCGATCATTTTTCATTCCTTTCTAAAACAAATATTTCAATCGACCGGCCACAAAGACCGCACTACGGTGTTTCCATTAGTCACATAGCACTGAAATGGTTATGTGTTAATTGGGAGGATAGTTTGGCACAGAGTTCTCTTGACAGAACGAGCCATTTCAGAAATTAGAATTAACTAGAGGTGCAACAGAATGGCACAGACTTTCTGGAAGTATACTTTTCTAATTTTCTTGGTGTGTTCTGGCTTGAAGGTTTTGTTCCATTCTATGTCCAGCTGCCATCTATCGTCACCCAAAGTAGATTTTTTTTCACATTTCCTCAACTTTTTGCTTTCCCAGTAGGACAACCGGAATATTATTTCAAGAATATAACAGAATAAAAACTCGTTCTAATTATAAATTTTTATTGAAAAATTTGAAACGGTTTGTAAGAAAATGGCTATCAAGAATTACTGTAAATGCGAAATTAGAAGCTCTTTTTCACAGGAATCTATTGAGTTGTCGAAAAATTTCTTTTGAAATCATTTGAAGCACTTACACTCACAATTGTAATAATGCACACAAAACGACAAAAATGTCCATATTAACAGAGTGAAAGGTATTTCAAAAAAATTACATTCGTGAAATGTTTGAAAAAACAACAACAAATGAATACATCAAAGTGATTAAATAATTCAATTAGCTCTACCCATTTGAAAAATATGAAGAAAAAAATTGGAGCCATTTTTGAGAATATGGCGTTTAAGCGTTTCTGAATATGCAGAATTTAGAGCTCATTTGTATAGAAAATGGTTGAGTTTTCGAGACTCTGTGTTTGATATTATTTAAAGTAAAAAATTACCTTTAAAGTAAATATTACCGACGAGAGTGACAAGTCAAAAAAAATTTAAATTTTTGAAAAACAAAAGAATAAAGCAATATGGCGTTTATGTCATGGTATTTGGGTTCGTTTGGCACTAACTCTACCAAAACTTTAAAGAAAAAATTTGGAACCGTTTTTGAGAAAATCTTGTTTGTGTAATTTTTTAAAATTGCAAATCTTGCATGCACTTTTGCACGAAAAATACTAAAATTTCCGAAACAATTCCTTTTAAAAAAGGACAACAAATTTCATTTGAAGGAAAAATCTGTCTTCAATTTTGTAGTTGCGGGAAGACGCCGAAAAAATTCAAACTTTGCTATTTTCGAAAATTCAAAGTTAACCGTGAAAATTGGACCTATGCCACCTTTATAAGTATACTATCCTCTATTCTTACAAGAAATTTAAAGAAAAAATTTGGAGCCGTTTTTGCGAAAATTTTGAAAATGTTCGGGGGCTTTATGTAAAGTACCTCCAAATTTTAAAAAATGTTTCGCAAAAGCTCAAAGCTTCAACTAGAGCCAGATGGGCAGTGGTTTCTTCAATTTGGAAAAGATCGTACGTGTTTGTTAGGCGCTAGTAGGGTTCACAGACGGACGGACGGATAGAGAGACAGTCAGACAGACGGACGAACGTTTTGAAGAAAAACAACAACACTTTTTCGGTATCAGGGGACCCCAAAATGTGTATTTCCGTTGAAATCTTGAAATCGATTTTTCACAGCATTACTTAACATTCTCTATACTACATATATTATTCCATATATACTACGTATGTATACGAGAAAGTAGAAAGCATAGCATCATACAATTTAGGGTTTATTCTTCTTTAACAAAGTTTTATTGCCACCTTTCGAGAAACCAACATTTTTTCCTATCTTCACCCTCATTATCTTTGATTATTGGAAACGTCGCTGTAAAACTTTGTGAAAAAAGAGTAAAACTAAATTGTATCATAGCATAATTTTTATTTCTAATTTCTGAAATGGCTTTGCGTCAAGAAAACTTCCAAGTGTCCTCAGATGTGAATAAATTGTAACTTCCATGCTCTGTAGGGCTGGTGGTGCTCGGAGTTATCTGTTGGAGGGCCGCGCGCCACCGAGGCGTCCCACTGGAAGCGACACGCAACCTCGGCGAGCGGCGCCGCGCACCGTGGACAGCGGAGGGGGAGGGGGCGGTGCCGTTAGCTGGTCAATGCCCTGCCGCGTCGCACAGCTCTCCTTCCTCCACTCGCCCCAACTAGGTTTATGGGCCCCGCCCCCTCCATCTCTCCTCTCCCCTCACCGCATCTCAGCGGCGCGGGCGGAGCCATTTGTCTCCACTTTAGCTGGATTTATTGATTCATTCATTGATTCACTAGTGATTCCGGGCGCGTCATCTGCTAAGGACAATAATCCCATTAATGTAGTTCATGCATTATTATGCAAGGTGGTGGTGATCTTCCCTCTCTGAATAGCGGGATCCCGCGCCGACCAACACAACGGCTCGCGGGGTTTTCCCCCACCAGGTATCTCCCACTCGAGGGGCGCTTCCTCAGCCGGGACAAGCTAAACGCTCTCGACTGGTCTCCAGACGTGTGTTTGTGTAAGTAAGGGGTGAAGCTAGGACAAGCAGATCGGATCGCGGTCCGTGGCCCATTTGCTGGGGTACTGCTCCGGCATCTGCCTGGTTTGGATTGCAGAACCCACGGAAAACTACCCATCAGAGCTAGAATTTCCTGCAGACTGCGCGTGAGTTCGATGTAGCATGTGGAAAATCCTGCTGTCCGGACTCTAACTCTAGGACCTCCCGGTCACAGGCATTGCAGAGACATCAATCGATGCCCTAAGACAGCTTTAGCTGTTTGAATTTTTTTAAATATTTAATTTATTCATTACGTCCAATTTTTATTTTCTCGCTTTCCTACGTACGTCGTAGAAAGTATGTAATGTATTTTTCGTCAGAAAAACTCATTGTGGGGTGAAATGTAAAATGAATTGAATAATGGATTGTTGTATCCGGAAGCGACTACTCTGATTATTAGTTCCGTAAGTGTAGAGAATGGTTTATCCCACAAGGTGGCGAAGATTTCTTCCCTGAAGAATGGCAATGTACGGTGACAACCTACACGTCGGCTTGCGGGAGATTTCCCACTTCAGGTGTCTCCCCCAGCGGGGCGCGGTCCCATCCATACCAACCTCTTAAGTTCTAGTCCGATCTTCCGGCAAATGTGTTAGTGTCGTACATGTAAATACGCGTGAGTAAGAGGAGAGGATAGGACGAAGAACAGGACCAAAAATATCACGCCTGGTCGGTGGCTCCTTCGTTACGGTACTGCTCTGACATTCCTCTGGCCTGCACAACGAAACAACGAAAACTAACGATCAGAGCAGCGGGCCGTTAGAATTGTCCACCAGACGCTGGCTTAATTCGACCTAGTTATCCAGCTAGCGTCGAAAATTCGCCGTCTGGAAAGGAAACCCAAGGCGGGCAAGTCAAGAGTCGCTGCAGTCGCAGCGGCAATGCTGCCCCTGACCTAACCTCAGACGGTCCAAGAGAATTCCTCGTCTTATAGGTAGTAAATTACTTCCTCTAGCGCGTTGAGTAGACAATCCTCGTTTAGTGCGTTGTAGAAACGGAAAAAATTGATAATAGCAAACGTTCGTCCACCCGCCCTTCCGTCCGTCCGTCCGTCCGTCCGCCCACCCCGCCCGGCCGGCAGCCTGCCCGTCCGTCCGACCGTCCGTCCCTCCGTCTGTCTGCTCGTCCGTCGTCAACGCTGACGACGTCAACTGTTGACAGATTTTCTCCCAAACTGATATTTCCCAATCGATGAGGAGGGAGTCGAGACCCAATGAGTTTGAAACGGATGTTTTGATTTTGGGGATACTTGGCCTCAAGTATAAACATTTTCAAATTTTTCTCAAAAATTGCTCAAAATATTTTGCAACACTTTTCCCACTGGCCGTGCAAATGACGGTAAAAAACGGTGCAGATCTCATTTTAGTTGAAATAATTGTGAGTTTTCGAAATACCACAGTTCACATTTTTTCCAAATCAGTGTTTTTAAAAATATTGAAAAATTTTCACATCTATTTCTTGGTTCCAAATTATTTGCTTATATTTTTCTTCCGATAGGGCATTAAATATTAAAAATTAACGCTAATTTCATTTTCTGCAAACAGTATTTTGGAAAATTGCAGATAATTACCATTGACATAAGCTGATAACGTATTATTGATAATAGAGATTTTTCCTAAAAAAACTCCAAAAAATAGATATTTAAATTAGGTCATGTACATTTGTTTTTAAAAAATCTTTTGTTTTTTTTTGTTTTGGGGTAATTCTTGTTTGAATTAATGCAATTTGTTCTAAAAAACTGCTTCGAATTTTCTCCTTAGTTGTTCTATTCGTAGGATAGAGGCTTTAAAGTGGCACAAGTCTCCTTTTTGGGGAACTCTCTGTTTTTTTGGTAAATTGAAAACAAATTAATAACATTCCAAAACTACATTGATATTAAAGATTTTGTCTTAATGAAATCTGTTGTTTAGAACTATATCTTGAAATGCTGACGATGGATTAGTGCATAAATATTTATTTTCTATTCACGAACGTTTTCTGGGGTTATTATTTTTTGAGGCCTCTCGTTCATATTTACCTTCGTGTGAAGACTGTATGTGCATGTAAGAGGAATCGTGCTTTTTCCAAGAAAGCAAATATTGTCTTTTCATAAGTTACTGCACCTTTACAGACGTCTAGTCTACAGACGTTCAAGTCTGCTTTTCTTAAAACTACGAATTCAGGACATACAATATGTACGCACATGCATGAAAATCCGAACTTTTTAAAATTGCAATTGCCAATGCAACCTTTTTTAAAAGCATCGGGAAGACTGAGTTGAGCGTGAGGCTGGTGGTGTTTGGGTAACGCGAATGCCGTGTGAAATCTAAGAACTTGAGTTTGAATAAATGTTGCTTTCGCGTTTTTGTCTGGGTTTAAGAAAGAAAATGCTGCTTGGAAACATGCAGGTTGTAGTTAGGAAACGGATATTCACGAACATACATATTTTTACAGGTAGAAGTTACCTGCATTTTTGTCTATTTGTTTGTTATTTTTGAGATTGCACCACATTCTGAATGCATTAAAACCATATTTATTTTACATATTTTGGTGTAATTAAATGTATTTACATACTTTTTTTAAAATTGGTTATTTAAGGTCGCATCAACATCTTAGGTCATTAGCGACCACTATTGCTGTTAACGGTATGGTAACTATGAGGATGAAACGACATGGTGATGACAAGTGGTGAAAGGTCGAACACAAATACAACCATGCCCGAGGCGGGACTCGAATCCGCGACCCTTCGGTCCGAGATCACTACGACACTACTGCCTTAGCGATCTCGGCCACCGGGCCGACTATTTACATACTTATTACGACCTTCTTACAGTTTTTGTTACACTTTAAATTTTTACATGTCCCAATAGAATATTTCAACTACCACTTAGCAAATAAATTATCTGGTATCGTTTTTCTGTGAGACAAGCAAAGTAATGTCATTTACTGTGAATTGTCAAACGTCCCTCCGCTTCTCGGAAATTGCGAACTGGGCACCATGGCTGAACGAAAGTGTGTCAAGCAAAAGTAATCACAACCTCACGTTTGCTCATGTTTCGTATACCCCACGTAAACTGGATCGAAACCGTTTTTATTATTATTATTTGTCTTTTACAGAGCGTACATAGATCAGTACATAATACTCTTTACATATGTCGTGAAGGCTTACATTCTAATTTACCTAAAATTAAACTACAAACTAATTTGGGTGAGAAAATTTTCTACAATCACCCCTAAAACAATCTATTTCAGAAAATTTGACTAGGAATGCCTGGTATGGATATCTATTTTTTTTATTCTGGTTCTAAGAGGAGTCTTCCGAGGTCTGAAGTTGTCTAGGTGTGGAATTTGAGGTAAGGAGTGATAGAACTGAGTTGAGAGATCTGTCTTATGGTTTGTATGAAGTCAATTTGGAATTCTTTGTGGAGCTGTGAGTTTGTGACAAACCAAGGAGCATTTGTGATAGTTCTAAGAATGGTTTTGAACTATTTGAAGCTTGTTAATGTTTGTTTTTGCTGCGGAGATCCAAACTGGACATGCGTAAAGGAGGAGTGGTCTAATGTTTTGTAGATGGTCATGGCGGTTAGGAGTGGGAGGTGTGAAGATCGATTAATGATGGGTTTTAGTTGGTGTATTTTTTGCTTGTGGTGTTATTGATGTGTTGGTTCCAGTTCAGTTTAGTATCCATGTTTAGACCGAGATATATCAGAGTACTATTTGGAGGGAGCCAGATAATGGGTTATTGTGAGCGGTGCTGGAGGTGTATAAGGTTCTAAAGTGAATATTTTGATAGCTCTTTTTGTGGCATTCAATTTGATTTTTAAATATGCTGTCCGACTGTCTATAAGATTGAGATAACTGAAGAAAATTTCTGATCCTTACTAAGATATCTCCGGCTAGGAAAATTGGCATGTCATCCGCGAATTGGGAGGTTTTTATGTTGCCTAAGTTCGGGAGGTCATATAAATTAAAAAAGTGTAGGGGATAGTGGTGATCCCTGTGGTAAGCCTGCACTTATTGGTGGTCTTGGATTTAAATGATGACTGTTGACGGTGACTAAAAACGTTATATTTTTAAGGTAGGATATTATTGTATGAGATAATATGGGGTACTACCTTTCTTTGTTAGTTTATAAATTATTTCTGCCATACTCTTTCTTTGTTAGTTTATAAATTATTTCTGCCATACTCTATCATAGGCCTGGGTGATGTCAATGAAAATCACGACTGCATGCTTTTTATTTTGAAATCCTGTGTGAATGTATTAAGATAGTCGTAAAAGTTGATGACTGGTAGAGATTTTCTCAGTGAAGCCAAATTGTTGCTTGGGAATTGCGTTAGTATGAATTAATTAAAGTAAGGATACTTTTCAAATATTTTTGAAGGGTAGGGAGTAAACTGATAGAGGTAACTTTCAACTAATGAGGGATTCTTATTTGTTTGGGAATCGGTATGAAGACAGCGTGCTTCCATGTTATGGGAAAATATCCGATTCTGAAACACGAATGATATATATTTGTGACGAAGGCCCGAACAGAGGGAGGAAAGTGTTTGACTACTACTTATATAATCGTGTCCATGAGAGTTTTTAATTTGCAGTTTGAATATGACATTTTTTTATTTCTTTGAGTGATATTAACTTAATTCTTGGGGGTGGTCCATAAGTGGAAGTAATTGAAGCATTACTGATTACTAGATAAGATGGATTGTATTGCGTGTTGGTGATAAAGGTGGATGAAAAATAATTGGCGAAATTTTCTGCCTTTTGGAAGGGAGTGTATGCTATTGTGGTTGCTGATTTGATTGGAGGAATTTTTTTTTCCTAAGTATCTTTTTTGTGATTTGTCAAATTGTGTTGTTTTCAGTATTGAGAGACTGGATGAGTTCCTAAAATTGCATATAATCCTTAAAGCTTCTTTCAAGGTATTCATGATAATGTTTGGTTCGTGTTTGACGCAACTATTTTTGGAGCGGACCCAAAATCTTCTGGTTTGATTTTTAATGTTTATGATTTTCATGATTTCTGGGTTGGTGTAATTTGTTTCCTTACTAACATTTGTTTTTAACTCCGACTTTTCGGTTGCCGTTGGGATAATAGAATTTAAAAATGATACTGATTGGTCAATCTCGAGAGAGGTTTATAGTATTTTAATTTTGGGGATTAATGAATTTAATTCTGATTGAAACATAGGCCAATCGATCTTACAAATATTTGTTTTGGGAAATGGAGCAGGAGGGGAGGAATTTGGTGGGAGGTTTGGAGTGTGGGAATGTGTATGAATCTAACTCAAGTACTGTGGAAGCGTGAAATTTATGGGATGATTTTGTTATTCCAACATTTAATGTGTCGGGGTTCCTTGAGTTGTCATGGAGGTAATACGTCGGTTCCGGTGTTGTAATTATTTTTACTGTGGAGCTATTTATCAAATTTATTCCGTCACGGTTACTGTCTCATTATGTATGTTTTGCGTTCAAGTCTCCGAACATTAAAACATTATTATCCTTTTGAAAAAGATTTTTTATGCTGTTAATATTTAATTTATGATCAGGAGGTTTATAAATGGTTCAATTGTCCTAGATTTTCTAATATTTCAGCATTAAATACAATTACTGCTATATTATTGAAGGTAGGTGTGGTATGAGGTGATGTTTTATGTTGGATTTCACTGCAATTAAGACTCCTCCTTTGTTAAGAAATTCAGTAAGTTCTATTTTTTATTAGAAATACTAAATAATGTTGTTTAGGCGTTATTGTAAAATGCAAAATTTGACGCTCTTTTTTACAGAAAACTATTGAGTTTTCAAGAAACTTCTTTGGAAGTCATTTGAAATACTTTTACTCACAACTGCAGTATTGTATACAAAACGCTGGAAATATGCATATTAACGGCGAGAGAGATATTAAAAAAACACATTTGCATAATTTTTGAAAAAACAACAAACAAAAGGATACAGTAAAATAGCTCTATGTCATCTTACACAATGCATTTAAAACTATCCGTGCGAAAAGTTTCATGAAAAAAAGTAGAGAGGATTTTGAGAAAATTGCGTTTGATCGTTTCTCAAAATGCGAAAATTTGAGTTCATTTTCACCGAAAACTTTTGAGTTTTTGAGAAACTTTATAACACTTTATTTAAACACATTTTTAGCAAATTCAATAATGTGTACAAATCGCAGTTAATGTTTTAACGACCTGAGATATTAAACAATTACAATTGTTTCAATTTTGAAAAACCAAAATATACAGAAAAATGGTGTTTATGTCATCTTATACAATACATTTAATACTATACCAACCAACAGTTTAAAGAAAAAAATTGGACCATTTTTGAGAAATTCTTGTCTTGTTTTGTTTTTTTAATACTGCACATATATCACACAATATTGCACGAAAACTACTAAAACTTTCAAAAATTGCAAGGGACTTTACTGAAATAACTAATTAAAGAAAAGAAATTTGATTTGAAAAAATCTCTATCTTCAATTTTGTCATTGAAGGAAGATGCCGAAAAAATTCTAACTTTCGCAATTTTCGAAAATTCAGAGTTAACAGTGAAAATTAGACCTACACCACCTTATAAGTGAAGTTAATTCTATTCTTATAAGAAATTTACAGATCAAATTTGGAGAGAGAGAGACATTTTTGAGAAAATTTTGACAACGTCGCAGGGGCTTCATATAAAGTTCCTCCAAAATTAAAGAATGTTATTCAAAATCGCAGAGCTTCATGTGAGGTCAGATCGACAGGGGTTTACTCAATTTGAAAAAAAATCCTACGCATAGATTAGACGCTAGTGTTGTTCATAGACGGACGTTATTTAAAAAATATTTTTCGGCATAAGGGACCCCAAGACGAGGATTTCTGTTGAAATCTCGAAATAGATTTTCCGCAGAATTGCATAACTTTCTCTATACTAAGTATATTACTCCGTATACACACGTATACAAGAAATTAAAATTTGGAGCTATTTTGGGGAAAATGTTTTATTTATTAATTTTTATATTACTTGCATTAACATTACGCATAAATTGGGCAAAAAATACTCATTATATTAGAAAAAATGTACGTAATGTATCTTTAAATTCGTAGTTTTGCAATGTTAACTTTTAGCAACGTTTGACAATTCACAAAATTCGCCAAAATTGGGAGCAACACATTTTTTTTTACCGTCCGTTGATACAACGGAGGAGAAAATTTTAAAAGAACATTTGGAGCAGTTTCTGAGAAAACAATAGTTTAAAAGTTGCCTAAATTTGACCCAATATTAAGCAAAACCATTCACATTTTCGAAAAATTGTGCATGACGTTATTTCAAGATCTTTCAGCAACATATTTTATTAAGGGAAAAAATCTCTATATTCAATATTGTAATTGTAGAAATACGTCGAAAATCGTTTCGAACCTTTCCAATTTTTGAAAAACGAGGGGTTTCAATGAAAATGACACTTGTGAGGTTATTTTCGGCCTCTTTCCCACAATCCGAGGGCAATGTTTAATGAACATATTTTTAACGTTGTAAAAGATAATTTCGAAAATGTAGTTGTGGGTTCGTGTAAAATACTCCGAAAAATCAAAATACATCTCAAATTCGTGGAGCCTCTAGTTCGATCGATGAATTTCAATTTTGGAGAGACGAGATTGAATGGTTTAGCCACTGGCGTTGACTATGGACAGACGGACGGACAGGCATTTTGTCCTCAATAGATTTTTCGGTATCAAGAACCCAAAACATGGATTCTGACTACACAAAGTGAGGTTGACGTTTACTTTATTCAAGAACAGGATTTATCCCCTTTTTCGGTACCAAGACTTGGCAATGAGAGTTTTTCTGTCAAAAATTCGCCGTCTTCCGGCGCAGGATTACAATACTCTTCTTTTTACTAAGGGCGAGAAAGTACGAAGCTGTAGATAGATTTCACACTTTTGTACACGCGTAGTATTACTTTAGGATACATGCGCCAACGGATGAGTACACAGACAGGGAAAATGGGAAGAGAATGTATTGAAGGAATTCATCAAACCGTTCTACTAACTGTAAACGGTGCCAGTAGGAAAATCAGAAGAATGAAAGGCCATTGTTTCTAACAATTTTCGATAAAATATTGATTATGTATTTTAATCAATCATGATTTGCTATTTCTAAAGGGAAAATTGCAAATATTCGTGATTTTAGTGAAAACTACAATATTCATTTACTACCCACATCAACAACTTCAAACAAAAACTACAACACAAAAATTTATCTGTAAAAAATGTGTTTGCCAGTACATGTTTCTACAGCTTCGCGTGTCTTCGTTGGTAATCAAATAACTTAAGGAGGCCTTGAAATCCGAAGTAGTTCGAAGGCTCGAACATTGACCCACTTGGCGCAGAGGTTGCGCATCGACTGAAAAAGACATCTCACTGTCATGAGAATGATCCAAGTCGGTTCTCCGATTCTTCACACAATACGATTGCTTTGCAAAAGACGCAGTCGATAACTGTCACAACACCAAGTTAGAAAATTATTGATGAAGGAATATCTACAGTACCCTCATTAGAAATACGTATGATGCACTCTCTAACAGTCTGAAAGATTCTTTCACGGATGAAATCTCAGAACATGCACTTATTATTTTATTTCTCGTGCTAGATGGTTAACGGCGCAACTTAAGCACAGTAATCTCATTTTTACAATTAATGAATAGTATGAAGCGATGCACTAGAAATTTCGGTGAGTGTAAACGTTTACAATGATGAACTGCAGGAAACAATATTGTTTTAGTCGATGCTAATACAGTTCACCAAATTACCTACCCTAATTAAACTGTTATAGATATGAATGAAAAAATCATTAATTAAAGTGTCCTGGAAAGTGATTGAAAAGCTTCAAAAGTTTTTATTCGAAAATCACTCAAACGTTTTAGCATTCTCTTCTTATTAACGGAATTGTCTAAAACGATTAAAACTTAGATAAGATGTAAAACGTAGAGAATAAGGAATTTTAAGTAACCGCTATTTCTCTTAGTGAAAATCAAAATCTGCATCTGCCATCAAAGAGATGTTTTAACATAGTTACACTCGAAATCATAAATTTATTGTGAAAACAGTTCTGAACTCTTAGAATACGAATAAGTGTGATTCTTAAGACATAGAAAATTGCATTACTGCAGGTCTCGTTAATGTTCACTCTAATCTTGCTCTTCAGGACAATCGGAGAATCACGTCATTCAGAATACTGGCTTGTGCAATAATATTCATTCATGGAATTATTAGTTTCTCACGGGAAATGGGACTGCATGAACATATTGAAATAAAACAAATGTCATTAGTGTATCATTAGGAACCACATTTTTGCTATCCAACGTCCGCAACAACGCTAAACGTTTATTTAAACGGTTAAGGTTAAAATAGGCACGACACACCTGAGAGTTCCCCGACAATACACACGTTAGTACGAACTGCGTAGCCTGTCTTGTTGAAAAGGGTCATTTCGTTAGAAATGTCATTTTCTTCCCTTCGGTGAATAGGAAATGAGCAGACGAGCAAAGCAAAGCAATGAAAGTGAGATGAGTTACCTCCAATGGAGATGCTTGGCACAGCTCCGCGGCGCGTAACGGTCGAAGCACCGCTCCCAGCTGAAAACCCTTCACACCCGCCACACCACTGCTCGCCTCACCTCGTCGCCGCTCAGCTCAACGCGTGACGCGACTGGCCAACTGGCGGGTGGACGGTCGGTCGGCACGGTGGTCCACAAAGCCGTCCTCCGAAAGAGGCGCCTGCAGTGCGACCTCTCGCGGGTCGATCATCGATACTCGCGCCTTGCTGCACTCGCCAAACAATCAGCGTTCTCTAGCGACGACGACATGAAGCTCCTGGACGTACGTCCCTCCACCAGGGGCGTTGCTTTATCAGTGTAAGGATTTTGGCATGCTAAATGTGCTTTATTTATTTATTTAGTCAAAAACTGTATGTAATGTATGGGGGAGAAAATGTTTGAAATGCTTGAAAATGCTGAATGAAAAATGCTTGAAAATTGTAAGCGTCCGCAGACAAACATGAGAGAGCTGTCACAACATTACAAAGTCAATTGACATATTTTATTAGGAAATAAATCATTCTACAAGGATAATGAAATTTGAACTTTAATGAGACACTTACTTGAAGATTTACGTTTTAACAAACGTAAATAACGTTAAAACATAAATAAGTAAAAAGAAGGGAAGGATGAAATGACCAAATAGATTGAAGCATTCAGCATTTAGTTGGAATAAATTATTATTTTTATTTTTTCTGTTGACATTCCGGCAAGTAATTTTCATTTTATGAAGAACGAAATTAATGCATGTTTTACTTTCTCCCCTTAGTAATCGTAAGCCAGAAAACGGCGAATTTTCGACAGAAAAATTCATTATTGCGACCCAAGTAACTAACTAATGGTTATTTATTTAGTCAGTTACTTATACTTAGTAAACGCCAAAAACAGTTAAAAACTGTGTGTGACGTATTATTGGGGGAAATGTATTCTGTGAACGTGAAACAATAGCAGCGCCTACTTTCTCGCACGGTTGTGCATAATATTTTAATACCGCAATTTCACTGCATGTTAACACATTCAGTCATCACTTATAAAACTCATTACAAAACTTAGAACAGTGGCGGCTGCTCTTTGAGGACTCTGGGGCGGCGCCCCCAGTAAAATTAACAAAGACGAAAGGTTTCAGAATTTACCAAACATGAACTGTTAAACAACAAAAATGTTGCATGATCTTTATATGGTATCAGAAAAAATAAATGTTTTTAGAATGAATGTGTTTGCATGGGCCGCACCAAGGGTCAATGTTCTCAACCGAACCGTACACATGCGGACTCTCGGAGATCCGCCCCAGCCTTTGCCCAGGCCCTTTACGGAGAACGCGGCGTAGGAGGGGGAAGTGGGCGCCGGGAGGGGGGAGCATTGGAAGGGTGCTTGGGCGGCGGCAGAGTCCGAAGAAGTTTTCCGCACACGTAATGTTGTGACCAGACAGAGTGCGTTAGCATATGCGATTCAAGTCATTGATAGGAATCAAGCCAAATTCATGTGTAGTGCGTTGAGTTGAACAGTTGTTAATGTGAGACTTGCATGTCGTGTTTTGATATTTAAAGTGTTTCATCATGAGTGGTATCAACAGTGTGAACACTATTTTAACTGATGGTAGTCAGAATCTCACTATAGAACAAAAAATAGAATTAAAGAAATTAGGGCCGCCAAGACCTCACTTAAAAATTACGCAGATTCAAAATGCCTGCAAAAGCAAAACTGGATACACAAGAAAATTCAATTCCTCTCTCTACAAATACGCAGACTGGCTATGTGGTTGTGACATAAGAAATTCTTTCTTTGTTATACGTGCCTTGTTATGATGTTAGGATCGTGCATGGACAAAGGATGGTGTATCGACATAACACCTTGCCCAAAAAGGAAGAAGCACAATTGAGTGAACAACACATAAACAGTGGAATAGAATTTACCATGCTAGGCAAAATTGATATAAGGTGTCAGTTAGATTCAGCTTATAGAATGAGAATAAAGAAAATTAATGAAGATGTTTCCAAGAATCGTTACATTTTGAGTAAACTGATAGACTGTATTAAGTTTTGCGGGAAGTTTGAACTTGCTCTAAGGGGACACGACGAAACAGATGGATCGGACAAACCAGGTATTTTTCGTGGTTTAGTTAATTTGATGGCAGAGTTGGACTCCACGTTAAAACAACATATTGAGAAAACAAATAATCGTGTGTTTCTGGGGCTTTCTAAAACCATACAGAATGATTTGTTGACTCAATTTATGCTGTCTGTCATCAGTTGATTTGTGAGGAAGTATCTAGGACTGATTACATAGCTATAGAAGTAGATGAAACAACTGATTGTGCGACATTGTCTCAACTTGTGTTTGTTGACGATATGAATTGAAGGGGAAGATATATGGACGATTCATAAACTTCGTAACACCAAGTGATCACACTGCAGAAGGAATTAGTTGTGTTGTGTTCAGTGAACTTGAAAAACTGAAAATAAACGAGTCCCCAAATAAATTAATCGCACAAAGCTACGACGGTGCGTCGGTTATGAGTGGCAAACAGAGTGGAGTGCAGGTAAGAGTGAGGGCAGTGTACGAGAAAGCACATTTTGTGCACTGTTATGCCCATCAACTGAACTTAATTATAGAGCGCTCTGCCACTCAGAACAAACAAGTGAGAATATTTTTTAGCAACTTGGAAGGCTTTTCAACGTTCTTCACAAAGTCGGTAAAAAGAACTGCGGTTCTTGACCAAGTTGTGAAGAAAAGAATTCCAAGGAATGCCGATACAAGGTGGAATTTTAAAGCCCGTTGTGTAAGCACTGTGTATAATTACAAGAATGAAATAAGTGAATGTCTGGAAATAATTGAGAATGATACAACTAACGATTACTCAACAGTAAGAAAAGCGATTGACTGGGAAAACTTTTAAAAGATGCTGATTTTCTTTTGGCTTGAGCTTTTTAACAAAATTCTACCTCATTGCGATATACTTTTTAAACAATTACAACAAAAGGATGTAGACACCATTAAAGCCCAAAAGTATGTGTCAGAATTGAAGTCTTCCATACAGCGGACAAGAAATTCTCTTGACCTTGACCATCACTGGAATACCCAAAATAACGAGTCATGCAATCAGAAACGTGCTCGTTTCGAAGACAAGCTTAAAACTGTCGCGAAAGAAGTATGTGACATAATTCTAACCAACATTGATGATCGTTTTACATTCAACGACCATTTGTCGGCAGCCATATTATTTCAACCCACCTTGTTCAGCAAACACAAACTGTTATTTCCTGAAACAGAATTTCAAATTGCCATTAAATTGTACGATTTTAATGAAATTGAACTGCGACAAGAGTTGACTGTTATATACAACAGAAACGATTTTCAGAATGCAACAGGAGTTACAAAAAAAAAAAGTTTTAATAAAGACTTTCTCACGAAATACAATGAGAGAAGAGAGACTTAGTGCATTGGCTATGTGTTCTATAGAAAAGAACTTCTGAATGCATACAACTTTAATGATCTTGTCATCAATCACTTTGCTGAAGGAAGGAGAGGAGAATGGATTTCATCTACAAGACTATTAATTAAGGTAAGATTCTTGTCGTGAGACTGTGTCTCTAACATATTTATTTCTTATATATACAGTCGACTCGGTTATAGTGAACTTCTGGGACTAACATTTGTGGTTCACTATATCCGAGGATGTCAAAATTAAACAGATTTTCTGCATAACGATTAATTTTATTCGCATGGAGATACAGAAAACTCATTAAGAGCAGGAACTGAAAATTTCAATATCTTTATTTGTCCTTAAAAAATCAATTTCTTTTCAATTGTTTGCTTCGAACTTTTTCATTAATAATTTCTCTAGAACCTTCTCCAGAATTCGTGCACTCTCCGTAATTGATTCTGCATTGTCCTCTGTGTCTAACAATAAGTATTGTAATGCAGTCTTGAGACCCTCAATGCTTCTTGCAAAGTTGAAACCATCCCACTCTCTGAAGCCTTTGTACTCGCCTAATAACATTCGAGATGCTTTTGGTAGCGGGATGGCGCAAGCTGCTAATGAAACTGATCGCTTTTCCGCGCGGCACGGTGGATATCGCCAGGCTATTGCATCGCGCGCATCCTGTCGCCTACGCGCTTTGTCCCGCGGCATATCAAGTATCACCAAGATTGAAACCTAAGCAAGCAATTGCGCATCACCGCCGCCAGTTGTAGCCCACACAGGACACGACCTTTGTTTCCGCAGTTAAACTGAGCGGCATAAGGTCATCAGTAAGGTGCCCATAAGGTGTACTGCGTTGATCAATGATCAATTCGATTTCTCACTAGCAGCACCGAGGTCGTTTTGGCCATGGCGGAAAAACCCTTATCGTTTTGGCCATGGTGTTATTTCCACCATGGTTTTGGCCAAAGAATCAACATTTACATCACTTGAGCGCGTTAGGGGTTTCTCTTCCTTTGGCCTAAAACCGCCCCCCCTACCTCGCAAAGCACCGGCCGCCACTGGACGGTATCACGTTTAAGAATATGATTTTCTGGCCCGTCATTTGCGAAAAGGTGCACGCCTGGATACATAGTATGGACAAGGGCTCCGTAGGTAATTGCAACTACATTGGAATACATTTATAAATAGTTATGGCAATTATGTACTTTTCAATTAAACAGCTTGCTTTTTTCCTATATCGTTTTCATTTGGCTGACCTTCATAACAACACTTATTATTAATTGAGCTTTTCCTTTCTTCCTTATATTTTTACTTGAGTTTATTCCCGACGAATGCGGGGATTGTACTGGGGAGTAGTGGCAAAAATAATAAACAGTGGTTTACTATACTACTAGTATACTAAGTTTAACTATAAACAGTGGCGCACCCAAGGGGCATTAACATTGGCAATGTAAAGTACTACAAAGGTCATCTTCAAATTGTTCGTAGCAAATATCTCTCGATTTTCGCGAAAGAGGCCTTTATAACGCGAACACGTACATTCTACATCACAAGATATGATTGAGAGTATTTGAAACAATACATTTATCATGAAACATTACATTTAAGGTCTCTATTTTCTCTTCCCTTTGGCCGTCCAAAATTCGCGAACTTTTACAAATAATTTAATCCGTTTTTTTAAACAAGTATTTAAATTTCAACAGCTGCAACATATAAATCTTTCAGAATTGTCAGTTTTTTTTCTTCTTGAACCGGGAAATTTCTTTCACTGCCTGAGAGATGGTTACATTTTAGTAATTTAGGTAAGTTTTCGACACGACAAGAAAGAACCTGCTTTATGTCCCCTGTTCCGAGTCTCCTGACTCGCTATAGCCTTGCAGAGGTCTCTCATGTGTTGTCCAGTAGTAAAACCTTATATATATATATATATATATATATATATATATATATATATATATATATATATATATATAAGTATATTTATATATTTATTTATTTATTCAAAAACTTATGTGACCTATGGGGGAAAAATCATCGGCGCACGCAGATGACTTTAGTCCACCTCATCGTAAAAAACTGTACGTAGCTCGGAATCAACTGAGCGTGGAGTGCTTTCGACCAGTCGCTCGGGATTCATTGACTGATTAGTGATTCCAGGCGCGTCAGCTGCTAAGGTCATTAGTCCCATACACATGTGGAACATGTTTTATTGCGGAAGTTGACGGTGATCTTCCCTGTGAATGGCGAGTTCCTCCGCCGATCTACGTCAGCTCGCGGGAACTTTCCCCAACCCGGCAGCTCCTACAAGCGGGACACTGCCCCCGCAGGGACAAGCTCTCCGCTGGTCTCCCGACAAGCGTGGTAGTGTGATGCGTGGAAGTATAATGTGTGTAAGAGGGTGGAGATGTTGCCTGGTGTTGAACGGAGACCCCACGGAAAACTACCGATCATAGCAGACGGTCGCTAGAATTTTCCTCCAGATAGCGGCTGATTCCAACCTCGCTATGAAGGCAGTGTCGTTAAGCTTGCCACCGTCGGGAATCGAACCCTAGGACCTCACGGACGCGGCACTGCAGGGACATCAGTTGATGCCCAGAGCCACTTTTGCCGGTCCGGAACTAGGGCTCCGACATCGATATTTTTGTAGAAACGTAGTTTTAAACATCGATAATTTAAAGCGGATGTTGTTTTTTTGGATTTCGGTGTTTTGTTTATAATTGAAAAAATTTCCACAACACTGCTGCTCTGCAACAAAAAATATTTTCAAATTAATGCGTGTTCCTAAACAGACTTTTTGCGCTTAGTGTAACTGTGCAATAGGTTTTGTTCTATCACGTCAAGTTTTCGTGAAAATTTAGAATTTGTTTTAAAAAAAAATCCCATTTGTATACAATTGCACGGCACGGAAAGTATCAAATGTTGAGGTGTGATTACACCATTTTGTGTTGTACGATTTACACAAGTTTCTACGTGGTCTAAGCAAAGGCAGTGAATGTTCTAAGTACATATGCAGTGTTTACAGTGCCGGAGCTAGACAATTTTGGGCCCGGGGCAATGCTGAAACATACTCCGTCGCTAAAAAATAAAAATGTGAATGTTGCATCAAGAAACTATATAAGTTATTTTATTTCAACAAAGAACAAAAATTACGTTTAAGATAGAAAAAAGGTTTTAGAATTATATTTTAAATAATAATTTTAAGTTAAAGTATTTAGAGATCAAATAATACAATTACCATGGTCAACTTAAAACGCTAAGAAAATTGTGTTTAGTTGGTGTTTAATAAAATCACTTGTTAAAACACACGAAATAATATACATTTCAGTGAAACTTATTTAAATGTTAGCGTAATCTGTTCAGTTTCATATAGCCCGACTTTATAAGTAAAGACTAATTAAATATTTAAGATAAAAAATTAATTGAACATTTTGTGAAATATCAGAGTACTGTGCCGCGACTTATAAAATTTCAAAAACAATTTTGTCGAGTTCTAATTTATTTTTCAATTTTTTACTAATTTTCTCTCATCAGTTCCATCATCGAGCCCCTTGACTATTGGAGCCCGGGCGATTGCTCTGTCTGCCCACGACTAGCGCCGGAACTGAATGTTTATCACAGACTGACTCTGGATAAGCTGCAAGCAGGTGTTTTACTTTACCAGGAAATTAATGTGACCCGCATTTTGATAATACAATGAGCCAAACCGAAAAACAAGCCTGGCATAGCGACAAAGATGTATAAATACTCCCTAGGAAACAGGAGTCCAGGTTACAAAATTTCCAAATTGTCTTGGATTTTACAGCGACGAACATGGTGAACGTTTTCACCAAGATTTCAAAGTCATTGAAAGAAGATGTCATGTAGGTTGAACTGTTAGTCTATGAAAAGTACTTACGGTTTTGATGGGAGTAGTGAAATCAAAGTAACAGTTTGTGCCATTTTTCTTGTGACTTCAACTTGAAGTGGCGAATAAAATAATTACCTTCGACGAATTACTCGTGAATTAAGTACAAGGTAGTGCTCGTTTATCAAATAAATGAAACGTGAACACTAATACAACAGCTACTCGCATTTATATATCGAGAGGAAAATTGAAGAAAAAGCTAGAAACCACGGCGAAAAGATCTTTCCGAAAAAAATACGTTGAAATCTGATTGGCTGCGGTGACATTTGTGTACCAGCTTACGTTCATTATTGTGAATACTTGTTGTTACATGTAAATTTTACTGCTTAGTTTACAGCATTACGTCATGTTCGCATTGTGCACGAGGCCTAAGCGCTCTAGAGCGCCGCCCTCTCCAGAAAAAAACTCGAGAAAAGTATTAAACATGCAATAAATCGACTCGTTTAATTTGTGCATACCACGAACGCAATTTTTAAGGACGAATTTAGTTTTAGGTGCCCGATTGCGCGAAATATAAATGTTTTGGAATGGGTAATATAGTGGACTCTCGAAGAGTCCGTCCGTAGCTGCGCCAATGCGAGGCAATGGAAGCTTGAGGAAGACTGGGGGAATTGGTATTAGAGGTTTGATCGGCAGAGTCAGCACCTATTAACTAAGCTAAGAATACTGACCCTTTCATCTGATTTCATAAATTATTGTTTTGATTGCTGGAAATATTTTTTTTAATCTGTTATTTTCGCGGGAGCACAGTATTTTCGTACGTTATCAACGTAAAAAGTCATTTTAGACAAGGATTAAAATCCGGATACGTGTAAATTGGTTGTTAAAAGTTGCCTCGTTCACGAAATCTTTTGATGAGGTAAAATAATGTGTGTGATAGTTTGGAGATACTGTCCCGAGTAGGTCAAAACTGTCCTGTGTCTAAACTTGTCCCTTAACGATGATATTCAGAGAATTACTTCTCAAACCTTCATATCACCACCACACGATCAAGAGATTCGAATTTTCATTTTTGTTGGGAAGTTACGAACTTTTAGAAAGATCACATATTTTAATGATAATCTGACTGACACCATATTTGTAAGCGCACTTTGCTATTATCGAGAAAGCATAAGAAAAATGAATGATGCTTTAGCAACACGAACGTTCTCGCAGTAGTAGTAGTTATGGAACACTGTTGTGCTTCTTTAATTACATTCAATTAAAGACAATGGACATTTTAACTTTTAACATTAGATATTTTATTAGTTGATTATAAAAGCTCATTAACTGATTATAAAATTCAGTACTCACAATGCTATCTGCTTTAAAATTCATCCATTATAAGTCACTAATTTATCACTATGACTTAATGAAAAACAAATACTTTCATTCATTAAGTCATAGTGATAAATTATTTGCTTTAAAAAAATATTTTCACTTTGTTCCATTTGAGGTTCTATACCAAATGAAGAACACAATTTCCTAATTACACTAGGATGACCAAATATTAAGAAACCCATATTCTCGAAATATTTAAAAGAATATAGCTATATGGTAAATAGCACACAAGACAATATGAAAAACCATGAACTGTATGGATATGCACTTCTTTTCTTAGTAAGGAATTTTATTTGTTCCAGTATACAAGGAACAGGTTTGTGAAATTCTGAATTTGTGGTACCGATTTGAAGTAAGAGGTACCACACAGGAATTAAAGCAAAAACATCATGAGGACTGTTTCTACTGCTTGTATTAAAACATACCTCTATCCTAACTTTTCTAAACCAACACGCCCCCTCTAATATTCTGGTGCCTGCAAGTTTTAATACATTTTTTTACAACAATCAACACAAAGTTCCAATTCCTTTTCCTCCATATCTAAATTTATAATTTTAGGGGCAGAATTAGAATCAATATATTGAAAAAGAATACTGTCTTCCTTATTAATCCAATAATCGTCCAAAATAAGAAAGTTTCCAGTTTTTAGTTCACCAAATTACTGAAAGATATTTCATTAAATCTTGCAATGTGGTCTTTCGCACTTTCTTCAATAGCAGCAAGCAAGATACTCATTTTCTAAACGCAATTTGTTTTCTTGAGGCTTTCTCTGAGGAAGTTTGGCGATTCACGTAAGCAGGATAATTAGGCAACAAGAAGGCATAGTTTCACGATACAGTCGTGTATGTTTTAAAGGAAGTCTGATTTTTAGTCCTTTATAATAGAACACTGAATTCTTCTCCATTTCTCACGTTCACAAATCACTTCACAAAGCTAAAAGTACACAATAAACTTAGCAACTTACACTTCTCACTTTTTATCATAATTCCCTCTCCTGAGAACTCAGCCTTTACATGATTCACACTATTATCAACAACAGACTACGTCTACGTAACCGCAACTCGAAATCTACATGTACTACTCAAAGTACGCAACTGGATCGCCTCAACTCGGACAAGCCGGCCTTCTCTAACCGCCATATTGTCTTTCAAAAACTATACAGCGCAGGCTTTGTATGTAGGTGGTATTGGATAGGCCCACAACGTTCCAGGGCCCCCTGGGCCTGGAGCAGCGCCGTCTCCCTGCGGTGTGTGTTATTTTAGCCATCTACGGGGTAGAAAGTCTAATAGCTCAAATAAAAGAATTAAATCATGTTATAATTTACTGTATTATTCAAAAAGGTAAAACATTACTAATTTTATACAATACAACTCGTTAGAACATTTGAAGTATTTTAAACACGTTAAAATAGAATAAAATTGTACATTAATTGGACAGAACAAACAAAACAGAAAAATGCTGTATATACACAATTGTGACACAATATTGCAATTTTTACCTTTATAAGAATGAAAACACATATTAGACAATATATACAAAAAATACAAGAGAAATAAGCAAGAAAAAATGTTGAAACACAAATTGCAAACATGAAAATAATAAACTTATTCGGAATCACTATTGGTATCAGTAGAATCTTCTTGTTCAGCTGATTGATCCATTTCTAGCAAATCAAACACTTTTTCATTCATATTTTTCTTTCTGGATTTTGGAGGAACTAATAAACAAGCTTTAAATTGATCGAATGTAATGAGCAATCTGTTCAGCAGGTCTGATTGGTTGATTTGATTGATTGATTTTAAGGGCGCTTCAACAGCTAAGGTCATTTGGGCCCGAGTCAAATTATTTTAAGACAGTGCTGTAATCAATCCTTTTTTGGCGGGCTCAGTGGGAATGTCCTTTTTTTACTTGTGGGCCAGGTTGCGCAACTCTACGTGTCTTTGTTTCTTGGCGCTTGCTACCCTGTTTGCGTCGGTTTGTGGGTGGACGTGTTGATGATGGGAGAGGGTAGTGAGGATTGGGAAGGCAAGGAAAATCATGGTCATACTCTAACAAAGAAAATCTGTTTTCAGTCGTGATTGGTAGTGATGATTGTGTTTTTGCTTTCGCGGATGGACGGTTGAGAGTTTCTGCGGTGTTGCCTATTTTTGTCCAACGGTCTGAGTTTTGAACAACCTCTTCCAGCCTTCGGATATTTAGTGTTCAGTAATTCCATTAGTTTCGAGTGAAACCGAAAATATGGGTAGAAGTAATGATTATTGTCCTAAACGACGGAGATCAAGCAAACTTGTAAAGAAAATGAAAAATTAATCACTTCAGAGAACAATAAAAGTGAACAAGACAAGATAGCCAATGGTGTTAGTGTTGACAAGGTAGAGTGGTAGAATCTGAAATCAGCCCACTACTTCTACTGAAAATGTGACATCAAGAAAGCCTTCAGCTGGTGAAAATAAACTTCACTAGTTTACTCATGTATTGTCAACAGAACATTTATCTGAAGAAAACAAAGCAGTTACATGTTGGTTCACACCAGAATGTGGGAACATATTATAAAAGGATGTGTATCTGCACATTGTGGACTTTGCGCATTGAAATAAAACAATCTATGGCATTTGCTCATTTGAGTAAATGCAACCTTTGTGAAAATGTTTGCAATGTCTACTAGCCCTCGTATTCCTACTGCTACATCTAATAGACCACCTTACAAAATAGAAAAAATGTCAATGCATTTTTGCAAATAGGAAGGGGTCTTTCGGCTACTGAAAATTGTTTAATGGTAAATGGGTTACCATCAATGAATGCCAGTACTTACAATTCTCTTGTTTTTACTGCTGCAGCACAAAATGTGAAAATAAAAGATGAAGTTTTGAAACTGTCACATTGTGTATTCGTGAAGCATATAAGGATATATGCTCAGATATTGAAAGTGAAGTGATAAATTTGTCTGTGTCATACGATGGGACATGGCACATACGAGGTCATGTATCCCATTACGGAATGGGAATTATTATAGACATTCTAACTGGCCTTGTTGATTTTCATGTTCTATCCAAGTATTGGGCTTCTTGTGAGAGGAAAAAGAGTAAGTTAGGAGAGAAAATTATAGAACATAAATAATTGAAAGTGCTGTGTATAACAGCATCTGCGCCCACGTGGTGGGCACACTGTACCGGCCAACATAGTTGCGGCCCACTGTGGCCGCCGCAGGGTTGCGCCGGGAGCGCGGCCAGTCGAGAAATGAGGAGTACGGGAAGTCGCCACCAGGAGCAGGGCAAGTGGCGGCGCTTTTCCGTGGTCACCGGGCCGTGTCGGCTAAGCGGTCACGGGAGGGGCAGTTGCCCCACCACGGAGGCGGGAAGAGACTCGCTCAGATGCCTCGGGGCGTATTTATAGAGCCTCGCCCGGGGCGGTAGTCAGTAAGACATTTCTGGAGCAGCAAGCGAGTGCCTAGCAATAGTAGTATGTTCGGTTTTGAAGTGCGTGTGTTACGGTGATTGTATTCTTCTGGCGGACTGGAACTTGGCTTGAATTTCGGACTTGATTTGGATTGTGGCTTTACTGAAATAAACGTATGGTGAATGAACTGTTGTTTTACTTTGGACATAACAGTTCTAATTTGATGACGAGGATAAAGCAAACGATGGAAGAAATACTGAAACACATTTTGGAGCTGCAGCAGCAACAACTAAAGCAGAATCAAGCCGGGGGACTCGCATAAAGAGTGGGTGACAGAGTTGACAGGGTTAACAAGGAACTGTGCTTTCAAGTGTTTGTGGTTTATCCTATGCAGAATCATTGATCAGAGACATGATAGGGCAACATACCCCGGAAGACAAGGTGAGAATGGAAGCTTTGCAGCTGGAGGATCCTTCTCTGGCTGAGGTCCAAAAAATAGCTACAATTTTCGAAATCGCCAGTAGAGCAGCGAAGCAAATAACAGATCCTATGGAAGTAATGCTGTTTTCAAGAAATAGAGAGGGTAATAGGGAATCGCAGCCGAAAGCAAAGAGCCCGCGGAAGCCGGACTTCAAGTCATGCAGATTCTGTGGAGTGTCGCATAGCAGAGATAAGTATAAATTCAGGAATGCGAAGTGTTAATTGTGGAGTAACAGGTCACATTCAGTCGGTGTGTCAGAAGAAATCAAAGGGAGCCTCAGGTACGAAGGAAGACAAAGAAAAAATGGAGGTAAATGTGGTGATCAGCAGTGAGAACGAAAACAAAGTGTTCGTGGATTTGGAGGTAGCAGGCGAGAACATCAAGTTCCAAGTAGACACTGGTTCACCGGTCACTTTGATTAATTTGCGAACATATCGAAGATTAGGGGCACCACAGTGCAGTAGGGCTAATCTAAACCTGTGTCCTTTCTGCAAAGACAAAATTGACGGGTACTTTTCGGGCAGTAATTGGTTACAAAGGAGTGCACCGAGAAGGAACTATCACAGTGGTAAACAGAGAAGACACGACCAATGTGATGGGGATGGACGTGTTTTGTGCCTTGCATTTCAAGATTGAGGACCGGATAAATTTGGTGTCTGAAACGGTGCCTTTCGGCGAAATTGAAATTTTGGGCAAAGATTTTGAGAATTTGTGCCTGGTCTCGGGAAAGCCAGCGATTGGGAAGCACACATCCAGCTGAAAGACGGCGCAGTTCCTCGATACTGCAAAGCGCGGCCCGTTTCTCTGCCACTGCGGGAGCAGGTGTATAGCGAATTGGTGAGATTGCAAAAGCTTGGGATTATTACGCCAGTAAAAACTAGTGTTTGGGCTACGCCGTTGGTAGTGGTGAAGAAAGCAGACTATCAGTTTGTGTGGAGACTTTAAATCCACGGTGAATGCGCAGCTCGAGATTGAAAAATATCCTATTCCCCGTCCAGAGGAATTATTCCGGAAGTTAGCTGGGGTAAATATTTTTCTAAAATAGATCTTCGGGATGCCTACCTACAGCTTCCATTAGACGAGTCTAAGCAATGTCTGACAGTGAATACGCCGTTAGGGTTGTTCCAGTATGAGAGACTGCCGGTCGGGGTGGCATCAGCAGCTACAATTTTTCAAAGATACCTGGAGCAGATAATAGCGGGAGTGCCTGGCAGCATGAACTATCTGGATGATATTGTAGTAACAGGTAGGACAAATAAGGAGCATATTCACAACCTAAGGGACGTATTGGGAAGTCTGCAGACGGCCGGTTTAAATGCGAAGTCGTTGAAACTAAAAAAGTGAGTTCTTCAAGCCCTGCATAACTTATCTAGGTCACATGATAGATGAAGGGGGCATTAGGCCTACACAAGCCAATGTAGAAGCCATTGTGAATCTTCCTCCACCTACGGACATTGAACAGCTGCAATCATTTCTAGGTAAGGCAAATTATTATCCCAAGTTCATTCAAGATTTTTCCGAGGTAGCGGCACCGTTCAACGCTCTACGTAGGAAGGGCGCCAGGTTTTTGTGGTCGCCAGCTTGCAGTAGAGCGATTGAAAAAATTAGAAAGGCACTCGTTGAGGCGGTGAAACTAAGGCATTTCGACCCAGAGAGAATACTCATCCTGGCAACGGACGCGTCTGACTACGGGATTGGAGCGGTGTTGTCGCAGAATACGAATTGGGGCAACACCCTATCGCGTTTGCGTCCAAAACGCTCAATATCCATCAGCGTAGGTACGCTCAAATTGAAAAAGAGGCTATCGATATTTGGAGTGCGTAAGATTAATGAATATTTGTATGGGAACAGGTTCCTGATCGTCACAGACCACAAGCCCCTGGTGCAGTTGTTCCATCCGGCGAAGAGGATCTCGGATAATACACCGCGGAAGCTGCAGATGGGCTCTGTTCCTGTCGGATTATAATTACCGTATTATGTTTAGATCCACAGCTCAACATGGCAATGCAGATGCCCTATGCAGGCTGCCGGTGGGACCAGATACTAGGTTCGACGAACAAGAGCTGGAATGTCTGCAGCTGGATCAGCTCCAAGAAGAAGCAGTTCTTCAGTTTCCCCTGGACCAGCGAGTGATAGCTGCACAGACCGACCAGGACACTCAACTGACAAGCATCAGGGCTTTCATCAGGCCAGGTAAAAGGAGTCCCGCACATAATTTGAAGTCCAACCCACTGTGGAAGTTCAGGGAGAAGTTGAAAGTTAGAGCAGGAGTGCTGCTATTAGAAGCCGGGGTCCAGGTGAGGATGGTCATCCCGACAAGCTTGAGATATAGGGACCTAAGCATATTGCACAAGGGACACTGGGGAATTGTCTTCACAGCTAGCCAGGATATGTTACTGGCTTAGCATTGATAGAGATATAGAAACCAGGGTCAGGACGTGTGAGCCATGCCAAGCTTTTCAAGAGTCCAGGAAGCAGTTTCAGGGAATGGCCGGAGCCTCAGGAGGTTTGGAAGAGAAACCACATCGATTTCGCGGCCCCTTTTCAAGGACGTATGTGGTTAATCTTAGTAGATGCTTCATCAGGTTTCCCTTACGTAATTCGCATGACTAGCACCACGACGGAGTGCACAGTACGAGCGCTTCAGTCAGTATTTTCCATAGAGGGATTACCGGCAACAATAGTCTCAGACAACGGGCCCCAGTTTACGGGGGAGTTGTTTCAGAAATTTTGTCAAACCAACGAGATTGAGCACATTCTGGCTTCTCCTTTCCATCCGCATTCCAATGGGGAGGCAGAGCGCTATGTGCAAACTTTCAAACATGCGATGAACAAGGCGAAATTTGAAGGCAGGGATCAGCAGGAAGCAGTGCTAGAGCTCTTATCATCATACACAGCTCTTTTGGGAAGAGAAGGATCTAGTCCGACGCAGAGGCTTCATGGTCGACAACCTCGAACGTTACTGTCTCTATTTTGCCCGAGGGAAAAGACATACAGAACTGAGCAGCCGAGGTTCGAAGAGGGCGCTAGGGTAATTCTCAAGACGCATAAGGATTCACCTCGTTGGATCCCCGGGACAGTAGTTAAAGTAGAAGGATCAAGGTGTTATACGGTCTAGACTAGGGATAGAGTGGTTAGATGACATCAGGAGCAGTTGCGGCCTCGACATTTTCCGGTGAAGGACCTGGATAGTCCGGAGGACCTAAGTCACAGAAACCTTCTGGATAGTCCGGAGGACCTTAGACACAGAAACCTTCCCTCCGAGCGACACAGCTGATACTCCTTTCTTGCAGGAGAGCAGGCGGATTTCTTGGCAGCAGCAATAACAGCGCCGCCAGCCAAGACACCATTGGTCGTTCGAGCTAGAGCAGCCGCAACAGGAGTCGCCCCCGGCAGGCCTAACGGGGCAGAGCCCGGATGGCGCTCAGCTGGAGCGTCGCGCCACAGCGGGAACCGAAGGAGCGGGGCAGGAGGGGTCGCCGCCCCAGGTCCTTGTCTCGGTACAGTCCGTACCGTAGCGCCTCGGTTCAACGACCACATCAGGAGTTGGAGAATAAGGATCACCAGCAGCAGGAAGCGTGTGCTTCGGTCTCCGAGCTCCGCACTAGCGGCAGATGCACAGACTACTAGTCAGACTGCTTCCGTTTCTACTACTCTTCCTGCCGCCGCCGCCACCACCACAATCACCACTACTGCGTCTGCTCCTGCCCCCGCTGCCGCAGTTCCTCCAGGAATAGATGAGGCGACTGGAGCAGAGAAATCTGCTCCTGCCGCCGGAGCGGCAGACACGAACCAACAGACTCAAACCTCAATCGAAAATGTTAGTAATCAACAAGCTAATACGGCTTTCTTACTGCCGAGACGAGCACAAGAGGCACTTGAGAAAGTGGAAGGATTCATGCAAGATATGTCGACAATTATGGATATGATAAGGATTTGGACGATGCCAGTACAGGTAAGACAACTATAAATAATTTTTAGTAAATTTATCAATAGACAAGATGCAACCTTCTAAAATGTAAGAAACTCTCTTCACAAGAGTCATAAGAAAACAAAGGGTCACTTTTGGCATCTACTTCGTTATATACAGCTTGCACTTATTTGAAAAATTTTGCAACAGGATAAACTACGACAAATGTTTTGTAAAATTCATAATTATGTATACGTTGTTCCTTTATAGTTTTTTAATTTAGTTTACTACTTTTTCAGAAAAATTAATTTTGGCTTTAATTTGACGTGAATTCAATAATTGTCTTCCTCGTATGTTTTAAAAATCGTTTAATTTTCTAGTTTCATTCATTCGCTTTTATTGACCCTTACTTGTATATTAATTTTTGGTGATATTGTTTTACGTTACTCAATGCCATATGAAAGAATTCACTTGTGAAAAATGCATTGCATATATTTCATTTCCATCCTCGACCTGTAATTTCCAGTCAATAAGGTTCAATTATATTACTGATTCTCTCCTTCGTAGGATTCGGCCGCTCGACCAGAGCCCCCACGCACAAATCCTCCAAAGAATGTGCGTGCACCTCCACTGACCGAAGTCCGTGCATCGTCACGAACGACTCGGCAGGCCGGCCCGGTGCCCAGGACGGGGCCCGCTCGCAAGTCCGCCCTACCCGGCGGGCTGAAAGCGAACGTGCCGCGTGCCGCCACGCCCCGGATGCCGGCCGTCGCCCGCGCGGCGTTCCGTCTTCGCCCGCCCACGCTCCGACCGACCGCGGGGAGCGTCATCCCCCTCGGCACGCCCGAGAGGGTGGTGGCGGCCCGCACAACCACCAAAATCAAGTCACCGAGGACTGCAGCACTAGCAACAGCAACTGCAACGGCATCGTCACCGGCCCCAACCACGTCCCCGGTTGTGGGCGGGTCGGCACCTTCGTTGACCGGGGCTGTGTCGCCGCTCATGGGCCCGCCGCCACTGCCACCGCGCCGCCACTCGCTGGATTCCCCGGACAACCCGTCCGGCCCGTCCGTTTCCGTTGCCGTCGCTGCCTCACCCGCGGGCACCAGAGTGGTGTCAAACGTAACCCAACTTTGGGCAACGCCAACTTTGGGCAACGCCAGGCGCTCGTGCCACCCGTGCGCACCGCCCCGCCGCCCCCGCCCAAGCCGCAGAAAACCACGTCCAAGTGAGATGCTCCCAAAGGAAGTGGTCGGCGCAACAAAAATGGGGTCCAAATGAGGTGCGAGTGAAGCAAACCAAACTCGGACCAAGCAACAAATATTTACTTCCCTTATTGTTTTCTTAATGCATAACTTTTTGATCTATAAAAGATTTTTATTGTATAAATAGAAAGTTATTATATTAATCAGTTTCTTAATATTATGGTGTTTATTAACAATTTTAAATTCAAAAAATAAATTATCTCAGTTTTTAATACGTGAACTTATTACGTGATGCTCCTTTCATCATTCCAAATTCCCATTGGATTTGGTAAAAATCATATAAACGACCATGAAATTGCTTGTATTAAAATGGGCTTAATTCTGGCTTAACTGGTAAGAAATTGCCCTATATTTTGCTTGCACAAGCCAACTAGGGCTTTCAAAGGTCCTGGCTAGTTTCCTTGCTCCGCCACGGCTGGCGCTGGAAACTTCGGTTGCTGTCCTGCAAGTTGTGCGATAGCAATTGCACAACTTGGTTCAGCAATTTATCGGGATAAAATTCCTTTCCATTTTGTGACAAGTTCTGGAAAGTGGTTGTTCAGAGAACTGTCCATTGGCAAAGCAGAAGAAAATGATTCCGCGGCGAAAGGAAACGAATTTTTATTTTATTTTTTGAAAGTTGAAACGGTTAAATTCAGAATACGAGGAAATTGGCAATGTGCACTGTTAACATATTGTTCTATGGTGAATCAAGCCTTTTTTTAATGTGTAGGTGTGGTCCACTACGAACCGTAAAATTTGATCTCGTAGAAAAGGCTAGTCCTCTGGGAAATATTGAATAAATATTTGCAGAATGGAGATAAGTGAAAGTGCAGAGGTTATTGCCAATTGAGGGATGGGTGGAATGCAAAATGTATGCAACCAGTATATTTTTTCACCACGCTGGACAGTCTATCTCAGGCCCTTGTACTTGCAAGGCACATTACCCCTGTACCACAAGTTCTACGGCTTCAACCTTCTCGACCTTACAAAAAACTCAATGTTGACTATTGCATATCAAATTTTAAGACACTTCTCATTTATAGTAGATAGTTCTAAAGAGATTCCATGAAGAAATATCAATATTACAGGTTCGTACGGTTGTTAGCAATTTTCGAAAATTCAGGGAGTCCATGAAAACGAGGGCCTGAGTAACCTGAACCTTATGTAAGCGGTATTCGTTTTATTCAAGAGACAATTTAAAATAATAAATCTGGAAATATTGAGAATTTTAAATTTTTAATTCAAAAAGAAATTACGCGAAAACTACTAGTTTTTTAAATGTGCCTATCTTCATTTCAAGATCTATTACTGGATACAAGATTTAAGAACAAAATCACTATAAATATAGTACGTATAGTTATTTTTTTGCAATGTTCGGAAATAGTGGTAAGAAAAAAGTTCCAAATTTTTTACCGACCTTTGTTAAATACGTAAAAAAATGTAAAGAATTTGGAACCGCTTTTTAGAAAATAGTTTAAAAATTGCCCATTTTACGCGCAAAATTATGCGAAAATCATGATTTCGAAAATTTGTACATGACCTTTTCGAGATGTCTTTGAAAACAATTTTATTCATGAAACAGTTCTTTAGTGTAGTCGTGCAAAGACTTTGAAAAACATTTCAAACATTTTGGAATTTCAAAAATTTACTGATTTCAACGAAAATGTGATCTGCGTTATTTATAACCGGTCTTAACGCTATTTCGAGGGAAAACAGTTCACGTCAAAGAGTTCAACAATTCTAAGTAGTAAGTATTATATTTTATTCAATTTTATCTCTGTAATACAAGAGGAATTGAGATCATAATAACGATGTCCACACCGGAAGCGATAGCTCAGTACATCAACTGAAGTCACTGCTGTGTATCTGACCGGGGGTACTAGGTTTGAGTCCTGACGGCGGCAGCGTTTTCGAACTCAATCGCTGTCTGGAGGAGAATTCTAGCGGCCGGCTGCTGTGATCAGTAGTTTTCCGTTGTTTCTTCGATCAACACCAGGCGAATGCCGGACCAGTACTCTGCCAAACGGGCCACGGACCGCGCGCGATCAGTCCTTACTCTTCCTTGTCCTATCATCTCCCCTTACACACACTTGCACTAACATGCACTACACTAGCACATATTCCGGGAACCCGGTCTGCAGCTTAGAGCTTGCCCGGCTCGGGCGGTGCCCTGCTGTTGGGAGAGTCCTGGTCAGGGGGAAACCTCACCAACAGACGGTAGGTCTGCGCCGGATCTCGCCATTCAGCGGGGAAGATCTCCCGAGAAAAATCGTGCACTACACTAACGGGATTAATGACCATAGCCGTTGACGTGCCCAGAAACACGAAAAAATCAACGATGTCCACCAATTTCCCTGAAAATGAAACTTCTAGTTCAGAAAACGCTAGTCGCAGCGTAAAAAACTTACGGCGCCATGGTATGGAAGCTATACAAGCTGCACTTTATCGAGTTGCATAAAATGAAAGGGATAGTATTAAATCCACTGTTACTGTTGCAGAAAATATTATGTTGAATTCCCCTGCTTTAAACTTATTTGAACCCAATTCAACCCCAACAACTCCACTAGTGTATGTACAACCTCTGCAGATAGATGAAACAATACAGAACGCAACAGCTCAAACTCTGTGTGGGTAGGAATCCTTTAGAACAAAGAGAATCACCGTTTCCTTAAGTTTAAATGACGGGGGCAACGCAAAGACAAATAACAGACAAAAATGAGTAAAATTTGAAGAAAACTGGTCTTGGAGAAATAAATTTATTCCACTAAGAGGAACGCGAGAATCACCTAAAAATTGAAGATGAAAAGTTATAGATTGAGCGATGTGAAAGAAGTCAAGGGTAGAAGACGAGAGAATGGCATGTACTTTTTTTGTTTTGTTTTTTGATTTTTTCTGTTTAATGTTTATTAATTTGCCAATTTCATTGATTTCCAAAGTAGAAATTTTCAATATAGTTCTTGTGTAATAACTTAGACAATGAAAATTTACTATTCATTTTTTTAAATTTAAGGTCGCATCAATATCTAGGTCTTTAGCGACCACTATTGGAGTTAACGTTATGGTGAAACGATATGATGACGATAAGGGGTGAAAGGATAGACACAAATACAATCATGCCCGTGGCGGGACTCGGAACCCGCCATCCTTTGGTTTGAGATCACTACTGCCTTACTGATCTTGGCCACCAGATCGGCAATGTTTTATTTTTATTTATTTTACGTCAAAAAAACAGTTAAAACTGCGTATGACGTGCTATGGGGAAAAGTGAATTGTGTGCACATTTTCAAAATTCTGTGATCCCTACACTAAGTCATATACTACTTAAATTTTGAATTTTTGAAAGGGAGAAAAAAAACTCCCATGTAATAAATTCTATTTTCAAGGATAAATAAGCAATAAATTTTGAATTTTGAAAGGGAGAAAAAAAAAAAAACTCCCATGTAATAAAATCTATTTTCAAAGATAAATAAGCAATAAATTTTGGCTCTTATTACTTCCTGCCGCGACAACATGGAAACGATAATTTGAATAATTGTATTTCCCACTGAATTCTAGAAGACGTGCACAGAAAATGAAGTTACATTTATGTCCAGAAGCAAAACAAGGGGCCATCTCAGCATTTGCTCAATGGATCAGGGAAACTGGACGAAAAACCTGATCGAGATGGGGGTCATTGACCCGGAAGCTGTAGTACAATAGTTGTTACAGGTTGTTTATACTCATTTATACAGTCCAAATGGTAAATAATGCATTATGTATCATTGTTAAAATTAATGTTACTTTTCTTGTGATGCTCAGTATAGTCTCTAATTGTATAGAAACAGTTATGCAGCAGAAACGATTTCACTTGGGATTTAAACTTTTCTATTGAATTTAATCGTTTAATGTCATCTGGCGAAGTGTTGTAAAATAATATACATGTATTGTATGTGAATTTTTTGTAATGAGCTGTTGATACTGTTACCTGATGAATATGATTTCTACGTCGAGTGTTATAGTAATAGACTTCGGCATTTTCTGAAAAAATATTCCCGCCCTTGAGCAAGTCATTTTTTACAAAAAGCCCTGATTCGTAAATAAGAAGACACGGTAATGGTAGAATTCCTAGATTAATGAAGAGAGACTTACATGAATCACGTGGGTGGGATTTGGTTATTATTCGTACAATTCGTTTTTGTAATCTAAAAGTCTGGGAGCTATAAGATGTATTTCCCCAGAATATTATGCCATATCTCAGGCGGGAATGAACATTCGCGAAGTATACACAACGAGCAGTATGAAGGCTGACTGAATTTGCAAGAATTCTGAACGCGTAGCATATTGAACTTAATTTTGAATTCAATTCATTTAAATGGACGTTCCATTTAAGGTTTGACTGAATTGAGAGACCTAAAAATTTTGTTGCCTTAACATCAGTCAATGGTACACTGTTCATTTTCAATGAAGCAGAGAATTGTTTATTTGAAATGGAAAACTGCATTAAAACCGTTTTCTTTTCGTTTACTATTAACTTGTTATTTCGGAACCAATTTGAAACATCTGATATTGTACTATTTACGGTTTCTTTATTGCGAAGGATGTTCGTATCATCCGCAAGGAGAACCGTTCTTCCGTTTCGAATCGTCGAGGGCATATCGTTTACGTAAAGTAGGAACAGAGTAGGGCCTAAAATCGATCCTTGAGGAACTCCACATGCAACGGGCAAAGAGTCGGAAAGGTGCGTACGTAATATTCCATCATTCCAGTAAGGTATTTCAATTCTCTGAGATCGTTGTTTAAGGTACGAACATAACCAATCTAGAGCAATACCACGAATTCCATATGAAGGTAATTTGGAAAGTAAAATGTCATGATCAATGACGTCAAAAGCTTTTGAGAGATCTAAAAATAATCCAATAGGTTCCTCATTTTGATCCAATGATGAGGCGACATCTTTAAGAAAAGAAAATATAGCTGTTTCCGTTGATTTTGATTTTCTAAATCCATGTTGGCAATCTGAAAGCGCGTCGTGTTTAGTGAGAAAGGTTTCCATTCGTTCGTAAAAAAGTCTAATATTTTTGAAAAAACTGATAGAAGAGAAATGGGCCGATAATTTTCAATTTCATTTTTGTTGCCTTTTTTGAAAAGCGGCTTAATTTTAGCTCTTTTGAAAATATCTGGAAATGTTCCAGTGCATAAAGATGCATTAAATATGTGAGTTAACGGGTGTATAATGGCATACGCACAAGTCTTTTACAAAGAATCCGGGAATTCATCTAAACCGGACGAATATTTATTTTTTACTTTACCGATTATTTTGAGAATTTCATAGGAAGAAGTTTCGGAAACGAACATTGTGTCTAAAATTTTGGTTTGTCTAAAATTTTGGGTGAACTGTCTGTTTTTGAATTTTTGTGCCTGAAGACCCTTAGTGAGTAATAATGCTCAATGCTCAATTGTCTAACCCTTACGAGTATTTATAGATTTCAGTCTTGTAAATAGTATTTCAAATCTACTTCATTATTATTATTATTATTATTATTATTATTATTATTTTATTACTTTATTATTTTATTATTATTGTTATATAATTAATTGAAGAAATAGACGAAATTTTTGAATTTGCAAAATATTTATAGGTGTAAACAATTACTATTGGTATATGATTAGGTTTGATTTGTTGTTTCATAACCTAAATTAAAACAATATGTGATGGTTATATTGTGCCTAAAACTTGTGGACAGGGTTCGCAGTGAACATGCACACTCGAATAGTCGGTGAGAATAAACGAATGTAGGGAGCATAAAGAAGCAGATACGAGGAAAAATTGTATTTCATTGAAAATTAGTATTTATTGTATACAGCACGTAGACACACAAGGCACACAAGATTATATTTTACTATTTCTCCACATGAAACATGTTTGCATGCATTATTTTATATAGACCGTTTATATTATTTATATAGACCGTTATTCGGAACAACTATTTTGTTAATGATTATACTGACCAAAGACGAAAATATTTGAAAATAATAATGCATTCGTGATAATTTCTACTGCATAATTGAAAAACAATAAATAAGCTTGTAGGACATACTGTACTTCAGCTTTTGCGTCAGGGAGGCCTATCTTATTCACATTTTTCGTCCAATCTTCCTTGATCAAATGTGTAAATGTTGAGATTGCCTAATGGCTTGGCATCTGAACAGAAGCAATTTGGACGACGACAACAACAATCGTTCTTTTACTACAGTGGATTCCTTTGGGAGGAGCACAATGAAGATAAATGACAAAATTCTAACTCAATTACTGATGTTGCAAATAGTTTTTATTACACGAGAGAGAATATTACTTTTCAAGTTTTGCCAGAAAAGATAGTTGCTATATTCACAGTTCTACTTAGTTTAAGTGGGAAAGTAAGAATTTCTGAGCTAAGTAAGTCTGTCCTACATCTTGAATATTGCAGCTAGAGGTACATTTCTTAATGCAATCCTTTCCTAATTATTATGGCTTAAATAATTTCAAGCACGAATTTTTTCGAAACACCTATAGTTTTTGAGAAATGTTTACTGCAGTCGTTAGAATTTTCTTAGGTTCCACAATCACTGGTGTATTGACGATGTGTTGGGGGCCATTGTCGTGGCGTTAAAATCGTATACGATAAGTCATGGCTCGCGATTCAGAATCTTACGCGTTGGGGTTCAAATCTTTCTTGAAGTAATTTTGTTTTCGTAGGCATAGAGTAGAAAACATTGAATTCAATAAGGAAAGCTATTTTTAAAAACGTTTCAAAAACTAACGACATTTTTTTAAACACCTCCCGCTTGGTTTCGTTAAAAGTTTTTCAAAGGATGGTTGAAATCTAAGTTGAACACATGAATATAATATTTTCATATTATGAAACCGGAACCATGTTGACATCACTAGGCTGTTGTTGCATCACTAGGTTGACTTCGGCAGTGTAACGGCAAGCGTATCGCAAGTTCGCGGGTTCAATTCTAATCGAAAACATGGATTTTTAAGGACAAAAAAATCGTACGCCTGCCTTTGGAGAGAAAGTCTTTTCCGTACAGTTGATTTATTCCATGTGAAAGATTCTTAAGCTTAAAAGTAGCCTCTGAAAAAAATTTTAATCTCTGTACAAAACTGTTTCGCCTCACGAGTGACCTTCTTTCGCTCCAATATGGTGAAAGGAACGTAGCAAAAATTGGTGTGGTCAGGCGGAAAAGTATGCCTGATATCTTGAGACTCGTCACGTAAAAAAGGCATCGTATTTAATTATTTATTTTATGTCAAAAACAGGGTTTTTGCAAGGATTGTTATCAAAATATTCGCTCTGATGGAATTAAATCTATTTTGAAGGGTAAATCAGCAAAAATTTGGGCTGTTATCCCTCATCATATCCTTCGTTAAAGAATAATGCTTCCTGCCGCGACAAAATGGAGAACGATAATTTGAATAATTATATTTCCCACTGAATTTTAGAAGACGTGCATAGATAATGAAGTTACATTTCATATCATTTTAAATACATATTACATCATAGAAAACAATTGGTTGATTTTTGTTAATTTGATGGCCTCATTGGCGAGTGTCTTGGAGAAGTGCCAAGAACATGAAGATGAAGGCTGCGTATTCGAGTTCCGAGCAAGTGATGTGTTTTCGTCAGGTGGTTGTGGCGTGATGATGGCTTCTCTCACATTGTATCTTATCTGCGCCTCCCATTCACAATCATTTACCTTTCATCCTTATTCAGCGGTCATGATCATTTATAATATTCCATACATTGAAAGAAAAAATCAAATCAGGTTTGCTAAGCAGCACATATCTAGATACGTAATATATATTTGCAACATGTACCTACTAATTCTGCCATCTCTTGTAAAGTATAGAAATTTCAGGTTTTAATAGAAATTGGTCCTATACTATATCGGCGGCTTAGTACACATTGATTGTACAATTACGGTAATGTTTTTAGTTAATATCATTTTTGATGACGTCTCTTTTGTGTCTCCCTAGTGTATACACATTGTATGAGTATGTCCTTATAAGAGAGATTGTGCTTCTTTTCACAAAGAAATTGTCACTCAATATGTTACTGCACCTTTACAGATCACAGACAATGGATCAAGCAAATGGATCAAGCAAAATTAAAAGGGAGGGTGCTGTGTATAACAGCATTTGTGCCCACGTGGTGGGAACACTGTACCGGCCAACATAGTTGCGGCCCACTGTGGCCGCCGCAGGGTTGCGCCGGGGGCGCGGCCAGTCGAGAAATGAGGAGTACGGGAAGATGCCACCAGGAGCAGGGCAAGCGGCGGCGCTTTTCCGTGGTCACCGGGCCGTGTCCGCTAAGCGGTCACAGGAGGGGCACTTCCCCTCGATGCCCCGCCACGGAGGCGGGAAGAGACTCGCTCTGATGTCTCGGGGCGTATTTATAGGGCCTCGCCCGGAGCGGTAGTCAGTAGGACATTTCTGGAGCAGCAAGCGAGTGCCCAGCAATAGTAGTAAGTTCGGTTTTAAAGTGCGTGTGTTACGGTGATTGTATTCTTCTGGCGGACTGGAACTTGGCTTGTATTTCGGACTTGATTTGGATTGTGGCTTTACTGAAATAAACGTATGGTGAAAGAACTGTTGTTTTACTTTGTATATAACAAAGAAAATCATGACTTGAGTGAAGAATGTGAATATCATTTTAGTGGCTCTTCCAATGGAATGGAGGTAGATGCTCCTGAAGTGTAGTGGAAGAGATCTCTGTCTTAAAATTTTCGGTATACAACTGTACTGTCAAACGGTGACGCCAAGACCTACAATGACCTTGTAAAACTTCATATACACGGACAAAATGGGAAATTGTGGAAGAAAAATGTATTAACCACGTATCAAAGAGACTTAAAACTAGATTGAGAAAAATAGTTCAAGAGTGTCACTATGGGTGAAAATTTGAAAGAGGATATTATAATTCGACCGGGTAATTATTATAGAAATGTCATCCAGAAAAATATTCCAATGTCTAAAAGATGAAAACTGCAGTTTATGCAACATTATATCATGCCATGTGTACAGATGACAAGCCCCAACATTTTAAATGTCCTAAGGCGAACAATCGCGGTGTTTTTATAACAGGGCAATTGCATGTGGAAATGAAATACCAAAGCATGATAAGAACACTATGAAAACGGTTGTCCCCGAGTGTTGTATGCAAACTTATCCGTGTACAAAAGGCTTGAAAAAGTGTTGAATTGATAAAACGCTGTCTATCCGGAAAAACTCAAAATGCCAACGACAGTTTGCTTAGCATGATGTGGAGTAAGTGCCCGAAAGAAATATTTGTTTCGAAGAAGAAAATATAAATTGCTGAAACATCAGCAGTTTCTCAATTTAATGGGGAGTCGAGCAAGTGAAAAGCTAATAGCAAATACAACTGGAGTTGACATGACATCTCAAGGGAAGAAAATAAGTACAATGAGGGATAAACGTAGTCTTTAGAAAAGTAATGTATCTGCACAACCAGGTCCCCCCCCCAAAAACAACTCAAAATGACAAAATCAGTTCAAGAAGAAAAAAGCGGTTGAAGGTACTATGTATGGCCCTGGAGCATTTTAAATGTAAGTAGATAAAATAAAATACATTTGCACAAAGATAAATTTTCATTTTCAATTTTCCGCATTTCACTTTCCTGACCTTTTATGGAATTCAAAAAGTCCCACGTTCTAAATTTTCAATATATTCCAATGAAGCTTTTAGTACATGTTAAAAAAATGTAGTTTCATAGAAATGTAGAAGCTCTTGGTATTATAAACCTTATGAAATAGAAAAAATGCGTTTGGTGTAGAAAAATGTAAAATGCAATGTATTGAAAGGGGAAAACTCAAGAGACAGAACAGAGCACAAGACTGCATCAAGATAGTTCATCACAGCATTGGCAATGGATGAGTTTTACAAGTATCTGGGAATTCAACAAAATATGATTATACACACAGATAAAAGAGAAGTTAAAAACAGAGTTTACTAACAGATTGAATTGTTGAATATGAACCATACTGAAGACCTCCCTCGACTCTCGTAAACTTACAACAGCAACTGATACATACGCCATACCTGTGATTACTTTCTCATTATGCATAATAAAATGAACCAAAACCGATTTGGACTCACTGGAGAGGATTATCGGGGTCCAAATGACTCGGTTCAAATACCATCCAAACAGTTATATCCAAAGTATAGCACTATCATGGAAACTAGGGGGTAGGGGTATCAAAGTTTGATAATCTCCATGCAAAACATGACGGACGCGAGAGCGTACTTCAATGAGAAAGCCGTGTCATCTCAGCTACACAGTCATTCCGCAAGTAAACGAGATAGTTCTCACACCCCTCAACCTCAAGCAGCAAAATGTATTACACGAACAATGAACACAAGTCGAGGAGCTAGAACATTGGAAACAAAAAGTACTTCATGATAGATATCTGCTTGTTGATATCATTATAGATAGAAGCCTGCTTGTCGAACAAGTTGCTTAAAATAGGATATCTGTACCCCGAGACTGAAGATTCTTGATAGTAATCCAGAACCAGGTAATTGCGACAAGAAATTATCTCAAGCTTTCTTAAAACGTACCAGAAAGCAAGGAAATAATAATAATAATAATAATAATAATAATAATAATAATAATAATAACAATAATAGGATCGGAAACTATGAATTCAGTCATCGAGATGACCCACTAATGAGGCTGGTCATTAAATCTGGCCGAAAAATAGGATACGGCATTGTAAATGTAGCGATAAGAATTGCGAAGAAAACAATGCAAGACACGCAGACCAACAGATACTGAACTGATGCTACTGAATATGAAATGTAAGACAATGTCAAAGAAATTGAGAGATAAACCACTCCATAGACAATATCTAAAAAGAATGAACAAGGTGAAAATCATGTGTGACTTAAAACGGGGAGAATCGGATGCAGTTGTAATAGTTGTCCACGATCACACATGGGGAATACATTATGATAAAGCGGTACACAAAACTTCTCAAAATGATAAATGCCGCATCAGCCACGAACAAATAGAAACCGTTGATCATAACGCCTCAGCTTGTCCAATTCCAGCAAGACCGAATACTTGAAAAGACACGACAGGGTGTGTAGTTACCATCATTGGCAGACCTGACCGTCCTCGAAGTTCCCCAAATGGTACGAACACACGGCAAGGTGACAATTTGCACAAAAACGTGTTTTGGAAGCTGAGGGACAGTTTAAAGACAAGAGCAGGGGTCGTCTTGTTAGAGACCCAAGACCAGCTCAGAGTTGTGATACCGCGTTCCTTACGGCAGCAGGTTTGGGGATTCTCCATAGAGGGCACTGGGGGATAGTGCTTACCACACAGCTAGCAAGAAAACACTGTTATTGGTCAGGAATGGACAAGGACATAGAGAATAAAGTCAGACTGTGCCAACCATGTCAAGCATTCCACAAGAATCCTAAAAGCAGTTTTAAGTCATGGCCGGAACCCCAGGGGCCATGAGATAGAATACATGTCGACTTTGCAGGCACGTTTCAAGGGGGAATGTGGTTGGTGGTGGTAGATGTAGTGTCTGTATAAACAGACACTACAGAAATACCGTCGGCGGCGTTGCGGGCCAGGAAGTACCCGCACCGCCGATAGAGGGAGCAGCGAGCATGCCCCGTCGCCACCCGGCGACCTGGAACAGGAAGGGGCAGAGCAGCTACCCCTCCCCGGCGGGGAGGGGGACACCGAACAGAGGGCTGCAGCGCCGGCGGCCTCGGCCACTCTCAACTGAGATTGGTAGCCGACGAGATCGGAAGTAAACTATATAGGGAACGTGCTTTGTATTAGGATTGTGATATTGGAATTTTGACTGTACCATTTTTACAACGACCCAACAATGCAACAACAGATGCAACAGCAGGAGGAGAGGCAGCAACAACAGATGCAACGGCAGGAGAGGTAGCAGAGGCTAGATTCGTAACCAACGAGACCGGGAGAAAAACTATATAGTGAAACGTGCTTCGTGTTAGGATCGTGATTATTGGAATTTGGACTGTACCACTCTTATAACGACCCGGCTAGTGAACATTCTTCCTCTTATCTAGACTCTGGCATACTTGTATCTTGGCAATTCTTTGAATGTTGTGGAACGAATAAATTGTTGTTACCGATTGTCTTGGCTATTTGATTTGGTATACAACAGTAGACGCAGCGTCCGGGTACCCGTACGTAGTGCGCATGAGCAGCTGTACGGCAAAAGCAATGAGCAGGGCACTTCAGCTAATACTAGCGATTGAGGGGCTTCCAGGTACGTTGGTATCAGACAACGCGCCACAGTTTACGGGAAAAACTTTCCAGAACGTTTGCCATGAGCAAGTCCAAATTCGAGGGAAAAAACCAGCAAAAAACTGTATTAGAGTTACTGTCAACGTATAGGGCGTTGCCAGGCGCGGACGGGCACAGCCCGGCTAAGAAATTGCATGTTGGGCTGCCTCGGACTTTGTTATCACTATCCTTCCCTTCAAGTAGGACGCGGTTGAGACAAGTTGCAAGTTTCAAAGTAGAAGCTAGAGTGATGACAAGGATGTACAAGGGCTCGCCCAAGTGGGTACCCGGCAAAGTAGTAGAGGTACAAGGGGCGAGGTGCTACAGAGTGCGAACTGAACACGGAGTAATCAGGAGGCACCAAGAGCGGTTACGGTGGCGCCATTTTTTTGTGGAAAAGTTGGACATGGTGCAGGAAGCCGCAACAGACAGCAGTAATTATAATTCTTTTTGGCAGGGAGAAGGTTGTAGCGCACCAGGGTGGCAGGACAGCCTGCCCGGACAACGGTGGTCGAACGAATCCGATCTCGGGCAGCAAGCCCCACAGCAGACGGAGAGCCTGCTGGGAGGCGAAGGAGACGCAGGCGCAGCCATCTGACCATTCAGCGCAGCAGTTGGTGCCCGAGATATATCATCAGCAGGAGGCACCGGAGCAGCCAGAACATCCGCTGGGAACCCACGAGTTTCAACAAACAGCAGCGGATGGAGATAGAACCAGAGCAGCCGGGTGATCAGGCACCAGAGCGGCTGCAGGAACAGCCGCAGGAGTCACGGCCCACGGGAGCGTCTCCCAAGAGACGCAGCAGTAGGCTGCGAGCGTACTGGTACATCAACCTGAACACAATGTTTCAGGTACTATTAAGAAACAGAGAGGCAGACCTCGGGCGAGGTTTAATCCCTACCGGGAGAAGCCGACAGACATCTCCCCGATTCGGCCGCAGGAGGAGCGTCAACAGCAGCTCCTGCAGAAGCAAGCAGCACCCACAGAGCAGCGAGTTCTGAGGCGTCGCAGTAGCAGCAGGTTGCGCAACCGATACAGCCCGTATCGAGCGCAATAGGAGGGGAGGGTGCTGTGTGCCACAGCATTGGTGCCCTCGGGGACGAGCGAGGTGGCGCACTGTGCGGCTCAGCGGATTGCGGCCCACTGTGCCGCGGAGCGGTACGCCAGACGCGCGGCAGGAGAGAAGTGAACAGTTCACGAAGACGCCACCCGGAGCAGGGCGGGCGACAGCGCGCCCCAAGTGCCCGGCCAAGTACTCAGCCGGGGGAAGCCCCGGGCCGAGGCGATGGGGTGTGGTCTACCGTGTGGAACAGTGACAGTATCCTGCAAGTGGTTGTGAGTTCATTGGGAGTCGACGTGTTTTCGTATCGTGTTTATCTTCTGGCGGACAGTGACTTCGGCGACATTTTGTGTACATCTTCTGGGACTTTGGTTCATGACACGGCTTTGTATATTCGGATTGCTTTTGGACTTGTGGCTTGATAGCAATAAAAGATTTGGAAAATACCTGTTGTTTTCACCTTGACTTCCTTGTACACAACATTAAACGTATATAATATTAAATTCGAACTACCCGCAAAATAAAACTTCCTGGGAAAGAATCACCGTGTCAAGTGAACGAGAGGGGAGTGACGGAAGGAAACTAAAATTCTAAATTATCAATTAGTGACAAAGGAAGAAAAGAACAACGCTGAATTGTGATGAAAACCGTGTGAAGTGAAAAGGAACCGTAATCTTGTAAATTATAGATCAACGATAATAAAAAAAAAATTGTGGGACACGTAAACGTGATTGCAGTGAGGCATGAGAAAGAAAACACCGTAACAGCAGCGAGCACACAAGTGTGGGGCAAACGATTAACCAGTAAACGGAAAAGCATTCTAGACTCCAAGTAAGGGAACAATACATTTGGTGCAAAAACGGTGTATATAGCTTGCCTTGTAATAATAAGATGGGCAGGCCACGTGCCGTAGTGGTCGGTGCACTGGTGTGAAGACAGTAACGCCCGGTACATTGCCACGTAATGGACATTGTACAGACAAGTGCGAGGTATTGTGTGAAAAAACTGTTAGAGGATCTGCGGTGTTGGGCGCCAGCGCAGGACTCCGAGCCACCATCTCGGTGCGGTGGCGCGAAGGGTGTATTTTGAAGGTCGAGGGGGTACTACGCGAGGTGCATCCGATGAGGTATGTTATATCAACCCGAGGGCGCCGAATGAAAAGACCTCGGAATGATTACGACTTTGTAAGAGTATTCCCTTTGGGGGATTATTTTCATATTATAATCGGAGACAACCGAGCGTAGGGGAAAGGGGGAAGTTAACAAAGTGTATAAGGGATAGGACGTAGTATTTCTGTCTTTGGAAAATTAAGCTTATGGCAAAATCCGGGTAAAGGCTATTTATATAAACTAGTGATTGTCATGTCATGTAACGGTGTAATGATACAATGCTTAGAATAGGGAGAGCTCTCACAAATTGTTAGTTTGAAAGCTGAAGGAGAAAAATGAGCATTTATTAATATTATGTTCTAATCGTGTAATCGTTGAAGCTAGGAGTATTATGTAGTATTGTTTATAACAGAAATTCAAGTGAGGGCGTAGGCTAAATAGGCGACCGCATCAGTATTTCAATCACAATCCTAAGTAATTTGTCAATGTTCAATTGCTATTAAGTAAAGCATGATCAACTATTAAAACTTCTAGTGCTCTTATGTTTAATGTAAACAAATTGTAATAAATGATTGAGTTGTTCATGTTATCATGTCTGGCTTTCAATGCTTATCATCTCCAATCATAAGCCCATTCACGAGCATGAACATTTGTCCCTTTGATCCTCACTTCAAATAAGTATTCTGTTTTGGCGAGCCAACCATTGAATCGTGTGTGTGTGTATACATTGTAACGATATGGGAATATATCCCATTTCGCCACAACCGCCCTCAATGACACCGCATACGGGAAGGTGAGAAGCGCGCGGCAGGTGCAAACTACGCCATCTGTCCGCGGCTGACCGAAGAGTGCGAACTCGAGAACAGAGTTTTTTCCTGCGGTCAAGACGAAGAGAGGAGAAGTGGCCACCCCTCCGAGGTTGCCCCAGGCCACATCTCATAAATACCGCGAGACACAACGAAAATGTTCTCTGTTAATGCGGCAACGCTGGCGAAAGCTCTAGTTCTATGAGGATTAGTTGGTATAGGAGTGTGATTACAAGCATTAGCGCTGCAGCCATCCGAAGTGCAGTTGCGACGCCCAGTGTTGTAACGCAAAGATCCGATTTTGCGACGCGGCCAGAGACTTGGAGCGCGGGCATACACGGTCGTGGCGAGAACGAAGAGAGAGGAGAACAGGGGACCGGAGTGGATGAAGCGTACGAGAGAATGGCCTGGTGTGACCGAACGCGTGAAGGACGGGCGAAGCTTACGAGAGAAGTGCCTGTTTTGACCTAACGCGGGATGGACGGGCGAAGCGTATCAGAGGAGGTGGAGTGACGTCGCTGCGACACCAGGCGGCGAGAGTGCCGAGGTCGACCACAGTGAACTGGAGAGCGCCGTAAAGGTAACCGAACTTGCGACTTGGTGCGGGCCAGAAAGTGGATAACGGCGAATTTTCGTGGTAGTTCATGTGAGAAATTCTCTAAATTCAGTATACAAAGACTGTCACCTTTTCAACAAATTCGTGGATGTTTAAATTCTGCTAAAAGTATGCCATGTTTGATTTTGCAAAAGGTCAAAACCTTTTACAAAATGTTCAACAGTACAATTTTACGGCAATGTTGTATAACAAACTGGCTTCATTCTGTTATTGGGGAAAGATTAAGTTGTTCCACTATTTACTGAATGTGTAAATATTCTTTTCTATGATTTAAATTGTACGTATTATAGTAGATTTCCATGTTACTTAGTCAAATTTCTTTCTTTCATGTTTCTGGTAACGTGTGCGTAGCCCGAGGCCAGCACTTGTGGGCACCGCAGAACTAATCAGTAAAATTCATTTTTAAAAGCCCGTGCACGGCAGAGAGAAAGGGCAAAGAAAGAATAGTATGGCTCAAAAGGGAAAGTGATAACATATTGTTAGTTCTGATTTGTGTTTCGGCAGCCGAACTAACGGCACCATTTGTAAACTTTTCTACAAAGGTGAAGTCATTTAGCGATTCGAAGTGATCTGTTGAATTCAAGTGTATTAATTTCATTGATTACTCATACATGCTCATTATTACCCATATTTTCTTTAATTTTTGAGTCAACGGTTCAGACCTTTCTCGCACCCGAAAGATCCTGCCTCCTGAGATCACAAGCTCGTTTATCGACCACGCTCGCCCCAGAGAGTTTTGTGTGGGTAGTGGGCGTGTTAGTATATATATAAGGCGTTAGTGTTGTTTATAGATGAACTGATGGACGTTTTCAAGAACGAAAATTTTTTTCGGTATCAAAAGATCCCCCAAAGATTTATTTCTGTCAAAATCTCGACATCAATTTTTTGTAGCATTACTTTCCTTTCTCCATGCAACGTGGAAGAGGAAGAACTATCTTCATGCTTGAAAACACTTTGAGAACATAAAGATTCTTATAACACGTTAAATCATCCTAAATACGCTAGTGTTTATTTCACAGCATTAATTATTTTTTCAGTGATTACGTCACAGCATTTTATCCACCCAAATTTTTATATTCACGTCAGATATACAAGTTGTAAAAACGAAAAACTCAACACAGATGCAAAACGTCTGGTAGACTCTTTCCTCAGGAACGGGGACGCTATCACAAACGCAATGTCAGAGTCAACATCAGAGTTCATCTGGTAAGAATTGTTCACCGCATTTTGCGCAACATGAAAATTCCCTGAAGTACCTCTCTAGTGTTGGAAAGAAGCCACTATTTGCGCTTAGTAGACATCCTGTTTGTAAATAAAGCGGAACACATGCCAAAACTGTTAACATCAATTGCACTCCCTCTTCGTGAATCTGCCGGGGCACACAATATGTTCTGGCAAATGAAACACTCAAAGGATTTCTCACCAGTAAGCGTTGCACAACTGACTACGCAAGGTTCCTGGTTATGTGAATCTCTTCTGGCAGATGCAACAATTAAACTAGTTTCTTACCGAATGAGCATATGCTTTTACAAGTTTGATTTTTATTGAATCTCTTCTGACAGATGAAACTCAAAAGTGTTCTGGCCAGTCTGGATTCACATGTGTCTAAGCAAGTTTCCTGATTCTGTGAATCTCTTCTGGCAGATGGAACACTCACCGGAGTGGGTGAGCTGGTTTCTCACTGGAGTGGATGAGCATGTGCTTTCGCATGTTTGATTTTCCACTGAATCTCTTCTGGCAGATAGAACACACAAAAGGTTTCTCACCAGTGTGAATGCGCATGTGAATACGCAAGGTTCCCGATTCCCTGAAACTCTTCTGGCAGATGGAACATCCAAAAGGTTTCTCACCAGTGTGGATGCGCATGTGACTACGCAAGGCTCCCGAATCTGTGAAATTCTTTTGGCAAATGGAACACCTAAAAGGCTTCTCACCAGTGTGGTGCGCAGTGCTTCGCAAGTTCCCGATTCTGAACTCTTCTGGCAAATGGAACACTCAAAAGGCTTCTCACCAGTGTGCGTGCGCATATGCCTTCGCAATTGTCCCGATTCCGTGAATCTTTTCTGGCAGATGGAACACTCAAAAGGTTTCTCACCAGTGTGTGTCCGCATGTGACTATGCAATGTTCCTGACTGTGTGAACCTCTTCTGGCAGAGGGAACACTCAAATGGTTTCCAACCAGAGTGAATGAGCAAATGCTTTTGAAAGATTGATTTTCCTCTGAATCTCTTCAGGCAGAGAGAACATTTAAACGAGTTTTCACGAGTTGGCACGTGCACTTCTAGATGTCCCCTTTTAGCGAAGGCCTCCCCGTTCAGCTCACCATCTGTTAACAGAAAGACATGCACCAAATAAAATAGGACTTGTGTTAGATGAAAATGGGGAAAAAGCAGTTGAGTGTACAGAATAAGAAATTTTTCTAAGCGAAAGGGCACTCGCGTAGAAAATCTACTTGACATGTTCATTATCAAGATCCAATATGAAAAGCCTTTATGCCAATATGAAAAGCCTTTACAAGCGAAATGACTCGTGGACTTCTGATTCTTGTGTAGCTGCATTTCTTCACCCAACAAAAATACTTGTTTTATACAACTCGTATAACACTTAATTCTAAAGGTCGAGTCATTTCAGGCGTCGTCTTCCTCATACAATTAATAATACATAATTCCTTTGCCACGTTGGCCTCAAGCATAGGTTCTCGTAGAAAGTGTTTTATGGAATTTTTCGATTTCGTCGCAACCTATATATCACCGCAATTTTATACTTTTTTCCTAGAACCGAAGTGCCGTTGTAGACTGGAAGTCATTATCGTCATTTGTCAACAGTGAGTGCACTGCAGTTTTTACGACAGGCTGTCGGGCTAAGGTTCTAACAGCCTACATTCGGTCGCGATCTTAGGCCCGCGTACAAACCTGTCGAAATTTGTACATCAATTCTGTCAATTAAAACAACGCAACGGCATTTTGTCATTGTTTCAGAAAAAAGTAATTTTCGTATTTGACAATTCTTGAGAGGGAAGTACGAGAGTATTTCGAAATACTTCGAAAATTCGGCGACGTAGGTGTTATGGTACAAGAAATCCGTATGCAAATCAGCTGCCAGTTTCCATCGCAAGGTCTTCAAATAAAGCATTGAAATACATTTATTAACACTAGGGAAAATATAGTGGTCCGTTTGGACAGCCCTTACCACGGGCGGCTGGCAGCGTGAGGGACGCTCGTCAGCGGCCCTGCAATGCCCGAGGACCTGCGAAGTTTCGCATCCAGCTCGACATTCTCTGTTACAGAAGTAAGGACGTCCACCATGCCTTCAGAGCAGGTTGTTTTAAGCCCCGATAACTTCGTCTAGTTCGCGTTGAGTTACTTTCGTAACAAAGATTTACCATCGACGGGAAGAAAAAATTAAAAACTAGAAATATGTCAATGTGTTATTAAATTGTTTAGAAATAATTCCGCAGAAGTTAAGAGGTATGAGGACAACCCTCACGGAAGGGTCTAAGAAGCAATTAACAGTGTGATACACACTGTGCATATTCCTACCACAGTTCATTATTAAAGTCCCAGTCTTCGGAAACAAGACATTCTAAATGTGGGTCACCCTACAAATCCTCCGGTTGTTATTTTCCAAGCTCTGTGAAAAATGTAAATAGCGATGTTAGCAATAGTTACAAAAAGAAAGCTGTGAAATTCTGGCTGAATGAAAGCGGTAAGAATCGAGATTCAATATCGCATGCCAGTACAAATTTTCAACATGCAACATCATCAGTGCGGCAACGATATATTTGTAGACGCAAGTAGTAAACACAACGACAAATACTAGAGAACATAAAAAATATGCATAATAAACGCGAGTGTCGATTTGAACTTGTAAGAAGAAAAAAATAAATGTGTATGAAAAAGAGTTTCATAGTGGACTCTAGGAATTTCACAAGGACTTGGCAACAACAATTTAAAGAAATCCGCCTCTCGCGCCTGGATCAGTTGTTTTATAACAAGAGAAAGAGATAAAACTAGCCGCACTGACGTTCACGACGAAACCAAAAACGATGTGGTTGCAGAGAAATTTCTCGAAAATGCCCATGAAACTTTCACATTATATATCCCTTCGGTGTTCAATAAGGGCCGAAGTGGATTTCTGCGCGAAATGAGATCAAATCGGACTTTGCCTTTTGTTGGTGAAAAATATACCCACACTAGTTCAATCAGTGCTCCCTCACAACAAACAATACCACGTGCTTTGGGATGCTTGCCATTGGTTAGTTGACGCGTTACAACCTCAGGCGTGTTCATGTGCAGAAGAAAATAGTTTTCGATGTAGTGGCTCATATCTCCCACAATGTTAAAATTCCAGACGAAACTTACAATCTACAACTCAAAAGACTCCAAAATAAGACCATTGTTCCCAAGCCTGCCTTTCCGGAAGAGCAGATATCGATGACGGTGACAGTTGTGTGTCCAGCGCTTGCTTGGTATCAGCTCTAGCGGAAAAAATGAATCCGGAGAGTCAAGAGGCAAACTGTACCCCACGCACGCGCAGAAGTAACTGGAGCTGTTGATTTCTTAAGAACTGATGATAGACGCAGGTTCGGTCACGCACGGTGGGAAGCGGTAGGCTTATGCGAAGCGAAGCAGATCAGTTTAGAGATTTTTGTCAAGCAGTTCGAAACGTTCGCGTGAAGATGTCGGGGAACGGTGCAGATCCTTCCGTAGTGAAACACTACAATGATAAACTTGTAACTGATAGTTAAGGATGATTGAATTAGTTTAACTATCGCGTAGTTTCTGTTAATGTTTGTAAACATGCGTTTGCGGAGCTATTAGGAATGTTAATTCGTCTGGTGACCTGCAGATGTCGGGTTTTCTTTTTGAGCGACCACTGACTATACTGAGCGCGTGTGGTCGAAAGTAGCGCGAGCGGAGTCCGCGATTGAAAATTGGAGCAAGGCGGTTGAATGCCTCGGGTTTGTTTACATAAGCTTTTTTCTAAGGGCGAACTAAGAATACACTGTAAGGCTCACTAAGTATGGATGGATCTTTTTACCTGTGGAGCAAGAACTAAAAATGTTCTTAGGTCCTGAAGTCTCCTAAAAATGTTTGAAGCCGAAAACAAATGTTAGTCACAAAATCAGGAAAACTGGAAAGAGTAGTTTAAAGAAACGTCTTTCCCATTTTTGCTAACATTGTGCTCTTTTAGATTCATGGACAATGACAAAACTCGTATTGAAGTTATTGCTCAAGGTAAGAATATTGAATTGCTTCAGATACCTCCCGGGACTACAGGCAAAAACCAAATACTTGGTAAATTCTTCCAACGGGGAAAACTACTATCGCCACTTACCAAAAAACGGAGTATCACAGAGTTTTTGCAAGTCGTTGATTTGAAAGACGTAATACAATTCTGGGGAGACCTGTACAGCGCATGCGCCGGCATCAAATGACCGTATTTCGATTGACGGGTCCCTACACACTCCCTGTTTTGTCGTTTACGACAAATGTGTTACGTTAAAACTTACACTTCACGAAGTTTTCGCCGCCACCAATTCTGAACACCAATTCAACATTAGCACACAATAAGCATTAAAGTAATGAAAAATACCACACCCATAGTACCAATATAATATGGCAGGAACTTAATGGCTATTTTTTTAAGTTAATTCAAATATGTCAGAAATAAACTAACCTAAGTGTTTAGGATTTGGAGGTTATGTGTATATTGCGCCTATTTTGATTGTCACGAAAAATTAATTATTTATCCACATTGCCATATATTTCCCATTCCTAATGTAATCAATATAAATATTATAGTAAAATAGCGGAGTTATATTTTAAGACTATCTGGGAAGCTATAGTTTTCATTGGAGATTAAGACATGTATTACATATTCCTATGATAAAATCAGATTTCATGTAGGGGTTACGTTTTACTATTTTGGAATGCTTATAAAAGCTAAAATGGACTCGGAGATACACAGATGTTCAATAAATGCTTTTATATCCTGTTAGAGGTATTCAGTTCCAACTAGTTCCTAGTTTTAACGTATGTTTTCGATTGTACGTCATGCAAAAACTCGTTTTTCTGAAGATACGTTATTTCTTATCGACGATAATGTTTACGTACTACGACAATTGATTTCCCGTCTTGCAAAAACTCTCTATTAACTCCAATGTTTCCGATAGTCACAATAATTCAATTACAATCCTTCACTTATATCCAATTTTCATCTCGTTTCCGGAATATGATAAATTATTCTTGATTTGCTACAACTTAACGACCTCATGAATTTGTAGTAGCTGCCAAATGTTGCGTTGGAACAACAGAAAAGCCCCTTAGGCCCTGTACTTCATAGTTAAACATCACATGAGCAACAGCAGGGCTGTCCCGCGGCGCCGGAAGACTTCACTGCTAAGATTCTAGCTTCAATTTCGAAGCCTCACAGTGGAAACTGGCCGCTGCTTTGGATTGGGGCTTCTGGTAATACATTGCCTAGGTCTTCAATATGTTAAAGGTGGATTTGACACAAACGCCCCAACACTTCCCTTGTTAGAAACATCCGCGGAGCTTTGGCTCACTATAAGCACTGCTGGCATTCTTTTTTTTAACAGGTTCTCGCCAATGATTTCCAATAACATTTCTTTATTTCAAAAAATAATTGGTTCATTAAATGACGTAACATGCCTGTACAGAAAAGTTTATTCTTTTACACATTTAGGTCACACAATTTAAGAACTTTACAATTCTGCCTGAAGGTAACAAAAATGATCACAAAGCTAGCTGATTCTGTGAATATTCTGTACTTCTCTTCTTCCTGACGCATGTGTAAGCAGTCGTATGATATTCCAGACGTAGCTAGGATTTCACAAAATTAATCGCGTCCCGATCAGCAAGAGGATCAAATCAAGAGTGATCATCCCAATCAGAAATATGTTATTCAGAGCTACAATATTTTAACAACTTAATTGTGATAAATTGCAACTGGTTCTGAATATTTTGGTTCTGAATTTTCAGCCGGTTCGCGCGAACCGGCTGAAACACAGCATTGTCTACAAGCATAACTCTACATTTTATGCAAGAATAAAAATCGTCGAGAAACTGCTTGAAGAAATGAAGCTTTTCTTAGAAATATAACATTAGAAACATTTGTACATGTAATAGAGAAGACGGTTGCAATTTTGTTCCATCTGAAATGATACATCCTGTATTCTTCGTCGTTGTCTCAACTAGTGGAGCTACAACACCACACACTTTGTTATATTATTTCTAACTTTTCCAATTTTTGAAAATTCATTAAACATTTCTTTTCCGACACTTCTTTAAAATTTTGGGGTACTCCATAATTTTTTCAAAAATGGCTGAATTTTTCAAGGAACATTTACATTTAAAAACAGGTTTCACTTTTCTGTGATGTTCTTAAAGGCATATTTCAATTCATCTAAGGGGGCTGAATAATTGAGCAAATGTCTTTTAGGCGCCGATAGGTATCAGCTAGGAAGAGGGTGGGACAACACCGAAAACCTAGGTCGGATTAGGAAACTAACAAGTATGAGAAAAGCTGGGCCATTCTGAAGCACGTTGTTTGACGTTCTTTCATTCTTGTAAATAATGACAGTTTTGAAGTTAATTTGTAGCTCTTTCAATAGTGCTGTTCTTTACAATTTGCTTTGACTTCAACGGCGTTTCAGTGTATCACGCCCAAAATTTAAAACTTGGCAGGCAATTCAGAAAACATAGTACTCTTAAATGAGTGTTAAAAACTGACAAGTCTAAAATTGTAATTAAATTCCTCGAATTGGTAAATTACGGAATTACATCACTTCAATATTTTATTGATGTTATTAGGGTGCTTGTTATGGACATAATACGGTTCCATAATGCGCGTTGTTCAAGATAATTCATTGTCATTGAGAACAGTGTTTAACAAATAAATTAAAAATTCAATCCACTCACCTGGGGAACAAATATCTTCCCGTTTCGTAGAAGCATATTCACTGCATGATGGTGCAAAGGAATCCTAAGGAAAAAGATAAAAATATCACAACCAACTCAAGATATCACAAGGAAAAGGTTTTTCGTATACTTTATTTTGTGGCAATAACATAATAGTACATTATGAAACGATGATGTAATGATGAGTATTAATACACGAGTGTCACATTACCATACGAGCGAGTATCGTAAACTTCACACGAGGGTATTAATACCCATTACATCGAGTTGCATACGGTACTTTTTCTACGACTTATGGTAACTTTTATAAGTTAAATTTTACATTGAACCGTTTCGTGGCAGTTGACGTGCAGGATTCAGGCATGCCACCTAGCGGACAGCTACCCTACCTGCCGCAGGTGAGTGGACTGTGGCCAGTGCATCGAACTGTAGTCAGTGCAGGACTGTGGTCAGTGCTTAGGAATGTGCGACAGTGTAAGAGAAGTGAACAGTGTAAATAAATAATCAAGAGAAGTGAGACGTATGAACAATAATCAAGTGTTTACAGTGATTGTGTTAATTAACACAAACGCTTTTATTAAAATAATAGCAGAGTTTTAAATTCACCACCTAGAATCGCAACAATACTCACGACGATTGACATTACAATGTACGAGCGAAGAAATCGAATAGACTACTCTGGAATTCTGTGGAGAACATTTGTTGCATCTCGTAAATATTTATTTGAAGCAAGTACCATTAAAATGACATTAAAATCGATGAAATCAACGAAAAATGGATTAAAATTGATAGAAAAAAGTAAAAATGATTTATTAGTCGAAATCGACGAAAAATGCAACAAAAGGCCATTTCCATTTGTCATAAAATAAAATGAATTTCTACACTAAACGGCACTGCTCTAAAGTGAAAAAAAAGACATTTCATTAAAATCTACCCTCTCATCATGATCATAAATGCAATAGCAGGAGCGATGGCGATCGCGGCGTGTGTGCGCCTCACACGCACACTCAATTGCACAAGTACACGGACTATAGTTACTGGCTCAAGGCCTGGGTGGACTTCTAAACGCACTTAGTCGGTGCTCGTTTGCATGCTCTGCCCTGTTGGCGGCGGAGCGGTCCGTTCAAAGCACCGGCAGGGCTAAGCCGCGCGGGGGCGGTGGCAGCGGGGAACTGCGTTTGCTGCAGGCTGGCGCAGTCTCGGTTCCTTGTGCTTAACCCCTAAGTGCGCTATGGCCGGGTGGCCCTTAAACGACTGCCCACTCTCCTCTATAGTGAGCGAGCGTTCGCCCGGCTACTGCTCCAAGGCACCCACGTGGTCACGTCAGACTCGAGCCGGGTCTCTTCTCATAGGACGAGTCGCGGGTGGGGCAATCGTAGCTTACTTTGCTCAGATTTGGATGATGATTGTTAGTGATTCCGGGCGCGTCAACTACCGAGGTCATTATTCCCGTGTAGTCAATGTTTTTTCATCGGGGGTGGCGGCGATCTTCCCCCGCTGGATGGCGAGATCAGGCACCGACTAGCGGGGTTTTCCCCAGCTAGGTATCCTCCACCAAGGAACTGCCCCAGTCGGGACAAGATCTAAGCCCCCGACCGGTCTCCCGGCCTATGTGGTAGTGTAGTGCGTGCTAGTGTGTGTGTAAGGGGTGATGATAGGACAAAGAAGAGGAAGGAAATATCGTGTGCGATCCGTGGCCTGTTTGTTAGGGTACTGCTCCGTTATTCGCCTGGTGTTGATCGGAGAAACAACGGGAAACTACCGATCAGAGCAGCCCGCCGCTAGAATTCTCCTCCAAAGAGCGACTAAATTTGACCTAGCTGAAAAGCTAGAGTCGAAAATCTTGCCGCCGTCGGGACTCAATCCTGGGACCTCCCGGTCAGAGACACTGCAGTGACATCAGATGATGCCCTGAGCCACGTCTCCCCGTCAGGTTTGGATTCTCGGGCGTATTCTCGGAGATCGGCGGTTGCGGAAAGCGTCCGGGAGAGACGCTCCGTTCTAACCTCAGACCCATTTGGAGGTGGAGGGTTGGGTGGTTTTCTGCGAGGGTGCGAGCTATCCCTGCAGTCCAGCACGTCGTTATACTTGGGTTTTCGTAACGTGGCGTGTGAGGGGCTTGTCTTCACGATGGAATATGGCACGGCTTTATGCGTCTTTCTCGGTCGTGCCGCTATAAGTCGGTTGATCTGCAACACTGCTTGATACTGTCGCGATCATGCGATATCTGGCGGCACGACCGTGAAAGATGCAAAAAGCAGTGCCATATTCCATCGTGAAAACAATCCCCACACGCGCCACGTTATGAAAACCCAAGTATAACAGCTCCGCACCCGAAAGGTGCACAATTCCGGGCCTGTTTCGCGAGCGCGGTATTTAATGCAAAACTAAAAATATTTTACACGCGGCGAAAATCGTGCATGGTCGCACACGTTACGAGTACAGTGTATGTGGGAGTACAGTGTTTGGTATGTTTGTATTGTTGTAATGTGCGTATGATTTTGTACTGATGGATATTTTTGAGTCTAGATTGCATATGTACATATGCAAAATGTAAGTGTGTTAGGTAGACATTACATTTCATCACAAAACAAATCACAAAAAAGATCCCAGTTTGTATGAAGAACGTCTATGGCACCAGCGTATGTTGCTAAAATGGTGCTGACTGATTATCTTGTCTTCTAGCGTTGCATCTCCATTTCAAGCAGGGAATGAATGTTATGGCTGTTTTCGTGGAAACCAGGCATATTATTATTTTTACTTGCTCGAAATGGGCCGGTGATGCGAGAAAGCAAGAGAGTCAGTCATTTTTGCAACACATCATGGTGCTAATGACGCTCTGCGAAGATTGGTCGTTAGCCCACACAGTATCTTGAAGCTCCTTAAAAGCAGTAAAATAAAATTGTAAAAGTTATTTTGGTGCATTGAAATGTATGTGCACCCCAATTTACGTTATTTTTTAATCAATGTGTATAAATTACTACGAATAAACGTATTTTGTAACATCTAATTTGTGCGTCCTTTGACCTCGTCTTTGCAACCACACCAAAACTCACTGACAGGCTGAATGACGTTAGATATTTTGTGATTAATAAATAGTCATGAAATGTGCTGTAATAAGAGAAACTAACGTACCCGTGCGAAAACTCTCGCATGTTAAACCCCTCCCTCTTCCTTATTTTTCCACATCACGCCTGTAATATATATTTTTCTTCAAGACCTTCTTATCCATCACTTGTTCCGTCTCCTTGTAATTAATGGCAATAAAATACACCCTTGTCGATACTTATTTAATGTTTATTTAATGTTATGTTTAATGTCTTATTTAATGTTATTACTGAGCAGAGAGGTACACCCGTGTAATTCAATCGCATAGGATACCAAGTAAATTAGTTTAATTTCACATATGGCCATTTTCTCCAACTCAGTTTAAACGGCGCGGTGTTTCAATTAAACGTGGTTTCTGCTTTAGTTTAAACTGTGGACGCTTTTCTCCAAATCAGTTTAACTTACAAACGGCGTTCAAACCTGATAAAAGTTAAACGTTCATATACGGGCGTTTAAGCTGCATTTTACGTTAAACGTTGCATTCATAACCCAGTTACGTGTGGGCAGTAATATTCAATCTACTGTGAAAGGAGAAGCTCGAATATGGATGAGTTTCTTGCACTATTTGAAGAAATAGGAGACGATGAATATGATACAATCATACACCTACGAAGGCCCAGAACCATTCGCACAAGAGTGAATCATTTTGAAAAATGGGACGAGATAGAATTCTTCAACAGGTTCAGAATTCACAAACGGACAGCAAACATTGTTTTGCATCAGATTGAAGATATCATAAAAACTAAAACATCAAAAAATCATGCGATTTCGCCGGCAAATAGGTTTCTTGTTGCATTACGATATTATGCTTCTGGTAGTTTTCTCATCAACGTAGGAGATTATAGTGGGATTCATGTGTATGAATGTCACGTACTAGTAAAATTGTGGAAAGTGTTTCTAGAGCACTAGCAAATTTATGTCGGCAGTATATAAGTATGCCAACAACTCCTGCGGAAATGGCACAAGTGAAACATGAATTTTACGAGATCGCTCGTTTCCCAAACTGTATTGGAGCAATAGACTGTACGCATGTTCGAATACAGTCTCCCGGGGCTATAACATTCTCCCAATGCTGAAACATTCAGGAATCGCAAGGGCTTTTTTCATTTAATGTTCAAACAGTTTCTAGTTCATCATTGATAATTCAAGATATTGTTTGTAGATAGCCAGGTTCAGATTTCACATGATTCACATGATTCCCACATTTTCAAATCATCAAGAATAAAGACAAGGTTTGAAAGTGAAGAATTTGGTTCCTCAGTTCTGGTAGGAGATAGTGGATATGCTATACAAAATTATCTTATTACTCCATTAGCAAATCCACAAAATGCAAGGGAACATATTTTCCAGGAATCCCTCATTAGAACAAGAAATCCAGTGGAGAGAAGCTATGGAGTTTGGAAAAGAAGATTTCCAGTGCTAGCAACTGGAATAAGACTGAAAGTTGATCGAATTAAAAGTGTAATAATTGCAAAATCTATTTTACACAACATAGCCAGCTCTGAGAATGAAGATCTCCCTCCCATAACTGAGGAGCAGCAAGAAGTTATAAATAAACTGGATGACATTCCTACTGAACCAAACAACCAAAGTTATAGTACATAATATGAAATGCACTCAACTTATCAATGAATACTTTCAGAGTTTATTAGAAAATCAATAAAGTGAAAAAATTTAATTATAAATATGTATAAATAATAAATTATAAATAGTGAAAAAAGAAAAACATAATATCATATTAATACACAAATTAAATACAATAAGTTGAAATTTATAATAAATAAACTGATTCACAAACTGAGGTTAATGTTCTTTATTATATAATATATAATAACTTTGATATTTGTTCAAATTTCTATTTATCAGTTTGAATGTTGTGAACAAGATATTTCTTTTTTATTTCAATGTCAAGCTCTGTCTTTTTTTTTTTTTTTTTTGAGTTATTTAACGGTATATATTAAAAAATGGACAGAGTTTCAGGGATTACATTTGAAATTAATATTTAAATGCGTTTTTTTAACAAATCCAAATTTTTAAAGTCAAAGTGCAATTCGTCGCGTCTATGTGAATTTATCTGTGTTTAGAGACCTCATTTATAACGATTGGTGGCGTGTGAGAGCTGAAAGGTATGTACACTACTGGAATAATTTAGGAGACGATTATTTATGTTCGGATTTGTGTGCATGGCAACGCAAAAATCGCGCACTACGATTGTTAATGAGTTTTACAAGCGATGGATAAGATGTGTTAATATGGAGAGAAATTGCGGCATTATAACTTTACGTAACCCTTACTAAGGTGGGCAAGTACGTGGTGTTGTAGCACCACTAGTTTTATTAATGGAATCAGTTCTTCAATATTGGAAGTTTAAATAAGGTCACATTTTTAAAATTTGAATACTTCAAACTTCGAAAATTCGAATTTCCCGCGCGTTTTCGGTGCTTGCCAGTTATGACGTCCCAATACGACAAACGCCGGATCACGGCAGTTTGAAATTCCGAGAATTGTCATTCTTTACTTCTAATTTGTTGAGCGATGATACTCCTCGCTGTATAGAATGCAGTTTTGAATTGTCAAAGTTGTAGCTTCAAAAGAATTAGTTTTCGCAACTAATGCGCTACGATTGATGAGTTTTACAAGCGAAGCTGATATGTTTTAGTATGGACATAATTTTCTATATTGTAATATTTCGTAACCATTAGTATGCGAAAATGTTCCTGCTGTTGTAGCACAACTAGTTACAATATAGTTTTTTGTAATCCGGAATTTTTGTCGAGTTAATATACCACCTCGTTCATTGTCTATCCACATACCTTTCAATAATCTGTATGTTCATTTTACGAGTTGTTGACGAAATCTCGGATCTCCAGAAAATTGTGACAATTTACTGTAAATGGACAAATCTAACAGTTACCCCACACCGCCTCACTATATAAATGTGTTTAGTTTTCATTTCGATAAGGTAAAAGATAACCAACTGCCTTCAAAATGAACGAATAAGCAGCAATAAAATGACTACTCACCTCTTCTGCATGATTTTCAATCTTCACTGAACAATTCACAGGGCTGGATTCGTTTTCTTCCTGTAAATAATTAATAATTAATTACATTGCTGTCGAAAGAAAATAACTATTCTGAAACTATCTCAAATGGTAATGTACTGAAAAAAAGTCAATATTGTGACATACCAATATGTGACTGAATATGGTACAATATTTATTATAAATGGCGGAAATTATAGGGGGTAAATATATGTGAATATGCTAGCATAGCAACGGTAAGCTAGCCGTCGTCAAGGTCAACATCTTCATGCAGTGACAATCGCGAAGACGGCTAGTTCATTTTGTATAGAATTCAGGGATTGGCCGAAAAAGCAGTGACAGTCGTGAAGACGGCTAGTTCGTTTTGCAAGAAATTTAGGGATTGGCTAGGTACGAAAGTACATCAAGTGTTATCTGCAAATAAACAATCGAAAAAAATGGACCGAGCTTTGCAAGGCTGAAAGAATATGAGAGGCATTCATTCTGACTGATGCCGTGGTCTTGAACGGATCGTGCTCCAATTAATGTTAGGAGTTTTTTTGGGGACTTGTAAGCATCTACTAGGGAACAGATATTGATAGAACATCGAATTTGAATACAAAGTGTGACAGTAAAACTTAAAATATTTCAAGTGAACGAGTTAGAAGGACATTGAGGGCTTAGGCGAAGTTATCAGTAATTGGACTGGAATGCTAGCAGCAGATAGTTTATTGATCTGATGAACGGTGATTGAAGTGTGCTTCCCGAGAAAAGAAGAGAGAAGATGGTATCTGGACCTGAGGACGGTGACGTCGGAGATGAATAAAGATGGTCCAAAAGCGCGCGAAGACGAATACGACATTATAAGGTTGGAACCGGTCATGACCAAGGATTTTTTTCATATTGGGTAAAATTATAAAATACCAAAATTGTTTAATAAATTTCCATGTTTTATGAAATGAATACATGATTCTCATTGAGCCAATTCTAGCAACGAAGTAGCAAGATAGAAATATATTTGCTTTTCAGGTTCCTCGACCACTCTGTATAGATGGCAGATCGGATAATCATCTATTAGCATACAATAGTGATTATTTCTATGAAACCCATCGACCCAGGTAGCCGGAAACTAATTTATTATAATTAGAGTTGAAGGTTGACGTGTATAATAGTATTAGCGTAATCTTTTCCTGGCGCTCATTTATACAAATTCGGAACGGATTACGTTGGGATAAATCATCAATATATTCAGTTTATTTCAATATTCAATTCAACGCAACCAAACTAGTTGGCCACAACAGCACAGATTTTCTCCTTTTAAAAAGGTAATTTTTGGAAGACGGTATAATAGTATTAGCGTAACTAACCATCACTCGAAAAAATCTAAGGATAAAACTCAGAACGACGCAAAAACTAATGCTCTGAAAAAAGTACATTAGAATCGATTTAAATACTTAATACTGGGAAATATATTTCATTAAGAAAGAATTATCTTTAATAATATAAATGTTGTAGTTTCTGAAAAAAAAAACTGTACTAATGCGATTTTCGTAATTCCAAGGGGTTTAATTAAAATATGCCCTTCGCCATACTATGCCATACCATTACCATATTATTTCAGTTATATTCTAGAAAACAATTTTTTAAAAAACATTTATTTATTTTATGTCAAAAAACAGTTAAAACTGCGTTTGACGTGCTATGGGGAGAAGTGAATTGTGTGCACATTTTCAAAATTCTGCGATCCCTACACTAAGTCATATACTACTTGAATTTTTAATGGCAGTCACCTGATTTCTTTTACCTTTTAATGCCGGCGTAAGTTCAATAAAACCATTATTAAACATTTGTTGTATGTCTCTAAATCCCCGATCGAGTATAAAACATGGCCTTTCTTCAAAATTTTGCTTATCGCGTAACGAATAGACAATGTATGCTTGTTTATATAAGCATAATTTTGATTTCCTTAATATGGACCACCGATTTCTACAATATATTCGTCAGTAGTGCAAATCATAAACGGTTTGCATAAGGGAACTTTCTTCTGCCCGCGGGCACAAAAAAGTGGCAGAGAACACGCGGGCGGGTTCTCCGCGGAGAAGCATTTTCTGCAAAATTTGCAATTTTCCAAAACTTCAAATTATGCAAACTTTTTACATGGGTGTGATTAGCAATAAGATCTCTGTTACAAGCATCGACGCCACTCTCATATTGTAAAACATTTTCCTGAAATGAGTCCATAACAGATTCGCAGATATGAGATACAATTTGACTGTTTTTAAACCCAAAATTGATGCTAAGACATTATTCGAGTTTCCCGTATTTACCTTCTCGTATACGTACGTATACACGAAGTAATATACGTAGTATAGAGAAAGTTATGTAATGCTGCGCGAAAACACGGCGAATTTTCGACAGAAAAAAATTCATTGCCGGGACCTGAAAACAAGAAAGTGGTTAAATCCAGTTGCTAAATTAAGAAAAAATCCCCTAACACGTGGGGTAGCCAGAATCCCTGTTTATGGGTCTTTGATGCCGAAAAACCAATGGAAAGCAAAACGTCCGTCCGCCTGTCGTATGCGAACTAACCTAGCGCCTAAACCACACGTACAATCTTTTCCAAATTGAAGAAACCCCTGCCCATCTGGCTCTAGTTAAAGCTTTGAAATTTTGAAAAACATTCTTCAAAATTTGAGGGGACTTTACATGACGCTCTCCGGATATTTTCAAAATTTTCCCAAAAAGGGCTCCAAATCTTTTTCTTTAAATTTCTTGTAATAATAGAGTAAATTACACTTATAAAGGTAGAATAGCTCCGATTTTTACGGTTAACTCAGAATTTTCGAAAATGGCAGAGGTTTGAATTTTTCCGCGTTTTCCTACAACTATAAAATTGAAACACAGATTTTTCCTACAAATGAAATTTGTTCATCATAAATAGTTCTTTCATTGAAGTCATGTAGATTTTTTTGAAAATTTAAAAATTTTTATTTTGTGCAATAGTACATGAAATATTTTGCAATTTTAAAAAATAACAAAAACAAAATTTTCTCAAAAACGGCTCCAAATTTTTGGTATGGATTGTCTTAAATGAACTGTATCAGATGACATAAACGCCATATTGTTCTATTCTTTTGTTTTTTTGTTTCTTTTTCCAAAAATATAATTATTTTGATTGTCTCTCAAGTTGGTATTATTAAAATTAGAGGCCATTTCATTACATTATAATACTTAAGAGTAGATGTGTTTTAAATAATGTCAAATAAAGTTTCTCGAAAACTAAGCAGTTTTCTGTTAAAATGAGCACAAACTTACGCTTTTTCAGAAAGTTTTCACCGTTTTCTTAAAGACGGCTCCAAATTTTTCAATGAAAAGAGCTATTCAGGACCAGGTTTTAGTCTTATTTAATATTCTTAAAATAATATTTCGATTCTACTATTTGGAAATCGAAAAGTTGAGAAAATTTCAAAAAAGCATACTTTGGGCGGCAATAGATGGTAGCTAGCAAGAAGGAAGGGCAAGACTCTACACTGCCAGTCCACACCAAGGAAATCAGAAAACTTTATTACGAGAAAGTCTGTGCCATTCTGTAGCACCTCTAGTTAGTTTATATATACACATGTATTTTATGACATGTAATGCAGTAGTATTTTTAATAAAAAATATTATTCAATTATAATAAAGATTTCCAACAATAGTAAGGCATTTTCTGTTATTTTTTATCAATTTTAATTTTACATATTTTACAAACATATTAAAACATTGTATTATTTAAGGCACGGAAATCTTAGAAAAGCATGGTTGCAAAATCCTCCCGCCAGGTCGGAATTCAAATCCTAGACATTTGCCAGTTTGAGCACTCAAAAGCATATGAAATTGTCTAAATTTCATAAGTAGCACTATCTGAAACTCCTTCTGAAAGTTGATGAACTAGGTGAATTTTTACAATAATAATAAAAAAGAAATTTTTGGTTAACATTTTTATAGAAAAAGAATTTAATCAATTTACTACTCTATTTATGAATTGAAAGGTATCTACAAGTCACTTTTTTAACCAATTATTACAGCAAAGTTCATACTTGAAGCAAAGAAATAAATTAAATGCCATAAAATGATTCTTTTCTTAATTCAAACAAGAAAAACCTGTTTTTTTTGCTGAAAGTATCTACCATGTGGATGTTTTAGCTTCATATTTTGAAAATTATAATGTTTTCTACATCTAAACATGTGGGGAAAATCTGAGTCGAATTGCAAACTAAGGCCAGAAACCCCCTTATCTGGTTAGAGCCTTTGCTACCTAAAATTAATATAGTAGTTCAGACTTACATGCAGGTACATTTTACATTTTTGTTTCCTGGTAAAAAAAAAAGTGAAAATAGGACACCTGTCTAATATGTTGTTTTTTCCCTCTCTTTCATAATCATTATATTCTAGTCTTGTAGACTAATAAGCAATTTTTTGTCTTAAACTACCAAAGGATTAAAATTTATTCTAAGTGATTGCCCATTAGTCTCTTAGTTTCAAACTGGATTTTGAACCCTTTCTTGTGCTTATGGATTAACACTGGAATTTTAGTTCATAATGCACTTTTGACACCTCACTTTATACTAGTCCTAACGGAGTTTTCTCTTTAATTTTGTCACTCTGTGTAGTCAGGAGAAGAATTACTTCAGGATTGTCATGTTGGCACAGCCTTTCTTCATATTTTCTCCCGAATCTTTGTATTTCTTCATTCACTGCTTCAATTTGCAGGTTCTTTATTTCTCATAAATGCAGGTGCTTCAACAATATAGCACTCTATTCTCTTTGAAAGATTTCAGAACCCTCTAACTGTGGCAAATTTTAAGAATATCATAGCGATCCAACATAGATCTTACTTATACATTACTTTCTTAAAAAATTCTTACACAAAAAAAAAGTGAATCTCTTAATAAATATTTCTGAGGATTCAAAATTTTAAGTGCATATAAGTTATATTAAAACCAAAATTCATAAAAATTGGTTTTCCTCCATCATTTTTGCTCAAGTAACATAATAAATCAGGATGGGTTAAAATTAATTTTGCCCCGCTCAAAAACCAACCTACAAAGGCCTTTTTACTGTTCAAAATCTCTCAAACAACACACATTTTAATGTTTTACCGATTTTTTTACTTATTTGAAAGTAAGTAACATAATGTTATACATTGAAATATTAATTAATAGCACATTTTATCAGAACAAATGCAAACAAGTAAATATGAAAAACACAAGTACAAAATAAAATACTAACTTCAATAGTAGGCCTATTGAGAACATAGGTACACAGTGAACATATAGTAAAAGCAAAATTGTTTAGCAACTTCGCTACATAACATGCATTTGGCACTTTCTTTTCCAAACAATAAAACTAATGATTTTATTTTGTTATTGTTAATAACTATAGATCCTTGGATGCACTGGGTATACACTTGGTACAATATTCTACATAATTGTATATTCCAGTATTTCAGTTCAAGTGATATTCAAATTATGAAATAATTATTTTTTAAGTAATATTTAAAAAATAATATTCTCTTATACCCCCCCCACCCCAATATACTCTGTGGACTTTGGCTATACTTTCTAGTAAATGTACATATATACAAAGTAATTTACGTAGTATAGAGAAAGTTATGTAATGCTGTGCGAAAAAACGGCGCATATTAGGCAGAAAAAAATTCATTCCCGGGCCCTGATAACGAGAATGAGGATAAATCCAGTTGCTAAATTGAAAGAGAAAATCCTCTAACACGTGGTGTAGCAGGAACCCATGTTTGATGGGTCTTTGATGCCGAAAAACCAATTGAAAGCAAAACGTCTGTTGGTCTGTCCATCTATGAACACTACCTACACTACGCCTAAATCATTCGTATGATCGTTTCCAAATTGAAGAATCCCCTGTCCATCTGGCTCTAGTTGAAGCTATGAGATTTTGAAAAACATTCTTTAAAATTTGGGGGTACTTCACATTAAGTCCCCCGGCTTTTCAAAATTTTCTAACAACTCCAAATTTTATTCTTTAAATTTATTATAAGTTTATTAAAAATTTAATTATTATAATTTATTGTAAATTTATTCTAAGAACAGAGTAAAATACACTATAAAGGTGGAATATATCCAATTTTCACGGTTAACTCTGAATTTTGGAAAATTGCAAAAGTTTGGATTTTTTTCAGTGTCTTCCTACAACTATGAAGACCTATTTGAAAATAGAGATTTTTCCTTCAAATGAAATTTGTTATCCATAAATAGTTCTTTCATTAAGGTCACGTAAATGAAAATTTTAGTAGTTTTCGGGCAATGGTGCCTGCAATATTTGCACTTAAAAAAGTAACAAAACCAAGATTTTCTCAAAAATAGCTCGAAATTTTTTCTTTAAATTTTTGATAGGCTTAGTGCCAAAGGAACCCTTTACGATGACAAAAGCGCCATATTGCTCTATTCTTTTGTTTTTTCCAAAATTACAAAAATTCCTTTTTTTGACTTCTCTCACATCGGTAATATTTACATTAGATGTGATTTCTTTACATTATTCTATTTATGAGTGTATGTGCTATAAATAGTGTCATATAAAAGTTTCTTGAAAACTAAGCAGTTTTCTGTGAAAATTTCCACCTTTTTAGAAATGCTCAAACGCTCTTCTCATAAATGGCTCCAAATTGTTTCTTGTAATTTTCCCCATCAATTGTGCTCTTTGCATTGTTTTATGTGACGTAAAGTTCATTTTGATGTATTCTTTGTTTTTATTGTACATTATTGTATATGTGAGTGGAAGTGCTTCAAACGACTTTAAATGAAATTTTTTGAAATCTCAATAGATTCCTGTGAAAAAGAGCTTCAAATTTCACATTTACAGTAATGCTTAATCGACAGTTTCTTAAAAACAGTTGCAAATTTTTCAATGAAAATTGCCATTTAGGAAGACATTTTACTCTTCTTTAATATTCTTAAAATAATATTTCGGTTCCACTGATAGGAAACTGAAAAGTTGAGTAAATTTCAAAAAAATGTACTTTAGATGGCAGCTAGCAAGAGGATGGGGTAAGTCCGTAAAGCCAATCTACACCAAGGAAATTAGAAAACAAGTAAGTCTGTGCCATTCTGTAGCACCTCTAGTTCAACCCTGGATTTGTTTGAATCCTGACATAAACCTAGTGGGAATACTTGACATACTGAAATCTTTCCTCCACTTATTTCCAACAATTATTGAGATGTTTAGAAAAGTGCACAGTATAATTTAAGGATCAATAATTTAATGAATTCATGCAGAAAACATTCCAATAACAAGAATCAAAACAGTTGAAAAATGACTTGGAAATTCGAGACACACTTAAAATTTTGAGCAGCAAGGATACACCAAAAATTAGATATATTAGAAAAAGTTGGAAGAGTTCTACATATTCACTTAATGGAAAATACAAAACCCCAAAAAACTTTTTGTATGTCGTTCATCATTAAGTCTCTAATACTAATGAAATATGGGAGGTTTACAAATTCTGAAACAATACAATCACTTTTCACTGCCAACCCAAAGTTCAACATCTTCTGAAAATGTAAAGAAATCATTTTTTATTTACTAAGATTTATCCATGTATTTTGTGAGTAAATACAACAAAGAAATCTTACTGTCCACCTCTTAAAAATGTAATGCACCCCATAATCACAATCTATGATTTTTTTTGTGAAAGGATAATTGCTAGACATTGCATTTTCATACACTCACAAATCTTTCTATTTGAAAACCCTCCCTGAACTTACAAAAACTACCTATATCTTTTCTAACATAACGATACAATCCCATGTTTTCTCAAAGAGGAAAAGCTGAATGCTTTCAATACATTGATTACAACTCACACAATGATATTTTGAACAAATGATAGCAGATAAGCATTTTATCTATTAATTTTATGATTTTATTAAAATTTAGTGTTTACAGTACAGAACTGGTTAAGAGCAAGCAATACAACATTTGGGGCCTACACTCTTTCATTTAAAGCAAAAATCATGAAATGTTGTTGAGAGGAAAGCTCAAAGTTCTTTCTAAACAAAGTGTTTAGAAAGTGTTTCCTTAGCGTTTTCAATTACAGATTTTTATGAAAATTGGAAATATACCATACAAATAAATGCACTTTCTTCTATATGAGCAAAAATTTCAATAATAATTTTCAGTCATTTTTCAGAAAATGTTGAATATGTCACAGGGGCTTCATGTAAAGTACTCTCAAAACAAAAGAATCTTAATGATCTCCAGAATGGGACAACTAGATATTACTGTTGATGTATTTACCAAGTCTCAGCTCAAAAGCTTAGATATATGTGACATATCCATCCAGCTGCACAAATCTATTTTCAGATGCAACTTTGCATGAATCTCTTCTCCACCTGCACCAGTCTTAACCATCTTTAAAGAAGCACTAATACACCTCAATCCTGATGTACATGCAAAGTTACAGCTGAAATGAACCTTAACACTGATTTTATAACCCAACATTCAAAATCCTATTGAAGAGGTGATTCCAGGACTTCTCCTCCCTAATTTATAGTATAGAGAGAAAAAGTAAAAATGATTCTCAGTAATATAATTCAATATATGTATATTCAAATGAACCAATTTAATCTTTATTAGGCAATTGGGAAGGGATTGACGATTTCGCATACCATTTCACTAATAAACTAGTGTAAAACCCAGTGACATCAAACAATTTACCATTTAAGAATTTTTATGGAAAATATGAAGATTAAACATTTACTTTATATAAAAAGCAGAACGTTAATGATTTCTGGAAAGTTAAAAGAGATATGCAGATTCAACTTACAGTAATATAATTTTGGCAATTGATTTCCCAACTGCCGTTACTGCTCTCATCAGGTTCCTCTTTCATCTGTTGACAAAAAATGAAAAGAAAAATACTTCTTATCATATCATAGTTATTTGAAAAATAATTCTGAAATCATTTCCAAGTTGAACAGTACCATTGCTTAACTAACATCCCATTAAGGACATTACCATCTATATAGATAATTATACTTTATGTTACATGCAGTTACCGATCTACTTGCACTAACTTTAAATTATACCACAAATGCCAGGTAACAATGGGGAGGGGGAACATGTCTAATACAATCATAACACAGTACTAACAAAGGGCTTACCTCTTCTACTTTAATAATACTCTCTTGCAGCAATTTAACATCATTTGTGTCACAATCCATATTAGCAATACAAAATTATAAATCAAATATTAAATACAACTCCCCAAGCTTATGATCACGAGTTCATCACAAATTACTGTTAATTTACAACTTGTACACCGTCAGTAACTAATACTAATAGTCTATAACAACTGCAACAAACTATAACAGAACCGCGTAAACATTTGTTCTGAATCAGCTTTGAATATTCAAAAGATTGCTGTCAGCGGCTACTTAAAAAAATGTTTAAAAATCGGTATCACTTATACTTAAATTTAATTATAATGGCACTTGACTTTAACCAGCTGTTACAGTGTCATCCAATCGCGAGCTTGAACGTCACCATAGTGACGGCCCTGTAATAATGTTAAAGCTCTCGATTGGATGACACCGTGACAGCTGACTTACATCAAGTGCAACTACGAATCGAAATATAGCTTAAGCCATGTTGTGAACATTTGGAACAGATGCCAAGTGAAAGATTGCCGGCATTATCTCTTCAATATATTCCACAAGAAGAGATATAGGAAGGACAAAGAAAAAGTGGATACCGGAACACGTTGAAGTCTAATAAGGTAGAAGCATATACTCTTTGGGTAGAAGCTTCAGCGACATCACGCGGCGGATGAAAGAACCTTTTCACAAAAGCCAATGACACCAAAAGCGAAGCGCTCCGCGGGAAGCAATGAAATGCAGAAAGAAATGGCTCTGTGCCGGAAGCAAAAACAAGGATTATTGTTATATAATTGCAAATAATATGCAGAAAATATGCAATATATGTTTAAATTTAGTACGTTTATATGTAAAATATATATTAATAAATAAAATTAATAAATAAGAATAAGAATCGCCATCTTGCGAGTACGAAATATACGAAGAGACAACAATGTGACGAAGCTTTTACACTGACATTTAGCGGGAAATTACACCAACACAACCACAGCCCATACTACAAGTATGAAACTCCTTTCATTGAAAACTATCACATAAAACTATATTGAGAACGTGAAATTAGAACTGATGTTACTATAATAGCAAGTCGGTCTGATATTCTGCTGCTGGACAAAAGGAAAGAAGAAATTCACATAACCGATGCCGCAATTCCACGTATTATACTAAGATCATTGGCACTACATACAGTACAAAAATATCAAAATACAGAGACATACAGTACCGGCAGCGTATATGCGACTCCGACAGTTCAATTTGTTGCCACACAATTCTAAGTTAGTTGGTGCCATATTTTACATGGCTGACGCACATGACGAGAAGCACATGGCACCTCTCTCCTACATGACGGGTAAAGGATATCTAGCAAGAAGCAACGCTAAACCTTGGCTGTGAGAAAGTAAACAATTCCTCGCGAGGTGATTGCTTCAAAGTAGGTCACATGAGGTACCACAGCATGTGGCGAGAGAACTGTCAGAGTCGCTTATACGCTGCCAGAACTGTAGCTATGGAAATTAAAAAAAATAATAATAATAAAAATTAAAAATAAAAAACTCTGGGAAAAAGTAACCATCTTACTCATAATAGTCTCGGCCACGGGAATAACACCACAATCTATAGTAAATCTCAATTGGAAGAAGTGGATGCAGCAGGAAAATTAATGATGATGTTCAGTGATTTTGAACTCATGTCATTGTGTGTGAAAATTCAGGGGCGTAGAACTAGAACGGGAATGAACAAACCCCAAAATTACATTTAAAAATTAAATTGTTAATAATGTGTGACTTTTCTAGTTGAAGTTTTGTATATTTTGTTATTTCATTAACTGTTTTTCTCAAGCTGCCTGCAAGTGTAATATTTGTACCGGAAATGTTACTCGTATTAGAGTGATTAAACACTTAAGCTCTATGTTTCTTGTTTTCACCGAAGCGCGATGTTTCATGTACCTATTTAAAATTGAGAAAAATTATGTATAAAATAATAATAATAATAATAATAATAATAATAATAATAATAATAATAATTAGAGATACTGATGTTGATATGCACACTGTGATTCAAGATCTTGAGACGGGTAAAACTTACAAATATCTGGGCATTGAAGAATGTGAGAACATCTCGAACGACACAATGAAAGAAAGAATTCGTAGGCAATTCGTTCCAAGAATTTAATATCAGTCATTAGTAGCTTGTCGGACCTGTAGCCCAGTAGTTTCGCACTAGTGGACTGAGCAAGAGATTCGAATCATGGAATGAAAAAACAAAAAAAAGAAGCTTACAATACATCATGTCGCCCGCCTTCGAGCTGATGTAAACGAACTTTGCGTCACGTAAAGAAGGAGGAAGAGGCCTGAGACAAATTGAAGCCTCCTGGCACAATGCATTAGTAGATGGGAAAGTATGTAGTCAACCATCAACATGACCTACTAATGAGGCTGGTTATTAAATCTTACTGAAGAATGGGAAACAGAGGCGTTGTAAGTGTAGCGAGAAGCATTGCGAAAAAAATTATGTAAGACATGCAGAATAGCACAGACCCGAAACTTATAATGCTACTTAACATGAAAAATGTTAAGTGAGACAAAAAATGTTAAAGAAATCGTGGAGAGACAAATCACTCTAACGACCATATATGTACAAGGTACAGATCAAAAAAGATCAACCATTTATGTTTTGAAAGGTGAAGAATGATGACAGAATCGGAGGCAGTTCTAATAGCTGCCCAAGATTAGGCGTTGAAAACACTATATTAAAGCGGATCTCAAAATTTCCCAAGATGATAGATACCGTATCTTCTAGAAACAAGGAGAAATTATTGATCACAATTTCTCAGCTTGTTCAATTCTAGCAAAGACCGAGTACATGAAAAGACATGATTTGGGATGAACAGGCATAACCACAAGAGGCCTACAGCGGCAAAATTTTAGGGGCGCCAAACATTGTGGCCCGAAATTGGGTATATACTGCGGTTTTCACAGAGCTCAATTCCATTCAAGGCCCGTCACCACGATGGCATTATGGCACGGTTTTACGCGTCTTTCTCAGTTGTGCCGCTAGGTGTCGCATGCTCGCGACGGTATCAAGCAGTGCTGCAGATGAAGCGTCTCTAGTGGCACGTCCAAGAAAGATGCTAAAAACCGTGCCTAAATGCCTCCGTGGTGATGGGCCTTGAGTGGAATTGAGAGGCAGCTCTGTAAAAACCGCAGTATAAGTAGCCTCGCGCGCAGTATAAGAATCGTCGCGCGCGATTTTTCTTGTTTTTTTTTACATTTTTTTTTTTAATTGGTTTATTTAAGGTCGCTTCAACATCTAAGGTCATTAGCGACCACTATTGCTGTTAACGGTATGGTAACTATGTGGATGAAACGATATGGTGATTGATGATAAGGGGTGAAAGGACGAACACAAATACAACCATGCCCGAGGCGGGACTCGAACCCGCGACCCTTCGGTCCGAGATCACTACGACACTACTGCCTTAGCGATCTCGGCCACCGGGCCGGCTTTTTTACATTTGTGCTCTATGAGTTTTTTGAATAAATGATTAAATACTCAAAAATTAATTTATTAACAGGCTGATAATATCTTCTGTTATATGACTTGTGATAAGTCCAAATGAACGAAGTTTATATTTTCAGTACAACTCATCACATAAAATCAAGATTTAATTACAATTACCAAAAAGAAGTCTTCGAGTTACGTTGATTCCAGTTACCTTAATCGGAATTATGTTTATCTTATGATTCTCTGTTGTAGGAGAATTGCCGCTATATTTGGCGGTTTTTCAGTGTAGTCAGAGGAGGAAAATAGTTTTAGCGTTTAGCGGGAAATTTAGTCATAGACGTGTGACCAATGAACATGAATTATACATTATATATATAATATATAACTTTTATCCTGGGTTATTTGAAAATATAGGCGGCAATTTTCTGCTTGCCTAAAGGCGACAAAGTTGTTAATCTGCCTCTGTGTACATGGTCAGATTTAGTGTGGTGGGGGGCCTGAGCAAAAATTTGATGGGGCCTCTTTGGTGAGAGAATCTCAGGAAGAGGATGAAAAATTGTTTAAAACTTCATATATTTATTATTTTCCGGTAACCACATTGTCCATGCATGTTTAACTATGTTATAATGATTAATTTTCGGTAACAATTTAATACATGGATTTAAATATGTTAGAGAGACACTTTCCTCACTTCACTTGGTGCAAAATTGTCAATTACATCGTCAAAGTTCATTTTCTCGGAATATCATTATTACTGCTTAAAATGGCGAGATCGTTGCCATGTTGACAAGTAAATAATGTTCTCAATCTGTTTTTAACTATTTTTTAAAAATTTTGAAAACGATCATTCTGCCGTACAATTATTATCAAAATAAGACAATTGTCAAAATGATCTCCACATCAGCGAATGTATCCTGGACTTGCTTTTGTATTATTGTATTCTCATTGTGCTATAGGAAAACAGGCTATTTAAGGATAAATTAAAATAATAGAACGATAAAATTAAAATAAAATAAAAGTACAAATCATATTTTTAATTAAAAAAAAAATTTTTTATGACTTTAATTAAAACCTACAATTGGCTGCCTGGAACTGAATGGTCTATGAAACATTTTGGCTAAAATCCAGGTCATGGTAAATTTGATCTGAATAGTTGAGCATCTATGCATTCTAAAGTGGTCTATGTGTCGTTTGTCGTTGTGCCGCATAATAGAAGTACTACCCTAGTATTGGCAGATGTTTAAATGTTAGTCAATTATTAAGTGGTCAAAGTCACATTGTACTATAAGTACCATAGACCACTTTAGTTCCAGGCTAGTCAATTTTCCCCCAAGTTTTGTATTCGGTGGGGGCCCTGGATGTTACCTCCACTGTAACGCCTTCGTAGTTCCAAACAGATGTTCCAAAGGCTACGAACACTCACCGAAACCGATGACGTACGACTAGCCAAATTCAAACTATCGCACGATAACATCAAACAGACCGGGATTTGGAGAAAAATCGTGTCCATTTGTAGATGTGGCTGTGTCGTGCGATCAAAACGTAACCAAGGAGGCAGAGAAATGTCTTAAGCACACATTTGGAAATCGAGATGCGTGTAGAGCGCAAAAACACAGATGGTCCAGAGTTTTCGAAGCTCTGGGATTTGTTCCGCAAAATTTGTGTAAGAACGTTCCGCCCGGGGCACGTAAATTTGTGTATGTGTCTGCATGCTCGTAATTGTCCATTCATGATTGATTGATTGATTGTTAGTGATTCCAGGCGCGTCAGCTACTGAGGTCATTGGTCCAGTAAGTGTAGTGTATGCTTTTTCCTAGGGGAGGCGGCGGGGATCTTCCCCCACTGGAAACCCGAAAACTGCAGCCTAATTTTTTCATATAACCCAGGAGAAAGTTGTATAGAATAAGTATAATGTATCTTCAAAAATTGGACACACATTTAGGACTAAAATTAAATATAATGTAATTAATAATTTATACGTGTTCAATGTTTTCTATGGAAAGTAAATTACTTTTTAAATGATATATTTTGATGTAAAGAAATAAAAAAATCATAATGTTTTTGGAATTTAGTAATTATGCATATTTATTATTCTACCATTACTCTACTTTTAATACTTAAAAGTAACTAGATGTCTACATTGAACACTAGAAAACATGAACGAAATACGACGTCTTCAAACATATTATCAAAATTACATGTATTTATTTAAATAATTTACATGTATAATTTCTCAAATGTATAATATGATTAATTTTATTGATGTAACACGAAGACTCCTTTCCGGAAATTGTAATTAAATCTTAATTGTATGACGTCTGAAAATGTAAACATCGCTCATTTTGACTTACCACATGTCATATAGCAGAAATAATTATCAACCTGTTAAGAAATTAATTTTCGAGTTTTTATTCAATTTTTTCAAAAACTCATAGAGTAAAACAAAAAAAGAAAAATCGCTCGTGACAAAGAAGAGATCCTACTGGCATAATTTTAGTACACAATTTTTTCCGCCCCTAAAATTTTGCCGCCGTAGACACGTGTCTTCTGTGCCTGTACGTAAATTCGCCCCTGATCACGTGTACGTCCAGGGGAAAGCATGGCTTGGCATCGGGGGTGGCGGCATCGGGGGTTCGCATGGTTCCAAGATGACCAATTCGCTACAAAATAATAATTATAAAATGTATAACAATAACCATTATTACATTTTTTTATTATTTAATTTTTTTCGAATAGTGTAACAATTCCTGAAGAAATTATCCGAGTCCCATTTTCGTTGAAATCTCTGCTATTTCGTAAAATTGCAAACGTTCCGCAAACTTTTTTTCGGCGTCTTTGTATAACTACAGTTTTGAACAAATATATTTTTCCTTAATAAAATCTGTTGCTAAAAGATCTTGAAATAAAATCATGTATCATTTTTCGAAAATATGAGTAATTATGCGCAATTTTGAAGTATTGGCAATGTTTAACAATTATTTTTTCAAAAACTTCTACAATTTTTTTCTATATTTTTTCTCGTGTAACAATAAACGATAGGGAGAGTGATGCTGGTCCCATTTCCGATGAACACTCTGTATTGTCGAAAATTGCAAAGAAAACATTATCTTTCCAAAAGTGCAATGATGATAATACAGATTTTTTCGTTAAATGAAATCTATTCTAAAAGATCATGTACATTTTTAAAATCTAAAAAAAGATATGTATATTTTAAAAAATATGATTAGTTTGGCGCAATTTTGCGTGTTCGTATTTGCAAATTCGAATTTATCGCTTTTCACTTGCTACCGCATCTCACTTTCGCGAGATACGAAATTGCAATGTGACAATGGCAACGCCGCTCCCCGAAATGGCAGTTCGAAATTCTGAGAATTCCTTCTGATCAATGGAAGGTGTTACGGCTATATGAAACGCAGTTTTAATTGTGGAATTTATGGTAATATATGTAGTACTTTTGCATAACAGATCTTTACGAACTAAGGCCATAGAGTAAAGATTTAGTCTATGCTAAGGCCTACCAGCGGCGTCCCGGCCTTGCGGCCATGGATTAAGGGGTACATGTGGTTAGCACATGCGATCCGTACGCCGTATGTCTGGTCTTCTCAATGTGAGAAGTGTGCTTTCTCATCGTCACATAGCAACGAATACTGGGACATTGCAAGGATAGCGCACAGTTAATTTTTGCCTCTACTGGGAATCGAACTCAGGATAGTGCCGTGGAAAAAGAGAAAGCTAACCAACGAGCCACCAAGGGCTACATTTATGTTAATGTATTAGTTTTAAAATAAATAATTTTTGCACCTATTGATCTAAGTCAGTGGCGGCCGGTGCTTTGCGAGGTAGGGGGGGCGGTTTTAGGCCAAAGGAAGAGAAACCCCTAACGCGCTCAAGTGATGTAAATGTTGATTCTTTGGCCAAAACCATGGTGGAAATAACACCATGGCCAAAACGATAAGGGTTTTTCCGCCATGGCCAAAACGACCTCGGTGCTGCTAGTGAGAAATCGAATTGATCATTGATCAACGCAGTACACCTTATGGGCACCTTACTGATGACCTTATGCCGCTCAGTTTAACTGCGGAAACAAAGGTCGTGTCCTGTGTGGGCTACAACTGGCGGCGGTGATGCGCAATTGCTTGCTTAGGTTTCAATCTTGGTGATACTTGATATGCCGCGGGACAAAGCGCGTAGGCGACAGGATGCGCGCGATGCAATAGCCTGGCGATATCCACCGTGCCGCGCGGAAAAGCGATCAGTTTCATTAGCAGCTTGCGCCATCCCGCTACCAAAAGCATCTCGAATGTTATTAGGCGAGTACAAAGGCTTCAGAGAGTGAGATGGTTTCAACTTTGCAAGAAGCATTGAGGGTCTCAAGACTGCATTACAATACTTATTGTTAGACACAGAGGACAATGCAGAATCAATTACGGAGAGTGCACGAATTCTGGAGAAGGTTCTAGAGAAATTATTAATGAAAAAGTTCGAAGCAAACAATTGAAAAGAAATTGATTTTTTAAGGACAAATAAAGATATTGAAATTTTCAGTTCCTGCTCTTAATGAGTTTTTCTGTATCTCCATGCGAATAAAATTAATCGTTATGCAGAAAATCTGTTTAATTTTGACATCCTCGGATATAGTGAACCAAAAATGTTAGTCCCCAGAAGTTCACTATAACCGGAGTCGACTGTATATATAAGAAATAAATATGTTAGAGACACAGTCTCCACGACAAGAATCTTACCTTAATTAATAGTCTTGTAGATGAAATCCATTCTCCTCTCCCTTCCTTCAGCAAAGTGATTGATGACAAGATCATTAAAGTTGTATGCATTCAGAAGTTCTTTTTCTATAGAACACATAGCCAATGCACTAAGTCTCTCTTCTCTCATTGTATTTCGTGAGAAAGTCTTTATTCTGTTGAGAGTCGAAAAACACCTTTCGCTTTCTGCAGTTGTCATCGGGATTGTGCAGATAACCCGCAAGAGTTTTACAGATTCAGGCAAAATTTGGACTAAGTTGTTTTCATAAATACAATTCAAGAGGGTTAAAGCTCCTGTTGCATTCTGAAAATCGTTTCTGTTGTAAAAAAAAAAATTGGTTAATTTTCTTTCGCGCAGTTTTAAGCTTGTCTTCGAAACGAGCACGTTTCTGATTGCATGACTCGTTATTTTGGGTATTCCAGTGATGGTCAAGGTCAAGAGAATTTCTTGTCCGCTGTATGGAAGACTTCAATTCTGACACATACTTTTGGGCTTTAATGGTGTCTACATCCTTTTGTTGTAATTGTTTAAAAAGTATATCGCAATGAGGTAGAATTTTGTTAAAAAGCTCAAGCCAAAAGAGAAAATCAGCATCTTTTAAAAGTTTTCCCAGTCCAATCGCTTTTCTTACTGTTGAGTAATCGTTAGTTGTATCATTCTCAATTATTTCCAGACATTCACTTATTTCATTCTTGTAATTATACACAGTGCTTACACAACGGGCTTTAAAATTCCACCTTGTATCGGCATTCCTTGAATTCTTTCTTCACAACTTGGTCAAGAACCGCAGTTCTTTTACCGACTTTGTGAAGAACGTTGAAAAGCCTTCCAAGTTGCTAAAAATTTTCTCACTTGTTTGTTCTGAGTGGCAGAGCGCTCTATAATTAAGTTCAGTTGATGGGCATAACAGTGCACAAAATGTGCTTTCTCGTACACTGCCCTCACTCTTACCTGCACTCCACTCTGTTTGCCACTCATAACCGACGCACCGTCGTAGCTTTGTGCGATTAATTTATTTGGGGACTCGTTTATTTTCAGTTTTCAAGTTCACTGAACACAACACAACTAATTCCTTCTGCAGTGTGATCACTTGGTGTTACGAAGTTTATGAATCGTTCATATATCTTCCCCTTCAATTCATATCGTACAACAAACACAAGTTGAGACAATGTCGCACAATCAGTTGTTTCATCTACTTCTATAGCTATGTAATCAGTCCTAGATACTTCCTCACAAATCAACTGATGACAGACAGCATAAATTGAGTCCAACAAATCATTCTGTATGGTTTTAGAAAGCCCCAGAAACACACGATTATTTGTTTTCTCAATATGTTGTTTTAACGTGGAGTCCAACTCTGCCATCAAATTAACTAAACCACGAAAAATACCTGGTTTGTCCGATCCATCTGTTTCGTCGTGTCCCCTTAGAGCAAGTTCAAACTTCCGCAAAATTTAATACAGTCTATCAGTTTACTCAAAATGTAACGATTCTTGGAAACATCTTCATTAATTTTCTTTATTCTCATTCTATAAGCTGAATCTAACTGACACCTTATATCAATTTTGCCTAGCATGGTAAATTCTATTCCACTGTTTATGTGTTGTTCACTCAATTTGTGCTTCTTCACTTTTTGGGCAAGGTGTTTAATGTCTGATACACCATCCTTTGTCCATGCACGATCACTAACATTCATAACAAGGCACGTATAACAAAAGAAAGAATTTCTTATGTCACAACCACATAGCCAGTCTGCGTATTTGTAGAGAGAGGAATTGAATTTTCTTGTGTATCCAGTTTTGCTTTTGCAGGCATTTTGAATCTGCGTAATTTTTAAGTGAGGTCTTGGCGGCCCTAATTTCTTTAATTCTATTTTTTGTTCTATAGTGAGATTCTGACTACCATCAGTTAAAATAGTGTTCACACTGTTGATACCACTCATGATGAAACACTTTAAATATCAAAACACGACATGCAAGTCTCACATTAACAACTGTTCAACTCAACGCACTACACATGAATTTGGCTTGATTCCTATCAATGACTTGAATCGCATATGCTAACGCACTCTGTCTGGTCACAACAACATTACGTGTGCGGAAAACTTCTTCGGACTCTGCCGCCGCCCAAGCACCCTTCCAATGCTCCCCCCTCCCGGCGCCCACTTCCCCCTCCTACGCCGCGTTCTCCGTAAAGGGCCTGGGCAAGGCTGGGCGGATCTCCGAGAGTCCGCATGTGTACGGTTCGGTTGAGAACATTGACCCTTGGTGCGGCCCATGCAAACACATTCATTCTAAAAACATTTATTTTTCTGATACCATATAAAGATCATGCAACATTTTTGTTGTTTAACAGTTCATGTTTGGTAAATTCTGAAACCTTTCGTCCTTGTTAATTTTACTGGGGGGGCGCCGCCCCAGAGTCCTCAAAGAGCAGCCGCCACTGATACCGTCCTAGGTACTGCAGTGTTATTGACATTGTTCGCCTGTACAACTTCTGTTCCTCCGTCAGGCTGTGGGGAACTCACTAGGCACAGATTGTTCTGGAACTTCAAACGCTCTGTCAAGATGGCGTAAATGTCACCGTGACAAATGTTCAACAGGAGCCATATGTCTTCCACAATACGTCGTCAGACATTTCTCTCGGCAGCATCCACCGCAGCAATGACAGAATGGATAATGACACGATGAGCCTGTCCTGACCGACTTTTGTCTTCCTATGACATCCGACCTTCTGAAAATCCTTTATTCCTCACGCGCATCGTTCATTCCACATATACTGTACTGTATTTAAATCGGGGTTATTTATTCTGTTTTCTATTGTTTAATAACTATTAAATTTTTGTTTGGATCCAAAATTAGCCCTAGCTAAGATTGTGCCCGGTGATTGTAAGGATTTTTGATTCTGATTAGCATATTTGCTCCTCTTGTATGGTTTGTTTGAGTGTTTTGTATTTTTGTTGACATAATTTAGTAAAGTGTTGTAGTAATGTTCCTGTATGCTTAAAATATTGAAATCCATAAATACGTTACTTTGATGGTGAAAAAGCTCTCGTAGCCAAATTTTTATAATCCGTTTCTGGAGAAATGTACGCGTAATTACCGCTCGTCTACCTGCCACCGCCCTTGTCCAATTTGGACAAATACGACTAAGTATAATGTCATCAAAATGCAGATAATCCAGAACAAATATCTAAGAACCATCACCCAAGCCCCCTGGTTCATTTGCAATAAACAATTACACACGAACTTAACCTAAATCCCATCGCACACCACATAGCCTTTCTTGCCAATAATGTCTATTCTAACCTACCGCTCACTAATCAAGAGAGACATATTAACATAGGAAAATATACCGAAAACCCAACTAGAATAAAAAACATATCTTATGCATTCTTTTCTCAACATTTTTGCCAATCTTAATGGATTTTTGGAGGTGCTCTGTGAGTCCCCTCGTCATTGTAGTTTAGATTAGGTTAGTTTATTGAGATATACAAAATTTCTCTACATTAATATCTGGCAAAGATCTTAGCGTCCAGCTTGCTGGGTCAATGGGTCACGATATATTATAATCCTTATTACCTTTATAATGGATTATAGGATCCGCAGACTATACAGCGCAGCTGGGACTCTGAAATATAATGATTCTATTCCTAGTTCATTACTGTTTGGATTGACTAAATGAAAGATCACGTTCTTTTCTAAAGAACAAAATTTAACAAAGTTTATTGTTACCTCTTTAGCAAACAATTTAGTGAATTTAATAAAATGATTTGATGGTATGCCTTTGATCAAGATATCTTTGAATTTACAATTTTATACCGCGGTTAACTTATCTATTCTTCGTTGATGTCCCTCGTAGACTTCTCAGTCGAAATATCTTGCTAGCTTGCCGTAGTCCAAAGTCCCAAGAAATCCTCTTCTGCCCCTATCCAAGCTGGTCTCAAACTATCAAAATTATCAGTCCCGATTACGTCCTATGACATAGTCCCGAAATCTATTACTCGATTACCACTCCCGACAAAGTCCCAATTTATGCATCAATATTACTTCCACAAGCAATATCTGCAATATCATTTACTATCCTTAAAATTTCACGATCTGATTTCCCTCTCACGAACCTACGATCAGTTCAAACCGGAAAAATCTTCCTGCATGATTCACCCTCGAAGACTTCGTATTAAACTACCTTCCTCTTTTTTCATAACATTTGACCGTCCTTCTCTCACCCAGCCAATCCATACGTTCGTTATATTTTGGTATAGCTGACCTTTCGATCGTCTAAACTTCTTCGCCCAATCCCAAATTTTCTACTTTCGGCATCCAGCCACCTCTTAATGCATTTACAAAAAACAAATACTACATTGTTTATTCACGGTCGTTGCTAAGCCCTTGCTCTCGTGATATTTCCTAATGCATGTTCCACCATATAGTCTACAAATAAATGTTAGTTTATTTTCATGTGACATATCGGTATGTCACATTATAATATGTTCGTTTTAAGTCCACAATAAAAATAAAGTTTCATATAAACTGAACTTTGAAAATCAATCCTATATAACATAAATAAAATAAAACAAAAACCTACCGCCGCCCTCTCCCCTCTCCCTTTCCTCACATCGCCGGACTGAGCGTCGAGTTGGGCGACCGCTGTACGGCATAGGAACGTGCAAGAACAATATTGTGATATACCAAAATGACGAACCATTTTTATTATGGAAATGCCATTTTATATGACATAGAATATAGAGATGTCAATAGGAAGTCTCTATGTGACAAATAAACAACCGGCGTAATTTTCATTACGTTGAAATGACAGCAGAGGCGGAATAAGGATTGTTTTGAAAGACAAAAGAAAAAGTTATAAAACTCGGATGCTTCCAAGTTTTTAGAAGAACATTCATTCGCTCGAGCAACGCGGTGATGAGCGGATCGGCTCCTGATATATTTCACCAGGTCGAGGAAATACTGTAATTTACAGTTGTTTAAATTAACTATCGTTTCTTATATTAGGATAGAGCGTTTTTGTAGGAAGTAAATACGTGTCTAGGCGTCCACCCGAGAGAGAGAGTTCACGGATTATAATAGTATCGCCGGGAGAATTTGGAACCAGATCACGGACATTAAGCGAGGACTTTATCCAGAAGCAAGATTCTGCTGCGTCGACGGAGAAAGTTTTACGGGGCGCCATCGAACGAAGAAGTGAAGAGCGCACGAAGACCCAAGAAATAATAACAAGGTTTTATAACTATTGTAATGTAGAGAAAACTGGCCATGACAAAAGATGAATTCGTTTTTGATTATCAATGTAATAAGTGTTAACTTGCAACATAATAATAGTTATATTATAATAATTTATAATTTGTTAAGTTGAAAGAAAGCTGATTTTCATTGTTAGTTACGTGCAATCCAGCATTTTAATAAGATTTTCAGATTCCTCGCCACTCCGTATGGATGGCATATTGAATAATTGGTTGCAGAGTAATACAACAATTATGAACTTGAACCCCAATTAACTGACTGCACAACATAATTTTGGAATGAGAGTATTTAAATTACGTAGGAATCATCAAGTGGTTTCAAGTGTAACCTTTTACTGGCGCCCAAATCTCATTTATCAGTAATAATTAAGTTTCAAAATGTCCCTTCAAGTGGGGCTTGTTTTTAAATAGAAAGACGGGGCTTGTTTCAAATTGGCACCAGTCAACGTCGGGCATGTTTGAAAATGGCGCGCCAAGTTGGGGCAAATCAATCATGAGAAATCTGAAATTCGAAGATTGACACGATAATTAGCTTAGAATTTTAAAAAAACTAAGAAAAGTATTGCCAAACCATTTCATTTTGGTCAAGTTAATATTTTGGTACAATATAAGTTGAAATTGGTATTATTAAAACTAAGTTAGAAATAATTATTTATCATGGAGACTAGGCGGAGTAAATCACAGTCTGAGAATGTAGAAGAATTGGGAAATTGCACCGAATTGTATGAGGAGGGAATACGAATTGGGAAGGATAATATGGAAACAGAAGCGAATATTAACCCCGAAGGAGAACCCGTGCAGGAAATAGAACAGTTCTACGGGAAAAAGAATTGATAGAATTACCAATTTTTACAGAAAACTGTTGAGTTTTCGAGACACTTTATTTTACATTATTTAAAGCACATGTACTCACAAATATAATAATGTGAACAAATCACCTTTATTGTAAATATTACCGACGTGAGAGACATGTCAAAAAAATTTCGTTTTTGAAATTTTTGAAAAAACAAAAGAATAGAGCAATGTGGCGTTTATGTCATAGTGTAGGGTTTGTTTGGCACTAACCCTACCCAAAATGTAAAGAAAATATTTGGAACCGGTTTTTTAGAAAATTTTGTTTTTATAATTTTTTAAAATTGCAAATATTGCAAGCACTATTGCGCGAAAACTACTAAAGTATACAAAGATCTACATGACCTTATTGAAATAACTATTTATGCACAACACATTTCATTTGAAGGAAAAATCTCTCTCTTCAATTTTGTATTTGTAACAAGTCGCCGAAAAAATTCAAACATTTGCAATTTTCGGAAATTCAGAGTTAAGCGTGAAAATGGGACCTATGCCACTTTTATAAGTGTAATTTCCTTTATTCTTATAAGAAATTTGAAGAAACAATTTGGATCCGTTTTTGAGAAATTTTTGAAAATGTCCGGGGGACTTCATGTAAAGTACCCCCAAATTTTAAAAAATGGGTTTCAAAATTTTAAAGCTTCAACTAGAGCCATATCGACATAGGATTCTTCAATTTGGATAAGATCGTACGTGTGGTTTAGGCTCTAGCAGTGTTCACACACGGCCGGCCGGCCGTATTTCTTTCAATTGTTTTTTTCGATATCAAGAACTCACAAAATAGGGATTCTCCCTACACCACGTGTTAGAGGATTTTTTTCTCTTAATTTAGCAACTGGTTTTACGCACTTTTTCGTCACCAGCGTCCGGCAATGAATTTTTTTCCACCGAAAATCCTCCGTTTTTTCGCGCATCATTACATAACTTTCTCTATACTACGTATATTACTCCGTATTGGGGTCCTCTATTGGTGAATTTGAAAAATGAGAAATTATTATAGAAGAGTAAAACCTAGTTTTCTCACTGGAAACTTTCATAGAAAAATCTGGGCCCGTTTTTCAGAAAATGTCGTTTGAGCGTTTCTGAAAATGCACAATTTTAAGACAATGGCACATATTTAGAATTTTTCTTTCAGTCTCATACTTATATCTTATCCGTTTAAGTTTACGTACAGAAGTAATCATAAGCAGCTTAGATTTCTTTTCAACATCATATTCGATATCGTATGAAATTCACTACGACTTATTTCTTCTAGAACAGTCATTTTATCTCAATAGCATTTTCTTTCGTCATTGCGGCAACAGACGTTGGCAAAGGGATCATTAAGAAAAAAGCTGCAAGATAAGATTTTATTCTCAATAGTTAAATTGATCAAAAGATGTGAAACAGAATTCAGTTAAAACGGTCTTAATGTTCTGATTCGAAGATATTCTTTTTTTCCTGCTTTCTAAATGGCAAGGAACAATATGCGGAGTGGTATGAAAATGCCATCTCTTCTAATGGACACTTAACTGCTCTCTTATCTCCTTGGGCGCTAACGTGCCTCTGAAGATAAGGAGGAAGAGAAGCGTCTAGCGGCCAGCTTCACGACTGTCTAATAAGTAACAACATTCTACCTTTCAAATAAATTAAGCACGACTAAAAATATTCTGTTGTACGCAGAATGACACGCCGAGTTTATAGGAAAGCAAATAAGAAATTACTTCTGCATTCCATCTTTAAACTCCTCTTCACCACTGGAAGCCTTCTAAACGGGGGTCGTGGACAGGGTTCCGCCTAAACACTACGCCCAGCACTTTCAAATTACGGTTTGTTTGGGGGATTGCGGGCCATAGCTCAGAGAGTTTCTTATAAGGTAAATGTGCCCTTGATTTTATGTTATATTATTTTTGTAGGTAGTTTCGGTATAGTTCCCTATCAGATTTGTCGACCAGTTTCCCTGATCCTTTGAGCAAATGCTGAGATGGCCCCTTGTTTTGCCTCTGGACATAAGTGTAACTTCATTATATGTGCACATCTTCTAGAATTAATTGGGAAATATAATTATTCAAATTATCGTTCGCTAAGTTATCGCGGCAGGAAGTATTATTCCTTCACGAAGGACATGATGAGGGTTAAGAGCCCACATTTATAGCGACGACAATCACGTTCTCCAACTTCACACGAGCCCGAAAGCTCCAATGTCATTGTCTCAATGACGGCTTCACATTTTCATTGAAAACTTGCCTAAATGACCAAGATTTACTCTTCTATGACATCCTTAAAGTCATGATTTCATTCTGCTGATACGGAACCGAGACATTAAAAACATATGAAACTAGTGGGGGACAAAATGACACGGTCCTTTTCAGACTACTTGGTTTCTTATCTCTATGTTGATCTAGCTTTTCCCCTCTCATCCCAGCTGCCATCTATTGGCGCCTAAAACATTTTTACAGTATTCTAAATTGTTCGGTTTCTTTAAGCCATTGAAATATATCTAAGAATTAATAGTAGAACTGATATATTACTTCAAGAATGTAATAGAAAAGTAAACCCTGAACCTCTATGCAAATTTTTGTTGAAAAATTTGGAGCTAATTTTAAGATAATTTCATTTAAGCGTGTCTGAAAATGCGCATTTTGAAGCACTTTATCGCCGAAAACATCCGATTTGCCAAAAAAAATCCATACGAAATTTTTGGAAACCATTTTACTCACAAATACAATAAAGTATAAAAAAGTCGTTAATGTAGATATTGCCGAACTGAGATATATTTACAAAAAATGTGTAACATTGGCAAAACCAAGAGAATAAATCGAAATGGCGTTTATGTCGTGTTATTCATTGCAATTTACGCTATCCGTAGAAAAATTTTAAAGAAAAAAATGTTGAGCCATTTTTTAGAAACTTACGTACGAACGTTTCTGAAAACGCGGAAATTTGAGCTCATTTTCACAAAAGAGTTTTGAGCTTTCGAGAAACTTTATAAGATATTTGAAGAACTTGTAACTGCAATGATGTTCACAAATAGCCGGTATTTTAAATATTAACGATGTAGGAGATATTTAAAAAATTACATTTGAGTAATTTTTTAAACCAATGGTGTCACAATAGGACAAACTTTCTCGCATTCTAAATTTGCAATTTTCAAAAATTAAGAGCTCAATCAAAATGCCCTCCCCCCCTGCGCCGTTCTTTTGAGCGTCTCTTCTGTCCTGGAAAAATATGAGGATTATTCATTTTGGAAAAAATCCAATGAATGATTTAGACACTAGTGTTTTGCATGGGCAAACGGACGAACAGACGTTTTTAAAGAGAAAACAGCACTTTTTTGTGTTCCATCATTTCAAACTTTATTTTTTGATGAACAAAATCGCACATATTATGGCATGTTATTGCATGAATCATTACGTCATAGCCATTTCTGGACGAAATAAGAGACATCGCTGACATACAGCCCACTTTTACCTTCCAGATTTGGAGCAACAAGGTGGCTATGGTAGCAAGTGAATAGTTTGCAGCGCTCGCAGCAAAATCAGTATCACAAAAACACTCTTAATACTAGTTTAATATTTTTTTGATCTTCTGAAAGTACAGTATATGTTCCTTTTATTTCGAAAAATATACCAATCAATAATAAAAAACGAGCACCTAGTCTAATTTTTATGCACTTGAAGATTTAAATTGCCGTTATTTAAGTTTATGAAAGACACTCTAGAAGAAGAATTCAAGTCCAATGCACTTCTTTTTTCTTTATTATTTTTAAAACTAAATCTGAATTTATTTCACCACTTTTTTAACCGTCTTTGACACATACGAGAATTTGAAGAAAATATTATAAGCCATTTTTGAGAAAAAATAATTTTAAAATATTCAAAATTGAGAATATTTTACGCAAAATTTTGCGAAAACTTATATTTTTCGAAACATTCTACATGATGGTCTTTCAAGATCTGACTTTGGACAACAGTTTTTGTTTGGTCAAGGTTAGGTTTTCGGCCCACTCACTCCCCAGCTGCCAACGATCGCCGGCCGAAATATATTTTTTTTTCAATTTTTCGGTCCCCTAATAATACAACTGAAATATGACTAAGAAAAAATAAAACTTCGTACCGTGTGGAAATTTTCGTTGAAAAAATTAGAGCCGTTTTCGAAAAATGTAGTTTGCGTGTTTCTAAAAATGCGCATTTTGAAGGTCATTTTCGCCCTAAACTTTTCAGTTTTCGAGAAACTTTGTAAGGTATCATTTGAAACATATCTTCCCATAAATGCAATACTCCGCACAAATTGCCAGCAATGAAAATATTAACGATGTGAGGGAGATGTCAAAAAATTACATTTGTGTAATTTTTCACAAAACAAAAGAATAGATAAAAATGTCATTTATGTCATATGTTATAGTACATTTAATACTAACCATACTAAAACTTTAAAGAAAAATTTGGAGCTGTTTCTGAGAAATTCTTGTTTTTTATATTTTTTAAATATTGGGCGTATTTCACTCAATATTGCGCGAAAACTACTATCTTTTTCAAAAAATTTGCATGACCTTAATGAAAGAACTAATTATGGAGAACAAATTTCATTTGAAGGAAAAATCTCCATCTTCAATTTTGTAGTTATAGAAGGATTATTATTTATTTTTTTCTGACAATAATTCAATATATTGTGCTTCTGGTCTTTGATTTTAAAGACAGACCACTTTTCAGAGTAATTGCTTTATATTAATATATATTACATGATACATACAGCGCAACGTTTCAGAAAGTAGTTTCCATCATCAGGTTTAATTGACAAATTAAATAGAAATCTTTAATTTTTGTGATACTTTACAAAGGTGTTAAAAGTTCATTTATTATTTATTTATTTTGTCAATTTTGTCAAAACAATTACACTAAAAAATGCTGTCTTTAAAATCAAAGACCAAAAACATTCTAAAGTTGAAGAAAGACGCTGAAAATATTTCGAAATTTCGCAATTTTTGAAAATTCGAAGTTAACGGTGCTTTCACGGATGTATGTCACCTTTATGTATTGTATTTCACTCCATTCTTTCAAAACATTTAAAGAAAAAATTTGGAGCAATTTTTGGGAAAACTTAGAAAATGGTCAAAGACTTTATGTAAAGTACCCCCAAAAATTAAAGAATGTTTTTCGAAATCGCAGATCTCTGAGTCATGTCTGTTCGAGCAGGAAATATCCATTTTGGAAAGCGTCCTATGAGTAATTTAGGCGCTAGTGTTGTTCACGGACGGACAGACGTTTTGAAAAAAAAAAAAACTCTTTTGGTGTCAAGGAATTTCTGAATGTTTAGAATTTCTGAAATGTGACTACATAACGTGTTAGAGGGAATAATTTAATACACATTTGAACACGATATAGTATATACTTTTTCTTTATCAGAGCCGCACAATACGAGTTTTTCTGTGGAATAATCACCGTTTTTTGCCGCATCTTTACGTAACTTTCTCTGTACTCCATATATACGTACGTAGACGAGAAAAAAGATCTATATTTCAATATTTGTATATAATTAATTTATTTATTGTTGCATCCACGTTATTAGCGACATTAAAATGGTTCATTTTTTTTACAGTACGATACAATAGTACACTATTCTTTTTTTTAAAAATCATTTTTTTTTATTCCATTACACTGACTAACAGTGGAAATCTTTCTGGTTTGAAAATAGTCATTTCTGATTCATTTGATAGTGGAAAAACCAAAATTGCTTTTAAAACTTGCAGCTTAGCTCTTGGTTCTTAGATAAAGCCCAATGTAAGTTTTGAAGAGTTTTTACGAAATTTTACGTTTGGAGATCGTGTTGACGCATTTGAGTACAGCAGTGATGGGATATGGGTTATTTTTATTACTATGTATAGCTTAATGGCATGTCCAGAAAAAAGAGGCGGGCTGTAGAATACCACAAGATTCCATAGCCTTTCCACCATGTGGAGACGACCTGCTTGCACCACTCCCTCCGGAAAAGCACACTCAACAGTCAGGTGTAGACGAAGACTGCAAGGGAGAAATCATCTCATCCTACATCTTCACAGGATAAACTTCATTTCCTACAGTTGCGGGGTTGTAAGTGGAACACGAGGAACATGGAGAGCGATTCGATCAGGACATTTCGCAAATGGAACGAAGGTACTATAAGGGAAAATGGAAGGCTGCTATGCTTGCGGGCAACTGTTTGACAGTGACAAGAGAAGACACAGGAAAGGAGAGTAAGCGACGAACTTAGTGACGTTCATGTGGATGAGTTCTATTATTTGAAGCTACAAAATTCAAGTTAGATGTATTACATGATATACAATGTCACATTCATTATTCGGGTTTACTATTTTCAGAAAATAAAGACTTCTGAAGTATATTTTTAGTATTTCTACTTGAAATTATTATATCTTAAAAACTAGAGATAACAAAAAAAATTATATGGAAGACTAATATAATGTCATATTCGTTTTTCTCTACCATAATTTACTGTATTTTGTATATTTTGAGAAAGGAAAGAACTCCAAAGTGCATTTTTATTGAACAGTGTTATTAGATACTTGTTCGTATTTGACTTTTTCTGATTGTCTCTTCTCTGTTTAACTTTTCTTTGCGATTTATTAATTCATTTTAACAAATGTACGTTTTTCATTTATATTTATTCAAAATTTTAGTTTTTTTACAAAATTCTACTTCTTTTTTTCAATTTACTCGTAGGAGAGTCGAGGAGTTTTTTTCCTTGAAAATATTTTTGGCTTGTTTTAAGAATTTAGGACATTTCTCTATTAGGTAATGAATATTTTATGGAACACTACAATTAGGAACAGGAGGAAGGTGTACTTTTAGTTAGCTGGTGGAAATGGCTTATTGTGACCTGTTCTTATTCTTGATATAGTCACATTATTCTTGATATAGTCATATGTACTTTTCTGCTTAATTCAATGTTAAATTTAAGGTTATAGATATGCTCAATTTTCTTGTGAAGAATACTGGCATTATTTTGATGTAGTTGTAGAAGGTCCGAAAAAATGTGAATTTTTGCAGATTTCAAAAAATTAGGTATTTAAACAAATATGAGCCCTATTCTTTCAAGCGTCCTCTCATCTTTTAAGCGTTCTTTACGCTATCCGATGTCACAGTTAATTAAAAAGGTTAGAGCAATGTTTGAGAAAATTTTGAAAATTATGTTGAGGCCTAGTATAAAGTTCCTCGTGAAATCAAAAAATCGTTTCAAACTCAGAGGGCGACGAGTTTGTTTAAATCGATCGGGGAATATAAATTTAGGAGAAAATCCTCTGATCGCTTTAGGCGCTATAGTTAATCACAAAACGATGGACGGGTAGACAGGTAGACTTTTACCGACAGTAGATTTTATAATATTATATAGAAATATAATATTATTTCTCAATTTCTTTCTCTCTCACGAATTTCTTATTTTCTCTTTAAGAATTCTCAATTTCTTCATAGAAATTGAGAATTTTGTCAATTGTAGTGAGAATGTTGTTGGCAGATTTTGGTGTCAAAGAAACGTTTTTCAATGTTGTTAGGGAAATAAATGATGTCAAAGTAATTAAAAGCATAGATACAATGTGGGAAAGAACATTTATAGACGCTTATGCTAAAAAAAGTCAGTTCAAGTTAGATTATTAGTTTTACGTTTTACGTTATTCGAATTATGTTTTAAGTTACATAACCGTAGCATGTTTACAAATTGAGTGGGCTGTGTGAGTCAGGTGGAAAGCAAGTGGGTGGCTCAAGTACGTTGACACTTAGGCTGTGGTTCGAAACCCACGTAAGATGTGAATGTTTTCATAATTGTTCTCTCGATTTTTTTCCTTTAAAATGTTATATTAGGGTTTCCTGTACTTGTTTTTATACAATCACATATTACAAAACTATTAAAAAAGTTACACGCAGGACTTTTATTAAACAAATATATAACGATTCTATAGTGCAATTGCTGCACTATATAACGAGTGACTAACGTTAAATATCTTGGAAGTAAAATAACGGTATGCAAAATAAAATAGAAAGATATAATTACATTAATAGTCTTCTTAAAAGAACTTTCGGAAGGAAATTAAATTCAGATACCCACCTGAAATGTTATAGAACAGTTTCAGTTACTATTCTGTGGTATCTATATTTCTTCTTGATTGTCAATATATGTTTGCAATAAGTTGGCACACTGCATATTCATACGTCGTGTTGTAACCTCACTACATATTCATACGCCTGTTGATGTCATTCATTCCTTGGATATGGAGTGTCTGTTGGTGACTTATTTATGTGATATCACCTGTGTGAGTGTGAGTTAATTTCGTAATGTTTCCTCGATTGTTCTACTGCAGAGGTAATTCAATGGGATAGTAGTTCCCTCACTAAGATGAGTGTCTATTTGGTATTGTATTGATTTTGTTTTGTTGGGATGTTGTTTGGTTGTTTTGTATAAAAGAAATTATGTTTAAAAGGATCTTTTTTGTAGTAGATGTGTTTGATTTTGAGATAATGTTACCCAATAGACTTATACTTTTGAGACAATTGTAGTGTTTATAAACTATACTAGTAATTACACTAATTGATATGTAGAATAACGGTTTGTGTCCGATTATTTTAGCACCTGATGATGTAACAAAACTGGTTACGAAACGTTGTGTAATTGCTGAAATAAATGATTGTCATAAAAAAATTTTGGATACTTTTATTTGCAAATATTCTGTGGTATGGATGTGAGAATTGGGTATTAGTACAAGGAGATAAAAGAAGAACAAAAACCAGCGAAATGAAATTTCGGTACCAGGATATTCAAAATTAGACCATAAGACAAAAAACAATAGTATAAGAGAAGAACTTATCAAATACGCCATCAATGAAAAAACAACAACACATCGAGAAAAATTGCTGATGCATGTAAAGGAAATGAATACCTTAAGAGTTTCAAGAGCAATGTACAATTCTACCTCACAAAGAAGAAGAGATGTTGGTCGACCACCAAAGAGATGGAAAGATCAGTAGATGCAACAGGCAAATTGCCTTAGCAAGAAGGAGAGGATAAAACGGTTGCAGTAAAAAGGCTATACAATCGACTCCGGTTATAGTGAACTTCTGGGGATTAACATGTTTGGTTCACTATATCAGAGGTTAACTATATCCGATGATGTCGAAATGAAATGTAATTTCTCTAAAATTATTGATTTTATTAATACTGAGATACAGCTAAATTCATTAACAGCACGAATTGAAAATTTGATATCTTTATATGTACTCAAAAAAACAATTATTTTCAATTGTTTATTTCGTATAGTTTTCATTAGTAATTTCTTAGATCCTAATTTATGATGAAAACAATACCGCTCTCCTTTATATCACCTAAGAACATAAGAGATCCAATTAATTTCCAGAACTTACTTCTTGCGTTCATTATATCCGAGATTCAGGTTCACTTTAACCGAATCTTCTTACGCTTATTTGATGTAAGTGCTATAGTATAGTTTCAAACATACTATATGTATAGTATGTTTGATGTAAGTGAAACGGGACCAGTGACTTTATAACCGAGGGTTCACTATATCCGAGTTCACAATAACCGTAGTCGTCTGTATTTTTTTCTATAACGTTTCCTGAATAATCTTTTCTCACTGGCATGAGTTGTTACAATCGGCGGAGAGGAGACAGTGCGGTTTGGGGGCGGGGCGTGGCGGGGTGGGAGGGGCCTTGCTATAAAGGCGCGCCGTGCAGTGGCCTTCGCTCAGTGGTGCAGCCGCTCTCTCCGCCGCCTCGCGCCGCCTCTCTCCGTCTCAGCATGCGGCTCCGACTCGGCCTCCTCCTCGGCGCAGGTACACGCCTCGCTCGGCACGCGCTCTCATGTGCCATGTTCCATTTGGTTTTTTTAAATTTGTTGCGTCTACACCTTGACCCAACGCGTCTCCAAGCCCCTTAAGGGGCGTTGAGCGCTTTGCTCTGGGGAGTAATCCTCCATTAATGTGCTTTTTTTTAATTCTGGAGTAATCCTCCGTTACTGTGTAATAATTACTATACTTGTCTAGTCTCGTCACGTCGCAGTCAGTGCCTTTTATCCCTTCGGCCAGGGGCTCGACGCCGTTAGATCCCGGGGTTCCTGGCCGGTCACCCAACCACGAACCCGCGAGTCTCGAATTCGCTTCACCTTCGTGACTTCACGGAGCGTAGTAAACGAATTTGGCTAGCGCCCCCGGCGTTTTAGTTGAGGTGCAAGTTCTTTTATAGTATGTATTTGACAGAAGTTAATGTAAGTCGTCTCTCTGTTTGGGCGTAAAATGCGTTCGAAATGTTGCGTCGGCTGAACTCACGAATGCCTCTTGATGATTGAATGTGCGTCAACTGCTAACGTTACTGGTCCCGTAAGTGTAATGCATGCTTTTTATTCATCACGAGCGGAGGCGATGATCATCCCCCAGTGGATGGCGATATTCGGCGTCGACCTACATGTCAGCTAGCGGCGTTTCCCTCAACCAGGTATCTCCCACTAGAGGGGCACTTCCCCAATCGAGAAATGCTCTCCGTAAGTTCCTGGTCTCCTGACAAGTGTAGTGCATGTGAATAAGGGTGTAAGTAAGAGGTGAGGACAGGGAAAGGAAGAGGAAAGATAGATCGCGCCCGGTCCGAGGCTCGTTTGTTACGGGACTGCGCTGGCATTTGTCTGGTGTTGATCGCAGAGACTGCGGGAAACTACCGATCACTGCAGCTGGCCGCTAGAACCCTCCTCCGGCTGAATTCGACATAGTCATCTAGCTAATGTGGAAAATCCTACCACCGTCGGGACCCCAACCTTAGGACCTCCCGGTCAGAAGCATCGCAGTGACATCAGTTAGTGCCCTGAGCCACTTCAGCTGGTGCTAATGTGTCTTAATGATCTTCGAGGCGGTGGTCTGGCCATCGAGTGAGCAAAGCCAATAGCATCAAATTGGTGTTTACTTTTCGACAATAAGCTAATAATAACATTAACATGTATAATGCGGTCAAGTTTTCTTGAGCTCAAGATAGATGCGAGAAGAATGGGTGGTCTGGTTATTTTGACAGCAGTTCTATGAAATCAAATCTAGATCGTTTTTCGATGCAAATATTTTCTCTGACACGGTAAGAAAATTTAGAATTTAATGAATTAAGTTCTCTGCTATTAGCATTCACCGTGCGACACTAAGAGAGTTGGGGGACGGATTGTGGAACAAGAAAACTTGCGCATGCAATGTAATATTTTGAATCGATGTCAACAAATCAGTACTTCCCACGCCACTTCCATTGCTTCAGCTGTTTATCTAAGAGAAATTTCCGCCTCGCATGTCCCAGTGAAGAGAGAATCCGACACTTCACCCAATACGAACATGAATCCAATAATCGAAAGCATGAAATAATTCACATTTTAGGTTCTAGAATTTCATGAATTCAGAATAAAAAGAAGGAAACCTAAGGGAAATAATCTCGGAGAATATATTGAATTCCGATCTCAGTACATTTAAATTAGACAAACCTATGATCTAAGATGTACAACGCGGATAACGAAGTTATATATTTCGTTGAGGTATGATGCATGTGACACACCATTACAACATATGTAATATCAGGGAGAATAGAATTATTTCATGAAACTTGAATTTCATGCAATTTGAAGAATAAGTTGAAAGTGACATCATTTAAAAGACAAAAATACTCCATATATTTCAACTATACATTGTTTTCTTTCAGCCACAGATTTAAGAACTACATTGTTGCATTAAGTCTTAGTCATTTTGATAATTTCAAATAGTATTTGAAAATATATTTTTTGTGTGGAAATTAGCATACTTAAAAAGACTTTACATAATAACCACTTCATCTCCAACATCAAATTTTAGTTACCCACATTTATTTATCGCAATTGCTCTCTTTTCGTTCGTTCTCAAATAATTACCAATTTCAATGTTTCCATGTTCTCCAATATTTCATAATCTTTAATCTAAACGGTGAATGCATTGTTTGGTTCTTTGGTCTTATTTTGGTTTTTGCGTTTCTGAAGACAAGTTGTCAACCGATTTCAAATACTACAAAGTCCTTTAGAAACATTTCATATAAATGCCATAGTTATAATAATAATATACGTCGGCAGTTGGCATATATACATGTGAATGTAGTACTTGGCGATGTTTTGTCATGAAAACAATATTTGTTTTTACGCTTCGCGATCTGCAACTAATTAACCGTATTTGTTCCCTTTGACTCTCTTCAAGATTTCACAAAACTTTACTTTTACGTAATTTTAGAAACTTTTGCATTTTTAAACGGATGAAGATATTTCAATGCAGTTTCGTTCGAAATTCTTGCGGAAATGCGTCTAGATGAACTGTTTTGTACACTTCTTAATTGCTCGTAACCAGGAAGGGCGTTGGATCTCTTTACTTAATTAGTAAGCAGGATGGCAAAACTTTTTAGTAGTCAGGAAAAACAATAAATTACTCACAAACTTCTGATCTTAATATAAAAACATACATACAACTTCGAATTCGTCATTTACGACCGTTGTGATAGGCCCTTAATTGTGTAATAGTATAGTTCCATTTGAAAAATGTTGACCTCATTATCTCAATGGCGCACGTCTTGTTGAGCTCTCCGCTTGTTAGTTGTGGTAGGAGTGGAGCCGGGGCTATGAGTTACTGTTTTGTGAAATGATAAACTAAAAACTCAAAAGTGTAATTCGATTACAGATGTAAATAAGTTGTGTATACATCAGAAGCAAAAATGACTATTTTAGTTCTTACTAACCACGCTTTGTTGGTACTTTTATTCATCATTCCATTTTTTTGTTAAAACGTGGACAAAGAATTTCAGAGCTCAAGAAAATGTGTGCAGATTTTACTTGTCCATACGTCGCATACAGATTTTTCTATTCTTTGGCCAAAGAAATCAACTCAAAATCAAATCTCGTAAAACATAAGTGGCAATGCGTGTGTTGCGTACTCCAGTTGCCTCATGCAAATCAGTGCAAACTGTAATGGAATATCTTCAACGGGACAAAAATAGCGAGGTGCTAAATTTACAACCCATACTCTTCGTGAGGCCGGAGTAATAGCGTGCATCACAGAAGGCGTAGACCCCTCTCGCGATTTGCGCGTTCATTACGGCGCCCAACTTTCCTTCTTTATCTCGATCATTCAATATCTCGATTAGTTACGAAACAATTAGCGTACCATCCGTTTCGAGCCGTTGTCTCGCCACCCATGACATCCGCATACACTGAAAGTGAAGGCGCGTTCCTACGTGATATTGGTCTAATTTTCCTTTCCTTCAGAACTGACGAAGCACCTAATGATGGTTTATTCAAGGAAGAATATTTTATCAACGGTAATACCAGGAGAGGCTCTGAATTTACCGACGAATTCATGAGTCGCGTTGAGGCGAGTGAATTTATCTGGGAAGCTCAGAAGTTCGCGTGTTATTTATGAAGATTATTTCGCAAATGAAATAAATGAATTATATCTTAATAATATTTTTTGTTTAATTATCTAAATATGCTCATTAATTCCATGAAAAATCTTTGATTATCTCTCTGATAATAGCTCATACATAACATATTACATACCTTCAACTACACATAAACAACGAAAGAGTAAAACCAAATTGGGGAAGTAAACGTTAAGCTAGCTGACCTATGGAACAACAAAATATGTAACGTGAATAAATGATTTGAATAAATGATTTTACGTGTAATGTTTTATGTGTTTTACGTGTGTTTACCAGTTCTATAATGTACGCTGTAGAAAAACTGTCAGAATTACTAGTTTTGCTTCCTAATATTTATCCATGTTGAATTCTCTCTCATGCCTGTCTTTACTTTTTGTGGGAAATAATGTTTTCGTGAATTTGTCAGCTTCTTTTAATTTGTTATCTGCAATATCGTCAGTACCTTCCACATGCAAATATGTCTTACAAACACAATGCAACGCCCACTAAAACATATGTTTTTAAGCCCTTAATTGTAAAGATGTGCTTGCATTTCTCAAAATTTAAATTATTCTTAAATGGAAACGAACAAATATTGAACGTAACATGTCTATTAAAGGGTATAATTGCACTCGTGGTATATAAGAAAACTCGCTCATATCGTCGCTCGTTTTCTTGAACATACCTCTCAAGCAATTACCCCTCTCTTTTACACGCTCGTTTCGTTAATTACTATAATATACACACCAACGTTTTAATAGAAGATACAGCGGCATCGGCAGCAATGTCAAGGTCCTCTGTACAAATTAGACGAAGTGAAATTAGAACATGTCAACAAAGCAAAACATTTATTTCTTAAATTACTAATCCTTTTTAGAATAATCAGTACTAACTCCAAAACAAAACAAACTTACGTGTATGAATGTAACACCTCCATTAATTTTATATTTCTCCATTAATTTTATATTTCAACAACTACACATTTCAACGGTGCTCATTTGAGCACCGTTGAAATGTGTGTTGAAATTATTTCGTAGTTGGTAAAATTTATTTGATTGTGGACCTGAACTTGTCGTTCCTGAATTGCGTATTTTGTTCAGAATTGAAGAATTAAGATTTTTGCTTCCGAGTTAAACAAAATATATTTGCATCTGTAATCGAATTACACTTTTGAGTTTTTAGTTTATCATTTCACAAAACAGTAACTCATCTCCACTCCTACCACAACTAACAAGCGGAGAGCTCAACAAGACGTGCGCTATTGAGATGATGAGGTCAACATTTTTCAAATGGAACTATACTATTACACAATTAGGGCCTATCACAACGGTCGTAAATGACGAATTCGAAGTTGTATGTATGTTTTTATATTAAGATCAGAAGTTTGTGAGTAATTTATTGTTTTTCCTGACTACTAAAAAGTTTGCCATCCTGCTTACTAATTAAGCAAAGAGATCCAACGCCCTTCCTGGTTACGAGCAATTAAAAAGTGAACTCAAAGTGCAGATTAATTAGTTGCAGTTCGCGATGTGCAAAAGCAAATCATGTTTTCATGACAAAACATCGCCAAGTATATTCACATGAATACATGCCAATTGCCGAAGCATATTATTATTATTATTATTATTATTATTATTATTATTATTATTATTATTATTATTATTATTATTAAAAGGTGTAAATATTTGTTACAATAGCATGTAAAGTTTTTAAATATGTGTATTTACTGACTGCTGGAAGAATCTTTGCCTTCGAAAAGAAGCAAGTACTGCACTGTTCGAAATTTCGGAGGTATGGAAATAACAGGGTTTCATAATAAAACACAAAACCAAATGTGAGAAGTCTGTTACTATACATGCAGAAAACGTGAGCAATTGAGTTTCCAACTTACATATTTGAAACTTCACAAGGAGAAAGATGAATTGACATTCTATGCCTAGTATTCTTATTTAATCTAATAGGCCAATCTTGTCTTGACTTGACCGCTTCTGTTACGAACTGCCCGATTTGTTTACTTGCTTTTCTGCAGGCAACTTTCTCGCGCGATTGAAACCTGTAGTAATATCAACACACCTTGACAGAAACTTTCTCGTTTAGACAGAAAAGAAGGCTGGTGGCGATTCAGTTTCCGCTTGTCAGAGACTCGAATCTCTGAACGCGACGAAAGAGAATGTGCGAGAATAATTATGTTTCCGATTTATTTTGCCGAGTGAGAGTTAGTCAACGAAACAATAGAATGAATTAATAAATGAGTTACAGATTAATTGATGTTTCGGGGAACACTATGGCCATTAGTCACATTAATGTAGGATTTATTCCGGGAGTTGGCAATGTTCTTCCCCTGATGAGGATGCGATCCGGCAACGACATTGACATCGCGCTTCCGGATAGTTCGCCTCCAGATATCTCTTCCAGCGGATCACCGCCATGTGTGGTTGAGTGCATGTGTGGTTGAGTGGTGCACATAAGAATAAGTGCAAGTAAGACGAGTTTGTTAGAGTATTGCTCCGACGTTCGCCTGGTGTTGATCGGGGAAATCACGGAAAACAACCGATCAGAGCACCTGTGTGTAGAATTCTCCTCCAGACGCCGGCTGAATTCGAACTACCAATTTAGCTAATATCTATTTATTTGATTATTTCGTGTTATTGGGCGCGTCAACGAATGTGGCCATTAGCTCTGTAAGTGTAGTGTGTGCTTTCATCAAGACAGGTGGCGGTGTTCTCCCTACGGTTGATTGATTGATTTTTTCGTGTTTCCGGGCGCGTCAACTGCTTTGATCATTAGTCCCGTTAGTGTAGTGTATGTTTTTTCTCGGGAAATGGCGGTGATCTTCCCCCGCTGGATGGCGAGATCCGGCGCCGACCTACCGTCGGCTAGTGGGGTTTCCCCCTAACTAGGACTCTCCCACGATCGGGGCGCCGCCCCAGCCGGAACAAGCTCTAAGCTTCCGACCGGTCTCCCGGAATGTGTGGTAGTGTAGTGCATGTTAGTGTAAGTGTGTGTGTAAGGGGAGAGGATAGGACAAGGAAGAGGAAGGACAGATCGCGCGCGGCCCGTAGCCCGTTTGTTAGGGTACTGCTCCGGCATTCGCCTGGTGTTGATCGGAGAAACCACGGAAAACTACCGATCAGAGCAGCCGGCCGCTAGAATTGTCCTCCAGACAGCGACTGAATTCAACCTAGCTGTAAAGCTAGTGTCGAAAATCTTGCCGCCATCAGGACTCGAACCTAGGACCTCCCGGTCAGAGGCGCTGCAGTGACATCAGTTAATGCACTGAGCTACCGCTCCCGGTCTCTCCCTACGGATAGTGAGATCTAGCACCGACCTACCGTCGGCTTGCGGGGTTTAACTCATCCAGACGGTTTAACTCCATCAACTGGGAACCCCGGCAGCCGGAACAAGCTCTCAGTTTCCGACATTTACGGCCGTGTATTGCATGTAACTGTAAGTGTATTTGAGTGAGGGGTGAGAATAGTTCAATGCCGAGAAAGGAAAAATCGCGGGTGGTCTGTGGCCCGTTTGTTCTGCCATTCCCCTGGTGTTGATCGGAGAAACCACGGAAAACTAACGATGACGACAGCCGGCCGCTAGAATTCGCCTCAGATAGCGGTTGAATTCATCCTAGCTAACTAACTAGGGTCCCAAATTCCTGCCACCGTCGGGACTTCAACCATACACTCTCCCAGTCAGAGCACTGCAGTGACATCAATTGATGCCCTTAGCCACCTAAACCAGTAGTATCGAAAATCCGCTCGCGTGGGACTTGACCCTTAGGACCTCCAGGTTAAAGTCGCTGCAAAATCAGCGGTAATGCTGGCTAAACTAACCCTGTGTGAATTAATGAAAGTAAATGAATTTTTCGAGAATAATTCCACCACAATATCAATCATATAATGAAAAAGTAATTACAAATGTAGTATCACAAGCAATTTTTTTTCGACAAGATAATAGAGATAGATAATAGTTCTTTAGTCACAGTTCCTTCGATGGCAATAGTGTGCTAAATGAAATTTCATGCTAATATATTACTTTCCTCTAGTTGTTATTTTATGAACATTTCTTTTAACATTTCTCTATAGAAAGAACATTATGCCTAATAAGCCCAGGCTGATTAATACCGTCCACAGTAAATGTGAAGTGCTTGGCTGTAATAGACTGTCGTACGCCACATTTTCGTTGATATGAAATTACTCGTCTTATAGTGCTATTTTTATATAGCTGCCTCTTAAGGTCTAACTTCACAGTGGCATTATATCACTCATTTCGCGTCTTTCTCGGTCGTACCGCTAGATGTCGCATGGTCAAGCCATGTTTGATACGGTCGCGATCATGCGACATCCAGCGGCACGATCGAGAAAGACGCGAAATGCAGTGATACTGTGCCACTGTGAAGTTAGGCCTTAAGAGGCAGCTATATAAAAATCGCACTACTTATAACGTACTCGCCAAGTTGCATTGTTCGTGAGTTTCGTATGGAATAACTGTTCGCAAAAAATATTTGTATTCCGTGGCGAAGTACATCGTATTGAAATCTTTGTCTTCCTATTGTCACTTTATCTCAAAATGAATTTGTACAAAAAACTATTAAACAACCTCTTGTATACTATACGTTCGAAATAATTATATAACTTTCCAAATTATTGTGATTAATAATATATTTCTTTTAATTAGAATTTGTATGGAGGAATGTGGAGTAGGTGCAACGGGTGAATGTTTATTCTCTTATTCTAGATACCTTGGAGTGAATGCATGTACGTTCCATCGTGGAGTTAAGTGTGTCCATTGCGAAAACGTTGGATGTCGGTGTTCAGTAGTGCTTCCTGAGTATGCGTGTCTGTAAATGATATGTTATGTGTGTGTAAATATGAATATGGACTCTAATTGGCTGCGGAAGCTACGAATTCCATGCCCGCCCCTTCAGGAAGTGGTCCTATGAAATTGGCAGCGTTGGATTTTCCAAGACATTTCTATATGACAAATACGACGTTATCTTGTTTGTGAGTTGGACAATTAATTAGTGAAACTTAATGGCTTTTGTACTCCATCGCTTTCGTGCTCTCCAGCCTAAATTAGGTAATTTATAACACATCTCGTGTTCACACTTCAAGCGCCCTATGACATCAAAGCAATCAATGGCTGGGGGGGGATCCAGATATTATTTCGGGAGGGGGTGTGGACGAGGGATAATATTTTTTGATTTTTATCTAGTCGTAAAAATTGAATTAGTTTATTCGTAAGAGAAATACTGCTTTGAATGAGATGAGATCTATACAAAATTATTTTTAATAAATTGTGGGAAATTACAAAAAAAATTAGCTTGTGTGGGGGCATCCTGCGTGCTCTTCCACTTAAATCTGCCTCTATTGGTCGTCCAGACACTTCAGTTCCCGTTAATTTCCTAACTACGTATAGCTTTCATTAAAAAGAATATTGTTTACTTTATTAATGAATAACTTTTATGGATTTATTTTACCGACAACAAAAACGTAGAGACGCAAAGGTTCATCGCAGATTAGTAAGATATTTTCGGATGAATAACATTATTATATGTGAAATGCTAGTAACACCTGCATTACATGTATATGGCCCGTATAATATAATCTTACTTTGCGACCTCTGTACAATATTTAATTACAGACACATTTTACAAGAAAATATTTTTTACGAAGGCAAAGGACATCTCATGTTCAAACAATAACCATTTTTTTGCCAGCTCCTTGGAGCTGGTTATTGTGCGAATTAACTCACTAGTCACAACACAACTTAAATTTCAGACATGAGTCTTGATATATACAAAATGTAGAAGGTGAGTAACTGAGTTTTCAATCTGAAAAAAATATAACTAGTCCTGCTGCAGAATGGCACAGACTTTCTCGTTCTAGTTAGTTTCCTAATTTATTTAGTCTGAGTTAGCTTTTCGGTTTTTCGTACACTCTTCTCTCAGCGCATAAAATACATTTTTTGTCCCATTTTTTTCACTTTTTCAATCCCCCTAATAGACGCAGTGAACTATGACTTTAAGAATATCATAGAAGAGGGAAACGAGTTTTTACATTCAATTGATTCATTGGTGAGGTGTAGTTGACATTTACATGATTGAAATGATTGAAGGCGTTGTCATTGTCAACAATAGTATTTACCGACTGCAGTCGTTTTTTGTGGCTCCCAGACAGCAGAAAACTGATGGTGATGGCTAAGCCATCGAAAGCTGCTATTTGTGAAATAAATACTATTGTTGACTATGACAACGCCTTCAATCATTTCAATTTTACATTCAAATCTTCATTGTAAAATTTGGAACCATTCTGGAGAAATGCCGTTTCATCGTATCTAAAATGCGCGAATTTGAGCTCCTATCTACCGAAAACTTTTGAGTTTTCATGAAATTACATAAACAAATTATTTGAAGCCCTGTGCACATAAAGGCAATAATGTATAAAGAAATATTAACGACGTGAGAGATGCATAATAAATTACATTTGTGTAATATTTAAAAAATCGAAAGAATACCTCAAAATGTCGTTTATGTCGTGTTCCTGAGATACTACGATTTTTTTCTTTAGACCAAAAGCCTCAAATTAAGGTTTAACATGCAACTTAAGAAGATTCTGAACTAAACAGGAAATATTCTGGAATTTATTTTAATTTACACCATTTATAAATATGAAAAGGAACATTTGCATATAAATGAAACAAGATCATTGATATAGAGTGTCTAGCATCAAAAACTAGAATTAAATCAGTCTGAATTCAAATCATATTGGAAGTTTCAATTAGAGTTTGCCTTTTAAATTACACCATTTTAATTATTCTCGAGGTAATTCTTGGGATAAAGCAGAGGATCATTTATGATTTAAGAATAAATCTATAAACGTTCAGTGTAGAATGTTAAAGCGTAACGGATGACACGAAGCAAATGAGCCAATTCCTTCGCGTGCAGTGCCAGGAGGTTCTAGGATTCGAGTCCCCATGGTGGCAGGATTTTCGGCACTTGCTAGATAGCTTGGTCGAATTCTGCTGCTTTCTGGAGGAGAATTCTAGCGGCCGGCTGCTCTGATCGCTACTTTTCCGCGGATTTTACGATCAACACCACGCGAATGCTGGAACATTACCCTAACAAATGCGTCACGGACCGCGCGCGATCTTTCCTTCATCTTCCTTGTCCTCTCTTCACCCCATGTTTATACACACTTACACTAACGTTCACTACACTATGGCACATGCCGGGAGTCAAGTCGGGACCATAGAACTTGTCCCGGCTGAGGCGGTGCCCCGCTGATGGGAGATACCTGCTCGGGGAAAACCCCGACTCAGATCGGCGCCGAATCTGGTCATCGAGAGGAGGAAGACCACCGCCACCTCCCGAGCAAAAGCACGCACTACATGTACGGGACTAACGACCATAGTAGTTGACGCGCCCAGAATCACTAACAATCTATCAATGCCTGGTTGGGGGAAGAAACCCGCAAGCCGATGTGTAGGTCACTGCCGGATCTCATCATACTGCGGGGGGGGGGACTTCACCGCCATCTCCCGTGATAAAAACGTACACTACACTATGAGACATACACAAACACACACAATCCGACTAATGACTCTAGTAGTTGACGCACCCGGAAACACGAAATAATCAATCTTGACGGGCGACGTCCGCCCACCACCAAATGTGGCGCGGTGCGGCGGCGCGCGTCCGCTGGCCAATGGGAGCGGCGGCCGCTGAGCGCCTGCGAGGGCGGCGGCGCGGTGACGCAACGGGCGCAGGCGGCGAAAGGCCGAGCGGGGAAAGCGGCCGCGTTGCTCAAGAGCGCCTGCAGCTCCTGCTGCCGTAAATGCCTTACTTAACGTTTGTTTGGGAATTACTAGGAATTCTTCAGCATAAGTTGGCCCGTAAATACAAGAATTTAGCCGATCCGGTGGCCGAGATCGCAAAGGAAGCAGTGTCGTAGCGATCTCGGACCGAAGGGTCGCGGGTTCGAGTCCCGCCTCGGGCATATTTGTATTTGTGTTCACCCCGTATCATCACCAGATCGTTTCATCTTGATAGTAACCAAACGTTCACTCCAATAGTGGGCTCTAATGACGTTGATCCGACCTTCAAAAAATTAGTTTACTGACGTTTCTGATTGATTAGTGATTTCGGGCACATCGACTGCGAAAATTATTAGTCGCGAAAGTGTAGTGCAAGTGTAGTGGTCGCGGGAGATAGCGGTGATCTTCCTCCACTGAATGGCGAAATCCGGCGCCGACCTCCCGTCGACTTGAGGGTTTTCTCAACCAGGTACCTCCCACCTGCGGGGCACTGCCCCAGCCGGGACAAGCTCTGGTCTCCCGACTTGCATGATAGTGTAGTGTATGTAAATAAGGGGTGAGGATAGGATAAGGAAGAGGGAGGAAAGATGGTGCGCGGTCCGTGTCCCGTTTGTTAGAGTATTGCTTCGGCTTTCGCCTGGTGTTGAACGGAGACACCACGGAAAACTACCGATCAGTGTAGCCGACTTGTATAATTCTCCTCCAGACAGCGTCAGAATTCGACCTAGCTGAAAAGCTAGTGTCGAAAATCCTGCCGCCATTGTCAGGACTCGAACCTAGGTGCTCCCGGCCAGAGGCACAGCAGTGACATCCGTTGCTGCACTGAGCCACCTCAGCCGGTGCGATGCGAGGCGATAGGGCGTGGCGCGGGGTGAGGGTACTGCTCTGACATTCGCCTGGTGTTGATCGGAGAGACCACGATAGCTACCGATCAGAGTAATCGGCCACTAGAATTCTCCTTCAAGTAGCGGCTGAACTCGACCAAGCTTTGTATGTTTGTCGAAAATCGTGCCAGCGTCGGGACTCGAAATCTAGGATCTGCCGGTCTTAGGCATTGCAGTGACATCAATTTTGGGGTTTCTTACAAAAAAGAAATAAATCCAAAATGCCATATTTTGTTACATTTCACCAAGTAATTCTCTAAAAAACACGATTTGCTGGGACATTTCCTTTCCACAAGTTCCAAACACATTGAATGATATAGGACGGAAAAAATCATAAATTTATCATTAAGCACGTGTATAGAATGAACTTTTTTGTAACTCATGAAAAACTTCGAATTTTAACTAATTTGGTTCTTATAAAAGAACCTTAATATTGATATCTGAACCACCTATTTGTGAACTGTATTGTACTCTCGTCAGGGCTTTTGCATACAAAATGTAGAACCAAATTTTGAAGTGATTGTGTAGTAATGATGTATTGTATATTGTTTCCATAGCCGTGATAAAGAAACAAAAAAGTTCAGAAACGTCGGCAAGCTGCATTATTTTACTTATGGACCAAATCCTTATGAATTCCTAATAATTATTATTTTGTAGAAAGACAATTGACAAGATTTGCACTGAATAATGCTAAGCCTAAAAAATCATTAACATGTGTTCCCAACTGGATCAGATTTTGCCGTCAACTTTCTTTGATTCATTGAAGAAGCTGTGAGATTACTTTGCTTCTGAATATATGCCGCATGACTGTAGACAGGCTCTTTTGGCCTCTGTTTCGTAGTCGCGTTAATGGGGCAATGGAGGTTGTTATTTTTTTAGCACAATAATAAATGCTAACTAAGTTTCTTAACCGATACCAATGGAGAGTTACTATGGAGACTATGGAGAGAGTTACCCAGTTACTATGGAGTTAACCAGTTACTATGGAGAGAAAATGTCTAATCGTCACATGTTGCCAACCACCCTTTTTATTATATTTATTCGCAATTCACATATGCACAGAAAAATGTTGGGGAAGGGTACTGAAGCTCAAGCAAAAGTGCATATATTATAGTTCTCCTCCAGACTTCAGATGCAGTTTTTACTGTTTTGAGAAACAATTAAAATAAGTGAAATAAAAAATAAAAAGCAGCCAAAGTCAATACGATGTCCTGGGTGGCTTAGGTCGGCATGTCGAATAGTCAACTCCAATCACAGAGCGAATTCTGCTTGCTTGTTGGCTGCTGGCGCTCGAAGGGATTAACATGTACATAGATTAAGCACGCGGGCTAAGGTATAAAAAAATAGAATGTTTCATAAAAAAAGTCAAAATAATTTTAACTCTTTATTGACGGTATTAAAAATTTAATAATTGTGATTCGCATTTGCAACCATAGATAGTGCATTTAAAAAACGCCCCGTGAGAATACAGCGAAAATTATTTTATTAAATATTTATAAGTATGCATATTTAATTGTTATTCTAATAATATTTTTTAATTGTAACTTTTGTTTTATTGTCATTGTGATTAATGTTCGCAACCCGTAAATCAGGAACACAAATAATAATGAACAATTTTCAATTAATACTACCTGTCAACAGATCAATTTTCAGTTTACAACTTGTAATTAGTTGAACTAGTTACGTAGGACATTTGGGAGAACACAAAAACCATATTATAGTAATTATTTGAACATTCTAGTTTTAGAGCTGCAGTGAAAAGTGTAGTTTTTGAGTTACGAGTTCAATATTTCCGGGCGCCTTGAGACTGTTCATCGCTCCCCTCCCGCTCCGGAGAGGAAAGTGAAAGCGGAAGCAGAGCGTCAAGGTCAGCTCTCGGCGCCTATAGCAGGCGCTATTGGCAGCCGCTGGCCGTCGCAGCTCCTGCGCTTTTTGCACCGGCAGCCTTGGCATCCACAGCCAGCCACCGGGGTTTCTTGCGGCGCTTCCATTCGTCGTGTTTACAGGCTGAGCGAAGCGTTACAGATGCAAAATACGATCCCTTTTTTTCGATTGGCTACATGACAGGTTTACAATAATTTACATGAATAAGAATGGAGAGATAGCGTTCGTATATTTATTTATATCCTTTACTAAAAAATCATTTCGAGAACTTGTTTGTTGTATAGTTCAGATACGCCTGATATTTTATTTATAACGATATAAAAAGTCAACATTCTGATTAAACAATAGGATACACGAAATAACAAACATCAGCAAAAACGTCTCTTGTATTTTTCAAAAGCTTCAATTTCGCGGGCGTGCTATAAGAGAGATCGGAGATATATTCAGTTCTTTATGAAGTAGGGCGTTTCAAATGAACCTCGTGGCTAATCTATTTTGAATGTACAATTTGAAGATTATTAATGTTGGAAATTTGTACCTTTGGTCCAGATGGATACATGGGTAAGGTAAGGGTATTATGAGGGCTTTGCAAATGGTAGTGGCATTTGTTAAGGATGGGCAGCATTTGACGTTGATAAGGGGTTTTAGTTGAGCTATTTTTATTTTTGCATATTGTTAGTTAGTGACATGGTGTTTTCAACTTCAGTCTTGTGTCGAAGTTCAGCACGAGATATTTAACCGTTTATTTACATGAGAAGTAGGGGGATACGCTAATGGTCTTAAAAAATATTTTAGCTGGTGATTTAGTTGCGTTAAGTTTGTTTTTCCATAATGTCCACAAGTTGTCTATTTTATTTAGGTCATGAAGTATCATGTTGGTAATGCACTTCAATTAATGTATGGACTTTTGCATTGCGGACTCGTCGGTGAATCATTATTTCCTTATTGGGTGTTCAATACAGTGGTTGAGAGTCGAGGACCTTGAGGAAATCCTGTTAATATTTGCGGGGTATGAAATAGTCAGTCAGTACTTGTTTCTATTGAACCACGACAGTTATTCCATACTATATTACTCTTTCAATATTACCCAAAACACCACTATATTCACTACACGTTTTAAAACATTATATCTTGTTATAATAAACACATTGTTTATCGAAATATTTTCCCAATGATATAGTCCATAGATCTTCCAATGATAATAGATTTCTAGTCTTTATCAATTCTCAGTTAGCATGAGCGCAAAGAAACCAAATGCACATTTTCCCTTCATCTTTTACATGTTATATAACGGGAGCGGTAACTCAGTACATCAACTGATGTCACTGCAGCGCCTCTGACCGGAGGTCCTAGGTTCGAGTCCTAACAGCGGCAGGATTTTTGACACTATGCTTTTCAGCTACGTCGAATTCAGTCGCTGTCGAGAAGAATTCTAGCGGCCGGCTGCTCTGATCGGTAGTTTTCCGTGGTTTCTCCGATCAACGCCAGGCTAATGCCGGAGCAGTACCCTACCAAACGGGCCACGGACATCGCGCGATATTTCCTTCCTCTTCCTTATCCTATCCTCTCCCCTTACTCACTCATTAACATGCCCTACACTGTCACATATTCCGGGAGATCGGTCGGGAGCTTTAGAGCTTGTCCCGGCTGGGGCGGTGCTCGGCTGGTGGGAGAGTCCAGGTTAGGGGGAAACCACTAGCCGACGGTAGGTCGGCGCCGGATCTCGCCATCCAGCGGGGGAAGATCACCGCCGTCTTCCGAGGAAAAAACATGCACTACACTTACGAGACTAATGACCAAAGCAGTTGACGCGCCCGGAAACACGAAAAAATCAATGAATCAATACAACATATTATAAGAAAAAAACATTTAGAGGATATTTCAATTAAAGAGATGGCTTACTTTTCGGTTTTTAACAAAAGATATTTTACTTTCTCGCATACTTATTAGTATAGAGAAAATATTGTAATGTTGCGGAAAAAGACGGCGATGTTTCGACAGATCAATTATTTTTGCTTTTTTTCCCTAGTAATGAAAACGATAATAGATCTTTCTATATGCAGTAAATTACTTTCTGTAACACAGTGTAGCCAGTGTCTATGTTTTGCGAGCGCTAGATACCGAAAACTCTACTGACGGCAATGCGTCTGTCGAAAACAGTTCAAACGATTTCCTTGAGTTCATATTCCCTCGATCGATCTGAACGAACTCGAGACCCGGCGAGTTTGAAACAGATATTTTGATTTTTGGGGGTACTTTGTCGGGGAAGCCCCGACATTTTCAATTTTTTTTTCCAAAAATGGCTCCACATATTTAAATCACTTTTTCCCTCCGATTGCGTAAAGAACTAAAAATGGAGCGGTCTCTTTTTCGTTGATACCTCTGATTTTTCGAAGATTAATACTTGTCATTTATTAAAGAACTAATTTGAAAAAAGTTCTTTTAAATAAAAAATATCTATCTTCAATAATGTGGTTCGATGGGTACGATGGAGTTAAAAAATGCAAACGTGTATTTTTGGAAAACGTAGTTAACAGAAAACAGTTTTTGGAAAACGTATCAAACCTAAGTGTATTTCACCTTATACTTAATAGAAACTTACAGAAAAAAATTGAGCCTTTTTTGAGAAATTTTTGAAAATGTGCACGGGGATTCATACGAAAAAATTAATTTAAAGATGTCTTTCTAAAATCGCAGGGTTTGAGACAATCCCAGATCGCTTGACGAATATTTACTTTCGAAAAAATCTAATAATTTAGGCGGCGGAAATCTGCTATTTTTCTTTAAAATCTTGTAAGAATAGAGTGAAATACACTTGTAAAATGGCTTAGATCCTAGTTTGTCAGTTCACTCTGGATTTTTGACAATTACAAAAGTTTGACTTTTTGGCGTCCTCCTACAATTGCAATATTGAAGATCGAAAATTTTCTTTGTATGAAATTTGTTCTCCACATTTATTTATTTAATTTCATCTACATTTTATGAAAATAGTAGTTTTGAGTGAAATATAGGTAATATTAAATTAGTGGTGCTACAGAATTGCAGAGATTTTCTCGTACTAGATACTTTCCTAATATCTTTGGTCTGGTTAGCTTTTCGATTTCCCCGTCATCCCCGCCCTCTTCCCAGCTGCTACCTTTCGGCATCTTAAAGTCATTTTTAGTAATATTTAATCAATGTTTTGGTCACCAAATAGCAGAATAGAATTAGTGGTGCTACAACAGCTGATACTTTCGCGTAGTATTTGTAACTTTAGCAATTTACGAAAACTGAAAAAGTTCAATATAAATGGAACCTGCGCTATTGTTCAAGTCGTTTTACTCAATCCGGGGAAGAGTTTAAAGAAAAAATCCAATTTATGTTCAATGCTGTCACCATAAACACGAGGGCTTCTCAAGCCACTGGACATACATCACTTTCCATTGACTCCTGACCTAAATCAACATATCCACATATGTTTTTTCCATCCCACACTATATCTTTTTAATGACTATTTCATCGAACATAAGACAAGCAATGATCACTTTAGAACTTGCCTGAACTTCTTGTCTTAACTTCATGAAACTTTCTTCAGTAAATCCTGGCTTTCCATCCACGACAGATGCCCACTGGCGGAGTGTCCGCGGTGAAGAAGTTTCACTGATTTCCTTAAATTCCTATACGCTTGTGCTGAATAGACATGAAGTGTCAGAGTGAATTTTCTCATCTGCTGTGTGTATTGGCGCACCTGACCACCCTTAATTTCCAGGTCTATTAACTCTTTTAACACTCCAGAGAATTTATTTAAAATTTATCACCCTGATTCTCCAAGTGTTTTAATTAATTCATCCTTAGTTCTTTGATATTTGTCTACCTGGTTTTTCTTTTGATTTATTTTCACCTGAACAGTTCTCAATTGGCTTTTTAGTTTAAAATATTCCAACTTCATTTGATCACAAATTTTCTTGAATTTGCGAGGACTGGAAATGCAGTATCAATGTTCTTGCTGAACGTTTGTTTTGGAATCTGAAAAAATTCAATTAAAGTACAAAGCATAAATACATATATGCACTTCTCAACTACATATTTACAATTCAAATCTGATAAATATATAATGCAAACAGTTCACACCTGAATTATCATTTGCACTTTCCACTGTCACAGGTGCAAAAGCTTCCTCTTAACAGTTTCTTAGGTGATGTCTGCTAGATTGTCTTTTTTGTAAATGACTGGGAAAGTCAAAAATCGTGGGAACAGCTTTAATTAACAGACGTCTTCTGTCATTTACAAAATACATGCTCTTTTTTTTTCAAAGTGCATAGAGCATATAAAACTATATTTTGTAGGGTAACATTTATCCCTCTTCATGTTTACAACCCACTGCTCGGTCAGTTGTTCGTTTGCCAATGGAAATCGACAAAAATGCAATACACATATACTGGCAACTTACATATACTTATGAAATTATACTTTCAGAATGTACAATTAATACCAATCACTACTACAGTTCACTGGAATGGTGACATAATTACAAAAATATTAATGAAAAATATTTTTAAATAAAATTCGTAAAAAATAATACGTAATTGTTAAAGCATATTGAACGATATTTCATGTGTAGAAATATGATATTAATTATATTCAGTTAGGCTACCGACCTATATTCACTTATGTGAATGGTTGGCAATTAACATACTACTACATTCTCTTGTGACAAACGCATCCATAACTGAAGTAAATATAAAAAAATCATCTTACCTAAAATAAGATATATCCTTTGTTGTATCACTTCTATTCGTGTAGTTGTAAGCAGAGCACACGTGAGGCATTTTCACTATTACACTTTTTGACAACATCGTCTTGCATGAAATCATTCTAGGAGGCAGTAATAGCGGTTTCTGTGTTAACTGGATTGTTAATATTACAATATCTATTCCTTCGCATCTCATTTGTTGACTCAATAGTTTTATTGTGTTTATTAGTGTGTGTATTTGCGAAATAGTCTTTTGTCAAACCACTTGCAAAGGAAATTGTCGATATATCCACGAATCGCAAAGTGACTGTTTTGATTGATTAGTGATTCCGGGTGCGTCAACTGCTAAGGTCAATAGTTGATTGATTGATTGATTTTTTCATGTTTCCGGGCGGTCAACTCTTTGGTCATTAGTCCCATTAGTGTAGTGCATGTTTTTTCTCTCGGGAGATGGCGGTGATCCGGGACCGACCTACCGTCGGCTAGTAGGGTTTCCCCTCACCAGCTCTCTCCCACCAGCGGGCACCGCCCCAGCCGGGACAAGCTCTAAGCTTCTGACCGGTGTCCCGGAATATGTGATAGTGTGGTGCATGTTAGTGTAAGTGTGTGTGTAAGAGGAGAGGATTAGGACAAGGAAGAGGAAGGACAGATCGCGCGCGGTCCGTGGGCCGTTTGTTAGAGTACTGCTTCGGCATTCACCTGAGGTTGTCGGAGAAACCACGGAAAACCACCGATCAGAGTAGAAATCTCTTCCAGACAGCGACTGAGTTAGACCTAGCTATGTAGCTAGTGTCGAAAATTCGAAATGACTGGATGTATCAAAATTTCCTCGCTCACTGATGGTATTATATATGATATGCAGAAAACGAAATAGCCGCGTAAAATGATATTCATCCATATGCGATACAGAAACAAACGGGCGAGGATGCTCTTCAGTCCATTTTACACGGTCACTTTTTCATCACATTCACATTTCACTTTTTATGTACAGAAAATGAATGCAAGGGGACGTTCATTTTACGCGGTATTTCGGTATCGGTATTTCTATCTGTATGAACTAATTGGAGCGTTTTACACGGTCATTTCGTTTTCTATCCGTCATCGTGATAAAAATATTTCCTCAAGGCGCTCCGAAAAGCGCTGAAAATCAAACAGCTAAACACGTGATTACTAATGAATTTAGCTTATTTTCGGAATGAGCACAAACGAGACTACATTAAATATTTTTTCTCATCATAGTAATTTAATTACCATTACAATTCAACGCATTAGTACACACTCAAAACCGCACAAAAGGAAAAAAATCGCATCGCTGACTAGAGAAGTTGTGGAAAGTGTCGTTGGGAGCGCGGTATCTGGATGAAATCTAAAGCAAAAAATGAAGCATGCGTTGTGTAAAACGGGCTTTACATAAAATCATTCCAGGAGCCAGTCTGACGTTTCATAATGAACTGGAATGTCAATATTACAGTATCTATCCTCTCGTGTCTCATTTGCTTATTAAAAGGTTTTATTTGCGTTTATTAATGTATTTGCGAAATTGTCTTATTAAATTCAACTCGCGCGAGTAATTGTCGATAAACCCAAGAATTGCAAAGTGGCTGAATTTATCGAAACACGTTTCTTCACTACTTGCATTATTTATGCGGAAAATGGCATTATCACGCAGAAATTGAAATGGCCGTGTAAAAAATGCTCATTCAGTTTCAATTTAGAAACAGAATCGTGTAGCTTCACTATGTGTGTACGTTTTCATGAGCTTTCTGGGATGCATTAGATATTGTACACGTAAGCTTCCGCGACTCGCGTCGATTGATTCCTGGCTGTCCGGGTGACGTCACCCGGACAGCCAAGAAGTAATGTATTAGATATTCGAAAAATCGTTTTCCATTTTATCTAGTGCTTAACACAATTCCTTCGTGTTAAGCACTAGAGGCATTAGCCTACATCAGCTACAGCTACTACAGCTACAGCTGGTTTGCGTTTATAAATGGTTTTTGTTACACGGGAGAGAATATTTTCATGCCCAAAACGCTCTTTGCTACATATATTCATAATTCGACTTATATTGTCGAATTATAGTTAGAACAGACATCCCAAGGCTGAAGGAACCATACACATATTGCACTTCTCCACGTAGAACGTCATACAGAAATTAATAGGAGCGGGTTTCTATGATTTTGCATATTTTTGTCCGTGTCTTTAGGCCATAGTAAAATAAAATATCTTGACTTTTGGTTAGAATTGGATGATGTGTAGATTAATATGTTAGTGTCTATTTGGACGAGTTTTCGTGTTTGTGCATATTCGTGTAATTGTGGGGCATATTTTTCATACTTCGTTTAAATAGAGACTTATCTTTAACACGTTTCAACTTTTCATACGATATATTTATTTGTGTGCGTTCATCAGTTACAAAGAGCTATAGATGATAAAATACTTGTGCATATTTAGGAAATTTCTTGACATCATACTTTTGGTTTAAAAAACAGGCAGAAGAAATGCAGCAAGAGAAACAATCTACTTCACTAAGGTGAAGATTTATTTTAATTATTTCTCTCGTGACGTAAGGTAGGTTATATTCTGTTTGCACAAACATATTTTTCTTTCAAAGCACACTTCTCCTGAATTTTATCAAGAAAGGTTAATGGAGGAAATGAAAAATTGTTAATTTTAATTGCATATTATAGCGCATATTTGAGAATTTTTAGGTCATAACTGCATGTACTTAAAAGCATATTTCAAGGCTTTTAGGGAGTAAAATTCATCTCCCTAGTAATTAAACAAAGTTACAAACAAACAATGAAAAACAGGCAAATAAATAAATAGAAATAAATAACAAAGTAAATAAATAAATAAAAATAAATAACTAAGTAAATAAATTTCATCTCCCTAGTAATTAAATAAAGTTACAAATAAAAATGAAAAACTAAGTAAATAAATAAATAACAAAAATAAATAACAAAGTAAATAAATAAATAACAAAGTAAATAAATAAATAACAAAGTAAATAAATAAATAACAAAGTAAATAAATAACAGAGTAAATAAATAAATAAAAATAAATAACTAAGTGAAGCTGCTCTTGGGCGCCGTGGATGCCGAAGGGGCCGGCGACGCGGGCGCGGGGCCGGGAGCGTCAAAGCGTTGCGCGGGGCGGTGGCGGCAGCGGCGGGGGGCGGGGCCGGAGGCCGTTGCGTGAGCCTGCCCGACAGCGAAAGTGGTCCGCCAAGTGGTTCACACAGCGCGCGCGGGGCCGCCAGCCGCCAGCCGAGGACACCGCTTCCTCGGCGCGAGAAAGGCGAACGTGTTTCGTTGGCGTTTTTCCTCCTCCGGATTCGTTAGTGTTGAGGCTGCTGGCCACACGAGGGATTCTGCAGCAATTTCCGTTCGAACGTAATTAAAGCGAGTGACACTTTCCTGCGTGACAGAATGGGGATGAAATTGCGTAGTACAAGCGAATACTACAGAGACAATACATGATACTCGGCGATATGACGGGAGACACTTGCAGCTAGCGATCCTAGTAGCCCGACCTGTCGTAACCCCTGTGATATGAAGTAGGCAGTGTATAAGTTTGAAAGATTTTTAGTTTACATACGATTATATTTACTTACTTTTGCAGAGCGATTCGAAAGTTAACTGTATATTCATATTGAAATTTGAATTAGTCGTCTATTTTCCAGGTCATGACACTAGGTTCGCTACTGAGTAGTTGCCTCCCATTATAAGTATGAGAAAGGTTCAGTGTCCTGTATTGTCTACATAGTATTTGGTGCAAGGTCTGTCTGGTTGCGATAGAGTTACACCTAGACGCCGCAAGCGCTAGTCTCGTAGAAACTGGGTCGTGAGTATTTTTGTGATTTCGGCCGGCAAAAAGGCAAACTGCACATTCATTTAGAACAGAGCCACTCTGATTGCCTTGCGAGCGCGGAGTACGAAACTGCGCAAAAATCCTATAACGTATTAATAATTTCATTCGTTTCGCTATTCGTAACTCTCTAAACTAAATTTGCAATTCTCGACTAATTCCTACATCAGAAATGACTCTCTTTTGTATCCCAAAAATTATCTACGAGATGAATTAAAATGGCGTAATTTAAATGACATAATGAAAACGAAACTTGCTCTGCGCATTTCTATTTAGGCTGGTTTAAATCTAGTTTTTGGTGTTCAAGAATCAGTCTCAATGGTCTTGTTTCATTTACAAGAAACTTTCAACTAGTAAGTTACGCTATAAAGTTAGGTCAACCAACACTTTTAAATAAAGTGTGCATCAATTCAATACGACACGCAAATAGAACACTGTTTCTCTCTATTTTCTCCCAATCTCTGCAGACATTTGTCTGCAGATGCACTAAACGATCGTTGCCCTGACGAGAGAAAATTGCTCCGTGGTCCTGGAGCCAGCTAAAACAGCTGTCAAACTGGTTAGCGTTGGAAAATCGTCTTCCACTAAAATGTTCTTCGAGCTTGCCGAACACGTGAAAGTCGCAGGGTGCGAGATCGAGACAGTTCGGCCAAACTGCCAAGCAAATCCGGTCTTGTTCGTGCCTTGTGAGATCTTGCATTGTTGTGCAAGAGAACAATGCCTTTGCTTAACGTTTCAGGTCTCTTGTTTTTCCCGGTTTTACGCAAACCTCTTAGTATTTCGCAGCACTACGCAACATTTATGTTCTTCCCTTCCGCATAAATTCTATGTAGACAACGCCTTGCAATAGGAAGAAACAATAGCCGTGACTTTACCCGGTGGTCGAAGAACTTTGGATTTTGTTGTCACAGGCGATGGTGTGTGTCTCCATTCCATGAATATTTCATTTCTTGGGCGAAGTGATGCACCCATGGTTCATCACCTGTAACGATGCGGTTTAAGAAATCATTCCCTTCAGCAGGATAAAGTTGAAGGAATTCCAGTGAAGTTGTAAACCTTTCTCCTTTGAGTTTGGAACTCAAAGAATAAGCAACCCATCATGAACGCAATTTGCGATAAATCAGTTGGTGACGGGCGATATAATCAGAACTGCCTACAGATATTCTCCACTGCAATGTATGCGAGGCTCATCCTGAGATTTCGGAGAATAAGGACTTCCGCCCGCTGCACCATGCCTGATACGCTCTTCGTGGCAGGCCTTCCATGTCTTTCCGCATCGGTCTGTATGACCTTCAAACTGCTAAAACCATTTCACAATGGCTGAAACCGGGAGCGGTAGCTAAGTGCATCAACTGATGTCTCTGCAGCGCCTCTGACCGGGAGGTCCTAGGTTCGAGTCCTGACGGCGGCAGGATTTTCACACTAGCTTTTCAGCTAGGTGCATTCAGTCCTGTCTGGAGGAGAATTCTAGCGGCCGGCTGCTCTGATCGGTAGTTTTCCGTGGTTTCTCCGATCAACACCAGGCGAATGCCGGAGCAGTACCCTATCAAACGGGCCATGGACCGCGCGCGATCTGTCCTTCCTCTTCCTTGTCCTATCCTCTCCCCTTACACACACACTTACACTAACATGCACTACACTCCCAAATATTCCGGAAGATCGGTCGAGGGCTTAGACCTTGTCCCGGCTGGGCGGTGCCCCGCTGGTGGGAGAGTCCTGGTTAGGGGAAACCCCACTAGCCGACGGTAGGTCGGCGCCGGATCTCGCCATCCAGCGGGGGAAGATCACCGCCATCTCCCGAGGAAAAACATGTACTACACTAACGGGACTAATGACCAAAGCAGTTGACGCGCCCGGAAACACGAAAAAATCAATCAATCAATCACAATGGCTGAACGTGACATTGGATCATACACTAGCTATATTTCATGATGAATTTCTGTACTCCTGTAACATTTTGTCTACAAATCACATACTGTTCTGCGGACTTCAACGTTGGTAAGTTTTCAGCTGAGGCGCCATTTATTTCTCGTATTACGCACCAACTCTTACCTCTAAAAAATGAAACTACAACCGTTGGAAGCCGACGAACGCCTTTTTCGTGAGCTCAAGCTTCGTTTCTATTTCGAAATGTCTTTGAGAGATCATGTGTAACTTACTTTTTGAACGTCCCTTGTGAACAAATGTTGGTCGGTTGGTAGTGATACACAAATAGTTAGTCCCGTACGTGTAGTGCGTGTTTTTCTCCTCGGTTCGCGGGGTTTCCCTAACCAGGCATCTCCCACCAGCGGGGCACCGCCCCAGCCGGGACAAGCTCTAAAGCTCCCGACCGATCTCCCGGAATATGTGTCAGTGTAGGGCATGTTAGTGTAAGTGTGTAAGGAGTGGATAGGATAAGGAAGAGGAAGGAAAGAGCGCGCGCGGTCCGTGGCCCGTTTGTTAGAGTACTATTCCGGCATTCGCCTGGTTGTTGATCGGACAAACCACGGAAAACTACCGATCAGAGCATCCGGTCTCTAGCATACAAATGTTCATTATCTCATATATAAATTTCACAAATTAACACAAAAATCAAGGAAATTTTCCTCTTCATTTCTGCATCTTACTAAGTTTCATGTTGCCATCATTTGTTGCTTTTCGAGTATATATTCAAAAGCAGTATCTCAGGTGATTTCTTTACTTATAATTACTCCCCTTTAAATTGTGTACATTGCCTCACAGACGGTATGATTACCAGCAAATACTTACATATTTTTATTATTATTATTTTATTATTATTATTATTATTATTATTATTATTGTTGTTGTTGTTACTATTCTTCTACTTCACGGCTAAAGATGTTATGAGTCAGTTGAATATAAAATCTACTCTAGGTTGCAACCAACTTCCCATGGAACAGATCTAGGGAGTGTCGGTGCCCTACAATACTTGGGCAAAATGTGGGCTGTTCCAAATAAAGCAATGCCTTACACTTCCCAGGTCTTTGAATGACCTGGGAGTTAAGCCAAGTTCTTACACAAATTTTTCGGAACAAATCCCAGAGCTCCTATAACTATCGGGGCGACCTGTGCTTTTTCGCCCCACATTCGGCCGATTTCCAAACTCTTGTATTTAATACTTGTCTCTACCTCTTTGGTTGCGTTTTGATCGCATGGCACAGCCACATCTACAAGTAAACACGTTTTATTTCTCTCCAGATCCTGAATAACAATGTCCGGGTTGACGATCTGATGGCCGAGATCGTTAAGGCAGTAGTGCAGTAGCGGTCTCGGACTAGAGGTTCGCGGATTCGAATCCCGCCTCGGGCATGGATGTTTGTGTGTGTTTGTGATGTCCATACGTGTTCTCCCTACAGTTTAGAAATCAAAGTGGTCACTATATGATCTAGATGTTGAAAAGTGACCTAAAAAATATCTCCGGGTTGTTTGCCGTTTTCGGGCGATCAGATTGAGTTTGTTGGTCATACAATATTGTACACAGTCCAACAGACGTCACCTGTTTTGGTAAGTGTTTGTACCACTTGTAGCATAAGTTTGGAACTTCTAGGGCGATACAGACCTGCCAGTGAAGGTAACTACACACCCTGTCGTGTCTTTTCAAGTATTCGGTCTTGCTGGAATTGGACAAGCTGAGGCGTTATGATCAACGGTTTCTATTTGTTCCTGGCTGATGCGGCATTTATCATCTTGAGAAGTTTTGTGTACCGCTTTATCATAATGTGTTCTCAAGTCTGATCTTGGACAGCTACTGCATCTGCTTCCTATTCCGACTTTATTCTTCCCCTGTTAAACCACATAAATGATTGATCTTTATTGAACTACTCCTTGTCCATTCTTTTTGTATATTTTTCATAGAGTGGTTTGTCTCTCCACGATTTCTTTAATAGGCTTTGTCCCTCATATTTCGTGTTAAGTAACATCAGAAGTTCAGTGGCTGTGTTATCCTTCGTGTCTTGCATAATGTTCTTCTCAATGCTTCCTGCAACACTTATAATGCCTCTTTTTCCCATTATTGGATCAGAGTTAATGACCAGCTTCATTAGAGAGTTTTCTTCATGACTGACTACATACATTCCCATCCCGACAATTGTATTATGCCAGGAGGCTTCAATTTGTCTGAGACCTCTTCCTCCTTCCTTACGTGACACGAAGTCTAGATACGTCAGCTCGAGGATGGGCGACATGATACATGGTAGACAGTCCTGAAGAGGGAATCGCTTATTAGTAAAAGAAAAAATTATATTTCGTGGGTGACCAGCCCAATACGGGATTTCAGGATGCCAACTTTTATGTAGAATAGTATTTAATTAAACTGGAGTACTTTAAAATAGCCATTATTCTGAAATATTTAAAATTTCCTCTTTGTATGATTATTCCATTATTTTACATGGAATAAATACTACTCCATTTACCATACTATCATAACACCGCCGCTATCGCTACTGATAAGCACATTAAAACATAAATAGTACACATAATTTACCCCCATGCAAATAATAGACATTTCATTCACACACAGATATATCTTTATCCATTCATACGTTTTCTAATGGATTATACGTGGGCGTGGCTACCTTCTGATCCTCGCATACTTTTAATGCTTATTTAAAATTTAACTGTCACATGATTTCGCCCTCCTATTTGATGTAATGATGATGTTGATGAATGATGGAATTATTGTCTTTGATGTAATTATTTTCTATTCACATTCCTTTCGATGATCACTGCATACTTGATCATCCACACTGCTGTTGTAATCCCATTCCATCTCCATGGCATCTGTTACGTCTTCCACAGCGTTCGTGCCGGTTTGAACTCAAAATAAAAAAAATATCGCGACAACGCTCTACCGTTTGCATCATATCTCTCCTATGTTTGCGTCTTTTCTACCTTTGCTCTCCCGGTTCAATCATACTGCTTACCTTTCAACTGTTTTCTTTTCTGTCCCGAAAGTTCTTAAATTCATTTCTCTTTGGCGTATTCTGCATTTTCTTTTGGCGTGGACTACTCGTCTTACTATTGGCTGTCCACTCGCAACACTTAGTGGCTTGTTTTTCTTGATAATCTCTATATTTATTTATTATTATTTACTACGTACGAAAAATACTCAACACATCCCAGTAATAAATATGCACTTTATTTTTAAATTTCGCGCACATATCGTTTCCTACATTAGCCTAATTTATTTTCCCCCTAATCACTGACATTTCGTTCATTTCGAAATTTTCTTTTTTTGTCTTTCGCGCAGAAAAATGTTCCCAAAATATTATTTACTATTGTCATTTCCTTAATTTTGTGATTATCCCAAAATAAGTCCGAATATATGATCCTAATCCCAAAATATAGATGGGTGTACTTTTAGCGAGATCAAAATGTTAATATTCTCCTTTTTATTTTACTCACGTAAAGGATTTGTTAACATCGTCACTCTTTCTGTAATAGAAATCACAGTGCAGCAGAAGTGTACTTAATTTGTTACTTCGTTGTTAGTTGTGTTTGTAGTATACCTTGCATTCTTTGATTTGGAATTGAACTTGCCCACTTTAATGCATAAAATAACTTATGAGTTATTTCAATACATTAGTTGAAGGATATTGAGTGTTTTGGACTTCCGTTTATGGTGAGAGCGTAAGCTTCCGCGTTTAAAAATGACCATAAACATTTTTTATATATAAATAGTTTTGTATAATTTTCCATTTTTTCCAAATTGCAAATTCGATTTTTCAGCACTTCTTTTGCTAGAATCTTTCAGGTGGTATAAAATTGGAATATTCCGCGTTGTGTCACTGAGTTCAAAATTTCGATAATTTCTTCTAATTGTTGAGCGATGTTGTAGCTATGTGAAAAGCATTTTAATTGACGAATTTGTGTTGCTATATTAGTTTTCACACCAAATGTTCTAGTTGTTATGTGATGGCTGAGATGTTTTAATAAGGACCGAAGTTGAGATATTATACTACTACGTAACAGTTTAAAATATTAGTTCTCGCAATTTGTGATATAAGTTTCTTAAGTGTGAAACCGTATGGAGCATTTGGCATCGCATATTCTGGTATGTCTATACTAGTTTTGGATGTGATGAGATCTCCATTTGGTAATTATTTTTAACAAAATTGTAAAATTACAAGGCGTGTTTGGATCTTGATAGATCAGCCACTGGCCTTTAAGCACCCCTTGCACAAAAAAGTTGAGATACGTCTCGAGCAGTGCCGGAATTAGACAATTTTGGGCTCGGGGCTATACTGCAACGCAGCCCCTCTCCCGGAAAAATTGAAAATGTGAAAGTTATCTCAAGAAGTTGTATGAGTTTTTATTTCAACAAGTAACCGAAATGACAATGTTTAACCTAGAAAAACTGTAGGGGTATATTTGAAATAATAATTTTAAGAAAAAGTATTTAGGGATCAAATATTACAATTTCCCCGGTCAGCTTAAAACGCTAAAAAATGTATTGTTTAATAAAATCACTTGCTGTTCTCCATGAATTAATAAATATAAATTTCAGTAGAACCTATTTTAATGTTAGTGTCATTTGATTCATTTTATAGAGTTCTACCTTATAAGTAATGACTATAATTAACTATTAAAGTAAAAAAAATAATTGATTTTTTTGTTAAATATCAGACTATTCTACCGCGATTTATAAAATTACAAAATCTATTTTCTCGAGTTCTAATTTCTTTTCCCATTATGGGGCCCCTTGGCTTCCGGGGCTCCGGGCGATCGCCCTCTCTGCCCATGCCTAGCGCCGGCACCGGTCTGAAGCAAGGCAGTTAAGAAGGGGCATGTGCAGGACCTTTCAACTCCCACATAACTTGGTTGGAGACCATCACAGTGGCGCGCTCTCTATCACCTTCTTACAGGAACTAAAATACGAACTTCTGCCAACGATACATACAACGTGCGTGGCTGCTGCGTGGGTCCGCGAGACGCGAGCAGGCGCGTAATGTTACGAAAAATCGTATCGATGTCCGCGATTTCTTCAGCGGTTCTTATATGAATATATTATGAATAATTGAACGTTTGGAAGACACTTTTCGGTGCGGAAGTTGGCGAGCCTACCTGCAGCTCTACCCGGCGACACTATAGTAGCACCTTCCAGATTGATTGATTGTTAGTGATTCCGGGCGCGTCAACTACTATGGTCATTGATCCCGTAAGTGTAGCGCGTGTTTTTGCTCGGGAGGTGGCGGTAGTCTTCCCCGCTGGATGGCCAGATCCGGCCGAACTACCGTCAGCTAATGAGGTTTTCTCCAACCAGGTATCTCCTACCAGCGGGGCCCCAGACGGGACAAGTTATAAGTCCCTGACCGGTCTCCCGGAATATGTGGTAGTGTAGTGCATGTTAGTGTAAATGTGTGTGTGTAAGGGGAGAGGATAGGACAGGGAAGAGGAAGGACAGATCGCGCGCGGTCCGTGGCCCGTTTGGTAGGGTACTGCTCCGGCATTCGCCTGGTGTTGATCGGAGAAACCACGGAAAACTACCGATCAGAGAAGCCAGCCGCTAGAATTGTCCTCCAGACAGTGACTGAATTCGACCTAGCTGAAAAGCTAGTGTCAAAAATCCTGCCGCCGTCAGGACTCGAACCTAGGTTCTCCCGGTCAAGGGCGCTGCAGGGACATCAGTTGAAGCACTGAGCTCCCGGTGCCCCCTCGATCTTTGATGGCGAGTTGCAAGGCCCCGGTGGTGTGTTGCAGGGCTCCTGCCGGCGCTGGCGTGGGCGCAGTTCCACCTGTACTTCCTGCCTGGGCCGGTGGCCGCGCCTGGGCCCGTGGCCCGGTCGGCGCCTGGGCCCGAGGTCCAGGAGGAGCCGCGCGGCGCCGGCGCGCTGCGCGAGGTGTACGCCTGGCGCCAGATGGACTTCGAGTTCGAGTCGCCCGCCGCGCGCCAGCAGGCCCTCGCCAGCGGCGCCTTCGACCCCTCCGGCACGCTGCCCCAGGTCAGTCACAAACTCACTCCATCCACTCTCTGGCACCCCGTCCCTAGGTCAGACATCTCCTCTACTCCTTTGAACGCTCCCTAGCTCGGGCACGTCCATGCCTTCCACGCCTCTCGCAAGCTGCCCCTAGGCCAGTCATTCGCTCACGCCGACTACTTCACAGGCACTCTGTCCATAGGTGTCACGCCCATGTCCTCCACTCCTCTGGCACGCTGCCCCTAGGTCAGTCACAAACTCACTCCATCCACTCCTCTGGCACACTGCCCCTAGGTCAGACATCTACTCTACTCCTTTGAACGCTCCACTAGCTCGGGCACGTCCATGCCTTCCACGCCTCTCGCAAGCTGCCCCTAGGCCAGTCATTCGCTCACGCCGACTACTTCACAGGCACTCTGTCCATAGGTGTCACGCCCATGTCCTCCACCCCTCTGGCACGCCGCCCTAGGTCAGTCACAAACTCACTCCATCCACTCCTCTGGCACACTGCCCTCAGGTCAGACATCTACTCTACTCCTTTGAACGCTCCACTAGCTCGGGCACGTCCATGCCTTCCACGCCTCTCGCAAGCTGCCCCTAGGCCAGTCATTCGCTCACGCCGACTACTTCACAGGCACTCTGTCCATAGGTGTCACGCCCATGTCCTCCACTCCTCTGGCACGCTGCCCCTAGGTCAGTCACAAACTCACTCCATCCACTCCTCTGGCACACTGCCCCTAGGTCAGACATCTACTCTACTCCTTTGAACGCTCCACTAGCTCGGGCACGTCCATGCCTTCCACGCCTCTCGCAAGCTGCCCCTAGGCCAGTCATTCGCTCACGCCGACTACTTCACAGGCACTCTGTCCATAGGTGTCACGCCCATGTCCTCCACTCCTCTGGCACGCCGCCCCTAGGTCAGTCACAAACTCACTCCATCCACTCTTCTGGCACACTGCCCCTAGGTCAGACATCTCCTCTACCCTTTGAACGCTCCCCAGCTCGGGCACGTCCATGCCTTCCACGCCTCTCGCAAGCCTGCCCCTAGGCCAGTCATTCGCTCACGCCGACTACTTCACAGGCACTCTGTCCATAGGTGTCACGCCCATGTCCTTCACTCCTCTGGCACGCCGCTCCTAGGTCAGTCACAAACTCACTCCATCCACTCCTCTGGCACACTGCCCCTAGGTCAATCACGTCCTCTTCCTCTACTTCTACAGCACTGCCTCTAGTTCAATCATAACCACAACTTTGTCTCACCCGGCACACTTTGGCTAGACCATTCACACCTACGCCTTTGCCTTTTCCGGGAATACGCCCGTAGGTCACTCACCCCAATTCCTTCGTCTCCTCATGTCTGCTTATTTGATTTCGTTTCAATGGTTCAGTCCACTGGTAAACTCTTCGCCAAGGAAAACATTTAAGCCAGGTTGTGCCGAAAGTCTTATAAGAATTAAGTCACAACCAGAATAAAAAATTGAATATGAAAACCTATTATTTTCTGATGCGAATGGAGAGTGTTGTTCATGTTCACGTCGCAACAACTCAAGAGTACATGAGATTATAACGCTGAAAATTACCAGAAGAATGTAAATGATGTCATCTTAAGGCTAGTAAATGCAAGCTGTACTTTCAAACTACAGACCATTAGAAATAAAGTGCAGATACTTACAGACTTTTCCTCGCATATGAGTTAGGGTAGGGATCCCAATCCCAAGAAAATGCGCTTCCCCCGATAGTGCGTCACACATAGTGTTTAAATTTATTGACGTAACTACGATAAGAAGGTATGTGTGACAAAACATTAAATATCTTTATCGTTGTGTGTAATATTTTATTTATATTTATTCCATTTGGATTAGTTAAATCAAAATAATTGTCAATCTACTTTCTGTTAAGTCAAGTATTTTCGCACATCGCCGCAAACAGCGCGTACGAGTGTAGTTAAAAATCTCTTATCACCTACAGACAAAGCAGGCCTCTTAGATAGCCGTTTAACCAGTAAGAAGCGCCTTTTGAAGAAGCGAAACTGCAATATCACGAGCAATCGATGCGTTCTTTACTAACAGGGAGAGGCTACGTTGAGAAACTGAGTTGGGGCCACAATTTGTGTAAGTACTGCCAAAATACTAGCGTGGAAGTGTTCTGTCGTTTTCAAGAACATGTGCTAGATTGTTTTCAAGCGCTCCTCTTGTAAGAAAAGACGCTACTACGTCTCTTGGCTGATAGATTGGCATACTGATTCAAGGCACCGTTCACGAGCCGAAGATCGTGCGTTCGAAAAGCTCAAAGACTTCAAGAGTCGCGGTGACTTTAACGCACAACGGTCCCCAGAACCATTTTTTTCCCTTCTCACTTTGTTTACGAGTATCTAAGGAATGGCTGTTTCATCGTTAATTATTAAAACCTTTCTGAACCTCTAGTGATAGTTTCGTCATTCAATGCTTATCGAATGTTTGCAAAAATTTTGAGACGGCTGTCAAGCATAATCGTCTCGGCTTGTAGGGCCGCGTTATCTTTGGGTCCTCTCACACGAACACTTGAAGTTGACCTCTGGACGGATCGCCTAGTAATTCAGTCCTTCCGCGATCTTTATCGCTGTTGCTTTGCTCTCACTTGAGCACGCGATCTTGATGTTCTGTTCAGGTTGTTCGTACTACCTTCTATTCTATTTCGCGATGCCTGTTCTGCCAGTGTGATTAGAGTTCAAATAGGCGCACGTTCTATTACCTCGACACGTGCATCTGTAGGACACAGTTCCGCACGCGTGTAACCAATTTCAACAACACATTGTCACAAATGTTAGCAAGGTTGCTTATCCAGTTGTCCAGTTTACCACATTTAATAAACGTACTTCCCTCGCACTTAAAAGAATCCATGAAATTGTTTCTGAGGATAGACACAGCTAATTAAGAAAAAAACTCGCATTTGGGTTAGGTACTGATAATTTTAAAACTATTGTACATTGATGAAACTGTAGACAATATCTTAACACAACACTTACCTATTTCATATATAAAACGATACGAACGCACTTGAATTACAAACACTACCTAAGTATTAACTATGGGGCCAAATATACCATTTTAAATTATTCTTTCAATATTCCACACCCGAACTTCTTTGTTCACTGCACTCAACCTCTAAAACTTGATCTTCAATGTCTACCATATTCATATTTAATCTCGTAAAAATAAACACTTGTGTATCCAAAATTCTTGCCATGGTAATCAATTACAAAGCAAACCACTCGCCAAAACTTGGGAAGCTCAAAGACAAAATTCACATTTTCATTAATATATTAACAAACTTTTCACGAAATGTTATGAGTCAAAATATTTAGAGAACTTTGCAATTAAAGCGATGATTTACTTTTCGTAGAATCGATATTATTTATTGCTTGATTAAAAACACCTACAATTTCAGTTTTTTCTTCTAATTTTCTGATCTCTGACGAAATCAGGCTTTCGAAATGTCACAGATAATTGAACTCTTCTCCAGTAAGAAGATTTCAGAGAAAAAAATCCAGCCGTTTTTGAGAAAACTTTGTTAGAATATTTAAAAATTAGTCATTTTTATTTACCATATGCACAAAAACTTACGAAGTTTAAAAAACTAACATTAGAGACTCATGAAGCTCCTACAAATGTAAATATTGAAATACAATGTACATTTTTACGACGTGAGATTTTTTTAATTTTTAAATTTTTAAAAACAAAAGAATTTAAAAATTTTTTTAGGCTTTTAGCACTGTCCCCCAAAACGTTAAGGCAAAATTTGGAGCCGCGGATTGGACCGCAAGTACAGAAATGTTCAAAATGTAGGTCTATGAACCCTTGTCACACCTCAAAAACTGAAAATATTGTAACTCAAACATGCAAAAACTGAATTAATGAGTTTCTAAAACAAGTGTTATTAGTTACTAAAATAAATAAAATTACTTCTGAAAGTATTGCCATTTATTCTACGGTACACCCCGTCCCCCTTTGTGTTCTCTGACCCCGGAATGGCATTGGTATGCATTTATTGAGAGTAAATTTTATGAAAATTGTTGTCCATTGCGCGGGTATACTCGCTTAACAAGAACAAATAATAATAATAATAATAATAATAATAATAATAATAATAATAATAAGGGAAAGCGCACAATAAGCATAGTTATTATCTCTTTTGATAGAGAGAATATAGAGGAAGTTAAAATGTTATACTTTCTTATGCTCACGCATGGAGCAATTTCATATACTGCGTGTATGCGTGAAGCGGGTATCTGTTACTCCCTGGTGCAAAACTCCGTCAATGACATGTTTAGTTTTTCACATATCGTGATGTGGTAGCGGTCGTAGCGCTTGTTGCTCATTTTGCATGTACACTGAAAATCTGGCTCCTGATGTTTTCTATTACGGGAGAGTCTGATGAAAACCGAGTACAGCGAATCGCGTCATCACATGTCTGAGTTCATAGTTGGCTCTTTTCCAGTCGGATGTTTTCCTTGCGTCTGTAGAGTAGAATACTTTCCATATTCATTTCTTTTCCTGCCGATTTCTTACATCGCTTCTTCGTAAGCATTACTCGCTTCGCAAGCTTCGTTAGCATCAAGAGCAGCTGCAGTCGTCATTCTTCAATATAGAATGGGATTTTGGCGAGTTTGTATACCAGTCGTGAATGTGTATATTTCGAGACGCATTACCTTCTTGAGGGAGGTCGATGTTACTTTTTCGATTGTCAGGTGATTTTTCTTCGACAGAACTGGTAGATCAATACTTACATGTTATCTTACCATTACACGAAATCCCGCCCCATCCTGTGCCCTGTTGTAGATTTACTGCATGTCAAAGATCCTCGCGCCTAAAAGAAGCCTCTGAGCTAAATTTAAAGTCTCCTGTTTCGTCGCCCGAGTGAAGCCTTCTTTCTCCGCTAGATGGCGAAAGGAGCGTAGCGGAATTGGCGTGGTTAGACGAAAGGGCGAGCCTGATAGATAACATAAGGCATCAACAGAACAAACTAAGTTTCCAACTCATATTATCTCCTTGTAAGGCGCTCCATGTATATTCTAGGCATTATCTTCCCATATTCAATTGATATTCATAACTACAACAACACATACTTTTTTGCATTATTTCTAACTTTCGTAATTTTCGAAAATTCAGTTCAGCGAATTCAACGAAAAGTGAGAACTGTGCTACTCTTTTAAGTGTCCCTTGTCCTATCCGTAGGAAATAAAATAAAGAAAAAAAGTAGGAGCAGTTTTTTGGGTTTCTTAATTACGAATCCAATTTTTTTCTTTAAATTTTTTCCGTGGATAAAGTAAAGGACGCATAAAGAAATGGTGAAGGTGGAATTTTCTTTGAACTCTGAATTTTCGAATTTCGAAAAAATATAAATAACATGAAAAATACCGGTGTATGCGGTTGTAGCATCACTACTTTTGAATTGTATTATTTTTACCTGTATTCTTCTCTCTTTTTTCTGTCTCTTTAGTACGTTTCGTTTACACAAATACACATTTTTCATCCTTGTCACCATTGACATTTTGTGTCAATGGTGACAGGGAGAAACCCGGAGACGGCAAAGCTTGATAACAAAAATTTGTTTTCCAGCATTACAAACGACCTTTTCCGTTACAAGGAAGCGTTTATAAAATTACATCTTATGGCACAGATTATGACGATGGTTAAGCATTTATGATGCGACTATGTGCGTCATCACACATTCAGCCAATCGCAGTGAGAGAATCGTGTGGAGATAGTGATAAACAACAGCCGACCACCGGTTTTAATACAGATGTCTAATACCTGTCGCATCATAATGGACTTTTTTTTACCAACAGTTAACTTTGATTCTCTTATAAGTTTATAATGCTGTTATAAAAAAATAACATATGCAACTCGTTTGAAATGTTGCTTTTTTGCATTCGTGCAAATTTGATAACTCTGTCCTAACGTCACTGAAAACATAAACTTATTCAATAAAGATCACCATTATAAACTAATTACATAATATGCGTTAAGAAGGAAATTTCCAAAAATACATAATAAGGTATTTTTGACAACCAATCTTGACCTTGATGTCCCCAATAAACAATAAAACGCCTTCGTTTCTTCATACGACTGGTAGAAAAAAGAGAGTTGGCACGAGGCCTTATACATTTAATTAGAAACTAAAAATATATTTATATCCTATGGGTCTCTATATGGAGTTATCTTGAATACAGACCAAAAACTCCCTTATCCCTTTAGAAATCTGTACACAAACGCATAGATGCAAAACGCGTATGAAACCGGCTCAGATTAATAATAATCGACGCTCACAGCAGGAAGCCACTCGCCACCAACCTCATTGTTGGCGGAGGCCGACGGCCTTGGGTGACGTTATCTCGCCTTTCCATCAAAATAAACACCACCAGAAACTATTCTATCTGATGTCTCAGCTTCAAGTGAACCCAGGGGTCATTGATATCGGATTCCCCCAAGATTTTCAAACGAGCCTGGTCTGCGTTGGCTGGGGCTGAGTTTTTGTTTTTGTCATTGTTATACGAGTATTTTCAGCTAACACAACGTCGCGACTGTCAAAGGAAAATCCACAAAAGAATGCAACTTCTCCAGTTACAAAGATTATACTACCGGTGCTACTGGTGAATTAAGACTGCCGGTGTTGCGAGTACAACAGTACATACTTTCTTGAATTATATCTACATTTGCAATTTTCTAAAATTCAAATAATTTAACGAAAATGAAATCTGCACCAATTCTTTTAAGCGTTCTTCCTCCTATTCGTGCAAACAAATTGAAGAAAAAATTTCGAACGATGTTTGAGTAAAATGATTTTTTTTATAATGGACATTAATTTGGAGCACACATTATGCGAAAACTATACGTTTCTTCACAATATTGTACATAACCAATTTTAAAGATCTGAATTTTTACAACATTCTTTGTCAAAGGCAAAAAGTTGTATCTTCAATTTTGTAGCTTTGAAATGTTTTGTTGTTTGTTTGTTGTTTTTTTGCAATTTTCGAAAATACGGAGAGTTCACAGAAACTGGAACTAGTGCTGTATTTTTACCGTCCCTCGATTCATACGAGAAGATACTAAAAAAAAGCGGTTTTTGAGGAAAAAAATTTTCCAAAGTAAAAATTGCATAAATTTCGCGAAAAAATTCATGGAAATTCTCATATTTTCGAAAAATTGAAAATTGCTTTATTTGAAGATCTGTCTAAAGAACAGATTTCGTTAAGGAAAAAATCCCATTCATCAATATTGTAGTTGTAGAAAGACGCCCAAAAAATTTGAAATTTCCAAAACTGAGGGATTTTAACGAACTTGAAACGTGCCCCGTTCTCTTAAGCGTCCTTTATGCTATGCAAGAACAGAATTTAATCAAAAACAATTGGAGCCATTTTTCAGAAAATGAGACTTCATGTAATGTACATCCAAAAAATCAAAATATTCGTTTGAAACTTCCAAAACCTCGAGTTCGTTCAGATCGTTCCGGGAATTTCTATTTGGGAGAAAATCGGCTCTATGGTTTAGGCACTAGCGTAGACTACTCATTTAGACGGGCAGACAGATGAACATGCATACGTTTTGCCTCATTTATTTGTTCGGTCAAGGACCCACAACACTTGGATTATGACTACACCACGTGTTAGAAGAAGTAATTTTCTACATATAGGAACAGGATTTATCCTCATTATCGACCCCTAGTAACGAAAAAAAGATTTTTGGTCAAAATTTCACCTCTTTCCAGGGCATTGAATTATATGCTATTGAATTATATGCTATCCTCAAGCATCACAATTTTGATTCGAGTTGTTGTGCCGAAAAATCGCCTATTTTTGCCGAAGCATTTCATACTTTCTCTTTACTCATTAAGAATGTAGTAAGCAGAAAACGTAAGACGACTCCTAGGATCTACTGTAATATTCAAATATATTATTGAGAACATTTTTTGGATATACAGACACCTGAATTTCAAAAGCCACATGAATTATTTCGAGGAATATATTGTGATCTTTAAAGTTCTACTTTAATAAAATAAGGCTACTAGAAGGCTTTGTTATGAAACGGATGCTGTCAGAAGAGACTAGTTTATAACTGAATGTACTTGCCAATGGGCGGGGAGAAACTATGTATTCAAGCTCAAGGGGTGGATGGTATCATGTGGGTGCATATCCACTAGGAGCAGGGAGTGTTATTATTAAAGACAATGAGCAAATGGCAACCAAATGTCTTTATTTAAGATAACGGGCGAATGTTACTTGATACATTTCGAATTAATAGATTATTTTCTCTTATTAGAAACAATATAAATAAAAATATTTTTTCTTGAAGTAGGAGAATCCTGGCTGACTTTACCACCCCAGCGGAACTAGTGTCAGTAAACGCACCGAATCTAGTGGCGCTATTTCAATCACCCCCACAAAAATACATATTTTTCTCCCGTCTTCCTCTGCGATGGCGATCGGCGGGAAGTGTGTGTCTAATGGCGACATCCTTTCAAATGGTGAAATTCTCCGAAGCTATGCAATACGAAATGAAGTTTCTTTATTTGGGAATAACATCCTGTTATTTGGACTACCTTCCCAGTGACATGGACATTTTGTAACTGTAAATAAATCACCTGTAATCGTGATGTCACGAACCACCTCGATGGGCACATACATACAATTGCAATTGTCACCGCCCACCCTTTTCTCAGCCGGGCCGGAGTCACTTCTATTTCGAGCTCCCAGCGCAATCGCCTCAAACGCATCCGTCGATTCCCCTTTCGACGATCTTCGCGACCTCGGTCGCGTACCGCAAGGCTCGCACTGAGCCGCCGAACGCAGTTGCAACGCACCCGCTTCGATGCACCCGCTACCCTCTAGTTACTGGCGCATGATAATTCGCCCGGCCCGTGCAACAATTACAAGTAGGTCGAAATCGTTGCAAGGTGGCGTGCACCAGTTGTCTATACCCTCCTGGCGGGGAACTGAACAGTGTTCATTTACTAAGAGAATGTTAAAAGAAAAAGATCGATGTTTAATGCTCGTCAATGTATAACTTAGGCAAACTTAGGTCCCTATTTGGACTCAAGGTGTGGGTAATGTTACTCTATTCTGATAAAATGAATACGCCAAATTCCTGGATAGTATTTATATTCCATAAAAGCGCGAGAGTAAATATAACACAAAAGAACACTCAATAATTCACATAACACATTCACAGAATCAGCACAATATGTGTGCCAATCAGAAAAACTTCAGTATTTTTACTCATTGTTATTAAATCTGAAAACTTTTATCTTCTTTCTCGCAACCTGCACCTTTCTATCTACAGAAAGTTTCCCTTTAACATGTGCTGAATTCGTGTATGACTTGTAAAAATAAAATTTAATCTTGAACAAAAATTACAATTTACTAACAATTTAATCTTTTACTTATTTTTCGTATTCCTGTTTCAATGCCAACAAAATTTACCTTTAGCTTCTTGCCCCTAATTGCTAACATTGAATCAAAGGTTGCACAACTAAATTACTTTTACTATACTCGAATTCAAAACATCAACACACAAGTTGAGAATACTATAAATTCAGTTATTTACGCTGTTACAAAAGTGCTTCATGTTTCTCCGTGAATTAATCTTCTCTAAATTTACTACAATACATAATTTTCAGTTCATTTACGGTTAAACTCAGATTTTTGTAATACAGAAACAACTCAGTTTTACTGATCTCCACCTAAAAATGTATAAATTTATCTCTACTAAAATGTCATATGGCTGAATTCTATTCTAGCACAATTCGTGCCTATTTCTTCCAATGAATTCTGAAGAAATGGCATCGCCAGTATTCGTGGATGGCTAATTACGTTATGCTTAGCGCTTCGCCTCCCTGCGGTCGTGCTTTCGTACAGGAGACAGCTGGTCGGTCAATCCAGTAGGGAACCACCCACGCACTCTTTTAAAATAATGCAAAGGATGGACTACGGACTGATTTTCTCGTACTTGAAGTACAAGTGAATGACCTCAAATTTTAATCCGTAAACACAGAAAAGAAGTTTGAAGAACATGTGTTATATAAATTCGATTGTTCTAATCGAGCCCGGCCATTATAAGTAGCTCTTCGTGTCTGATGGATTGCGCCAAGGTAGCTGTCTTCTTGAGAAAAACAATTCTAGAATATTGGGTCTGTTTTGTTTCCCCTTGCACATTTTATTTCTTTATGCTTTCGGGGATCAAATAATTTAAAAGAATCCTATTTCTTTATAAATAATTGGCAAAATGCAGGTTTTTACTTCAAACATCATAACTCTACAGAGAATTGACATATTTTGATATCTCTTTTTTTAAATTGATCACAATTTCTAATCAATTTACTAATTTCTAATTCATTAACTAATCACAATTCTACTGAATGAACTAGAATAGTAAACGTAAACTGCGAAAACTGAAGAGTCATGATTTGATTATTTTGGAAAAAATAATTCTTTATAAATTTATTCTGAACATTTCAGTTCATAAAACTTAAACTTTTAGTGATAGATTAACTACTCTACTTCATTCACTAGAGTAAATCATGGGTTACAAGGTGCAAAAAGAAATATATTATCTTTAATAGTTTATGGTTTCTGATGTTTGACATGCATGAATGTGTTGAAAATTCTCAATTCAGAAAAATGCATCTGAAGTTCATTCAGCAAGGGCTTGACAGTTGACACTCCCTTTCAAAAACTTTTTTTTCTCAGGAGCTAAGGAACGTAGCAAAGAAATGGTTTGAAGCATTTAAAAGAAAATAAAACAGAGCATACGACCAAATAAATATTAAAAAAAAATACGTAATTTCAGGATTTTTCATCACTCTTAGATACCTTAAGTCTATACAACAGACGTGTATTACAAAAATACTTATTTAACCTCCCTGCCCTTCAGCAGAGTTCTCTTAGAGCCCAAGTTGCAGAGAATGGCGCATTTCTTCGCGCCGCTATTTCCACCGTTTTATTTCTAGTTGCCTGGAAATCAAATTGTGTGATATGACATTTGTTGGGAACTACCAATACACCCGAAACCCATATTAATGCGCTCGAAGACCTTCATCCTGCCATCGTGAATGTTGTAATTACTCTTCAAACTCCTGAATTCTGCGTGGCGGGGCTATCGGGCGAGAGGATATAAAAGGGTGGAGGGAGTCAAGGCTCAAACACGATGCAATGACATGGGTGAGCCGCTCCGATGCACCGATTTTTGCTCGTTATGCGCAGCACCAGATGCGTCACGAACCACATGACCACATCACGGACACATCGTGTGAAAAGCCAGCCAGATGCTGGACGCCTGGCTGAATGGATTGCGAGAAGTGTTGAGAAACGTTTTGAAAGTCTCAATTTTCAACGGTGACCAACCAAAAATAACATCATGAATTTGGAGTAGAAGTGAAAAATCCAATATTTAAAAAGAAATGCTTCATGTATGTTTCAATGACAATACATAAATGCAAAATATGATACAATACATGAATGCTTGATGTATGTATCAAAGTGATGATGGTTTTGGCATCTGGCTGCATTTAAAATTCCCGCTCATATTGTGACCCCAACCGGTGCATGAAGCTGATTGGCTCGCCCACGTCGTTGCATCACGGGCCCAAGCGCGCGCTCTGCCGCAGGTGGTGGCGGTGGCGGCGGTGGCGGTGGCGGCGGCGAGGCGGGCGGCGGAGCGCTGGCATGGCGGGCGCTGCTTCTCGTGTTGAGCGCGCAGATGGCGCTGCTGTACCTGCTGCTGAGCGCGATGGTGGCGCTGGCGGCCTACCTGCTCGTTGCATGCCTCTTGCACCTGGCGCTGTACACTCTCGATGGCCCTGCACACATCGCGTCGCAATGAAACTTATTTTCTCATTTGTAAAAACGTTTTGTCTATTTTATCACCTCCAACTCTTTCCACACGTCCTCCTCCTGAATTTCGTTTCATTTTATTTATTTTTATTATATTAAAAACTATGTGACGTATGAGGAACAAACTGCGCACGTTTCTTGAGTTCTGGAAAGCCTTTTTCTCCTTTAACCCTAAATAGTTGACTGTTTAATAAAAATACCAACAAAGCAAGGTCAATATCATTTCACAATAGACACTTTCGTTCCCAAGTTACTGAAAATTGCATTGGAAAACGAATTACAGAACTGAGTTGTTACTATTTATAAGGAAATAGTAACACACTCCCAGCTCTACTCCTGCCACAGCTAGCAAAAGCAGAGCTCAATTAAACTTGCGCACAGTGAAACTATATTTTTGAAAAAAATTGGTTGTTGAACTGAAAGTTGGTAGAACGTCAAACCTATTTAAATGGTTACTTATGTTAACCAAATCCTAACTAGAATGTGCCCGAGTAAAGAAAAGTGTACTGATGAAGATATTGCTAATAATTTTTAAAATATCAACTTGTGTTAGAAGTGATTCCTTTCATGCAAACTATTTGAAATTCCAACGAGACAGATAATTCCGACATATAAGTAACAGTTACCCTAATCGCAAAGCTTTGAATTCACTCATCTTCTCGCTTTTTCCGACAAGCTGTGAACTTTAGATTGCATTTTATAGAAATTATGAAGCTAGTGGTGCTGCAATAGCACATATATTCTCATAGGTAACGTTTCGAATTTCCGAAAATTCAATCAGTTCAAGCAAAATTACACTTACGCCATTTTAAGTGTCCTTTGCCGTATCCGATGGAAAACTTTAAAGAAGAAGTTGGTGTAGTTTTGAGAAATACATTTTGTTTATAAATTGCCTGTAATTCATGGGAAAATTGAGATAAAATTTTTATATAAAATAAAATAAAAAAAGGTACATGACCTTCTTTAAAGATCTACTTTTTAAAACAGATTTCATTAAATCAAGTCTCTTTCAACAATACTAAAGTCTTGGAATGTTTTTTGTTTAGAATAGATTTCACCGAAAATGGTGCAAATACCAATGTTTTATGTCGTTCGCCATGTTCGGAGAGAAAAATGTAGCCTTTTTGAGGAACTTATTGTTTAAATTTATCAATATTTATCACAAAATTACGCAAAAATTACAAATATTTTCGACATATGGTCCACGATACTTTGGTGACAACGTTTCTTTAAAGAAAGGTCTTCATTATTATAGTTATATATAAAAAAATAACTTTTGGAACTTTTGAAAATTGGAACAGTTCAAAGAAAATGAGGCCTGGGTCACATTGTTACTACTGATTCCCTTCCTTCGAGGAAAAAATTTAAACAAAAAAAATGTGGAGACATCTTTTAGAAAATTGTTAAAATGTTAAGACTGCATTTACATTACTCCAAAATATTCATTTGAAACCTGCAGGGCCTCGTGTTCAGCCAGATCGAATGGGGGAATTTATTTTCGGAGAAAATTACGCGTTAACTTACGACTACAGACAGACCTTTTACCGTAAATCAATTTTTCGGTATCAAGGACGAAGAAAAGTGGATTACGACCGCACGACATAGAAGAGGAAATAATTACTTCAAGTAGAAGCCAGACTTTTCTACTTTTCGATCAAATATCCTAGGGACCCCACAGTTCAAAGATTTTGTCGTAAAAATCTGCGATTTATTATCTGCCTCAGCATTACAATACTCTTTGCTACGTTAGTGCGTAGTAAATAGAAAGTAAAAATAGTATAGTAGAGTACATTATGTCAGATAATGAGACTACTACAGCACATACTTTCTTGCATTATTTGTAACATTTCGAATTTTCGAAAATTGAGTGGTGAAAGAAAATGAGATCTGCGAGATTTTAAGCGTCCTTTACTGTATCTGAGGAAAATATGTAAAGAAAAACTTTGGGACCTTTGTTTTGAAAAACATTTTTTTGTAAATTTCCTTTATTTGAAGCAAAATCTATGCAAAAATATTAGTTTTGCCAAAAATTGTGCATGACCTTGTTTAAATATCGACTAAGTATATGCTTAATATAACGGTTAATTTGTTTCTTTTAAAATTCCCCAAATGTAGGATCTTCTTTTAGTGCTTTAGTCTAATGCTCTTTTTGAAGAAAAGGAAATTAAAAAGTCAGTTGTTTTTTTTAGAAAGTAATTGCTTGAAATTCCCTATATTTCTCTCAAAAGTACTCGAAATCTACTCATATTTTCAAAAACGTTTACATGACCTTATTCTAACTTATGACTTTGGAGAACAGATTTCATTGTATAGGAATCTATTTTTAATATTGTATCTAATCTTTTTTTCTATCTTTAATATTTGAGGATATCACTGGCAGAATATAAAAATACAAGCTGAATCGTCACCGACGCATTAAACCGTTTTAAGAGCATTTTCATGTGTTGAAAATTTCTAAATTTGATGCATAACTTTATGCAAATAAGTTCTTATCATATCTGGCATTGGACTTATCAATGAATTGTAGTAGCTAATAATGTTATATTCCCATTCAAAAAATCCCAACCTCATGACCTTGCATGCTACCGTCACACGGGATATGAATGTGTAATATTGCAATTTCAACCGTAGAAAAATGTTTTGAGCTCTTGCACCTTTCGAAAGTTCAGATATTTAATTGAAAATGAGATCTGCGCGATTTTTAAGCATCGTTTACTCTTTCCGATGAACAAAGTTTAGTAAGAAATTGTTACCATTTTTGAGAAAATTCTGAAAATACTGAGGAAGCTTTAGTACGTAAGTACTTAGAAAGGTGAGGAAGTAAAGCGGGAGTACAAAAAAGGATTACTTCTAAAATATGACTTGTTCTCTTAGAAGCGCCTGGTAACCCTTTTTGCATAGCAGAGTACTCTATCATCACCACCTCTTCATCCGAAGCGTGGGGTCAAGTGCTCCTCGAATGTGTCTGCACGCCGGGTAGCGGAGGAGCGGTGGCGTTGGAACCAACGCATTCGGTTTGTAATTTCACTCCCTTCTTTGATTGATTGATAGATTGATTCATGAGTGTTTCCGCGGGCGTTAAATGCTCTGCTCATTAGTCCAGTACGTGCAGTGCATGATTTTTTATTGCGGGAGGTGGCTGTGATCTTCCCCTGCTGGATGGCGAGATCCGGCGCCGACCTACATGTCCCTTTGCAGAGTTTTCCAACCAGGTACCTCCCACCAGCAGAGCACCACCCCAGCCAGGACATGCTCTAAGTTCATGGCTGGTCTCCCGGTATGTGTAGTAGTCTATTGCATGTAAGTGTAAGTTTGTGTAAATAAGGAGTGAGGCTAGGACAAGGAAGGGGAAGGAAAGATCTCGTGCGGTCCGTGCCCCTTTTCTTAGGGTACTGCTCGGAAAATTACCGATCAGAGCAGCCAGCCGTTAGAATTCCCCTCCAGACTGCAGCTCATTTCCACCCAGCTATGTAGCTAGTGTCGCAAATCCTGCCACCCTAGGACCCCCAGGTCAGAGGCACTGCAGTGACATCAATGGATGCCCTGAGCCGCCTAAGCCGGTACTTCCTTCTTTAACAAAATGACTTGTGGCTAGGAGAAAGTGAGTGGGCAATACTTTGACAAAATTTATTGTGGATAGGAGAAAGTGAGGGGGAAATACTGACAACATGCAGGAAAACGTAGAAACACGAACAAAAACAATCTGTACCACATCTAGTCGGAACTACGCATCTTTGCCATATAGGCAGACAGAGGCCGTTATTTTTATGACCCTAATTACCAATATTTAAAGCATGGCGATTCGTCGTAATATATAAAAAGAAATATATCCCCTTTCACGAGAAGAATAGAGCGCCATAAGACTTACGTCGTGTTTGCCAGTAGTCGCAATCGACATCTGTCTCTAAAACATTGTGTCTCATTACCGGAACAAAATACTTGTGATATTTTCAACAGCAGAAAGTACCTCCCGCGCTCCTGCTGTTGAGCCCGCCTCCGGGTTTGCGAAAAAATACTGATTCTCGTATAATAAATTTTGTACAATTACAAATAAAATTAACTAATTTTTTATAGAATTTAGCAATATTATACTTTCATTTAAATATATTTTCACATTTGTAGCTTGTATTTACATATTTGTTTCTTAACTTTTATATAAAAAGATTACGCTAGTTAATTAACAATTATTTTACATTTTATTTTTTTCTTACAAATATTTTATGATTTATTTCCGGGGACTCCATCAATGAGGATTCATAAGCAACTTGTTATTTTCTTTGAAGTTAAATCCGGTCCTGGATCCAATGGTTCGGGCAGCCAGCCCAGTATTGAATTTAAACAACTGCTCAAATTCGAATTGCATTACTTAAAATTAAGCTAACTGTGATTGCTGACGCCAGCATTGTGTTTTATATGACATTGCAATCAGGTACGAAAAACTCAGTACACTATCCTTAAAAACGTTTAAAGAAAAAAGTTTGAGCAGTGTTTGCGAAAATCCTCTTTGTAAAATTGATCATATTTCACTCAAAACACTCAAAATAAAATAAACATGACGTCATTTAAATATCTTCAGTTTAATAAAATTGTGCAGAAAACAAGCCACAAGAATCAGTGTGGATTAAAAATAGCTTGGAAAGTTGTATATCTTAAAATTTCCAGCATCTGATATGCACGCCGAAAAATTATATATGTGTGGGATAACTCTGCAGAGAATTTTACATATTCCTCATACCGAAAACAGTACCCAAAAGGTTTGTCCACGCTTTGCATTTTAAGGCCAAACAATATGAAATTTCTTCTGTCGAAAAGTTGCCGATTCTTGCCCCAGCAGTGTGATACTTTCGTTTTAATACGTAAGTACATAGTTTAGCAAGTAAGTAAAATTGAGACACAGCTTACCACATATTTTATCGGATTTGAATAGCGTATCTTTGTAATCCCCTGGAATGGTCATAGAAAAATTATTTTAAACAAAAAGATACTTCATTAGATAGGATACTCGTAAAAATTATATAGTGCTGTATAATCCAGCAACAGTTGTGATTCATTGGGAATTCCGAATCATGACAATAGAATAGTGTTGAACATTGATATGAAGATAAGGTGAATCACTGATTAAAATCGATTGATTGCTTTTTATAAGAATGTCTCTGATAATGCGCGTAGGCACTGACTAGTGGTGGCACTGCACGGCACAGACTTTCTCGTACACGTTCCCTTCCTAATCTTTTCAGTCTAGGCTAACACTTCGGTTTTGTCTCACCATCTTTCCAGCTGCTACTTATCGGTGCCTGAAAGACACATAAGGAGACAATGTTTTAGCGTTTTTCAATTTGTGAATTTTTGAGATCATTTCCACATAAAACTTGTTTTCGTGAGTTTTCGTGAAACTGCATAAAAAATCATTTGAAGCACTTATACTCACAAATCACATTAAGAATAAAAATACTCATGCAATGTCAATTTTAACAAGGTGAGAGATATATCAACAAAATTACCTTTGTAATTTTTTACATATCGAAATGGTACATCAAAATAGCATGTATGCAGTATTTTTCTGTATATTTACTCCTCTCCTTGCAAAAATTTGCGAAAAATTGAGGGTCGTTTTAATAGATGGAATCGCAAACACAAATTTCAGTTTACGTCACAGAGAACAGACGTGAAAAAATTTCCTTTACAAACTGGAACTTTACGGACTGGAATAAGTTGCCTCCAACAGCCTTTGAACCTTTACCTCTAACGTCTTCAAACTTTTAAAAATAAATTAATTAATGATATTTGTAAATTTTATTAATTAATAAGTTATTATTATTAAATGCATTGTTTTTTTAATTAGTTTATTTTTGGTCGCATCAACTATAATGGTCATTAGCGACCGCACAGATTACAATATATAATACACAGTTTGCATTTAGATTTCTAAAAAAAAATTACATTGTTTTAATATCATAATTCTACATTAGTACAATACAACAGTGTTCACAATAATTAGCATGTTGTTTTGATATCAAATTTCCGATGTAATACCTGTAACTTTACAAAATTTTACCGCTTGGTTTTGATAGTCCAGGGAATATAACAGTGCACTTACGTCCAGGCCCCGCAAGATGTTTTTCCGCTCTAAGGAGAACTTGGGACATGACACTCTGATGTGGTCCAAGGTTAGATTACACACATCTGCACACATCACAAGTTCGGGGGGATTCTTTTGTAGTAGGTGGAGGTGGCTTAATTTTGACTGTCCCGTTCGGATTCTTGTTATGACCACTTGTTCTCTTCTGCTGAGGTTTTTGTTGGTTACCAATTTATTTTGTTTAATACTTTGATTATGGGTTACTTTCTTATGAAGGTCACTTCTTTTAAGCATGGTCCAGATGGAGAACCATTATGTTTCCAACATATTTCACTAGATCTTGTAGTATATTCGAGATTGCCAGTATAGTTTTGGGGTTATCAGTTGTACTTGCACTAACTACACTGACTGTTTCCCTCTGCTTTTCTGTATCTTGTGCCATATCCCAAATCAATATAACTTCTTTACCTGACTTGGTAATGTCATGATACAATTCTTAGATTGTTATGATAATTTCACTGGAAGTTTGGTTATTGTTGAAACTACAAAAGTGCGGGAATTTGAGTATAAACTGAACTTTGGATGGTTATTTTTTTTAATAAGTTTCATGGCGGTCAAGATGGCACATAATTCGGCAGTAAGATGGCTGGAAATGCATTAGTTTATTAAATATTTTTTATAATAAATTTTAATGTAGGTTTGAATTGAAGTGTGATATGTTGTGAAGTGTAGTGCATTATAGAAGAAGAAAGAATGAAGTTGAAGGTAGTGTTGTGAAGTGGAGTGCAGTGTAATAAAAAAGTCACGTCTTTAATAGTTAAAAAGAAAATATTGATATAGAATAGCTCCTATATTTATTGCTATTATTGCTGTTATTGTAATTATTGATTTTATTGATGACATTACTACCATTATTGTTATTATTTAAAATTCTGTTATTATTATTATTTTAAAATAATTTAAAGTTGTATTAATGTTCCTAATTGAAGTGTTCCGACACCAAATTGTATAAACATAACTGCGAAAATAATTATATATATAATATATATTATATAATTTATATATATATATAATATAATTTATATATATAATATAATATAATTTTTTCTCGAAAATAGTAATATAATAGTTTAAAATAGTTTCTCAAAAATTCGAACGTTTTTTGTAGGAACGAGCTTAAAATTGGGCATTTTCAGAAACTCTGAAACATTTTCTCAGAAATGAATCAATTTTCTTTTCTCGCTACTGCTACCGCGATTGAGAGAAAGTTATGGAATGCGGAGCGAAAGAGCGGGAATTTTCGGCAGAAAAGCCTTATTTCAGGGCCCTGGCAACGAAAAAGAGGGTAAATTCAGATGCTAAATTAAACAAAAGTCCTCTAACACATAGAATAGCTAGAATCCGTGTTTGGCGGGTCCTTGATACCGAAAAATCGACTGTCGGCAAAACGTCTGTCTGTTCATCTGTGAACAAACGTGATAATGGCAGCTGCCTATCGCGTTTATATACTTTTATATATTTGGAGAATATTACAATACCATAGTGTTTAATAATTACTATTATTTTTTCTTGCATTAGTTTGCCAACGCATTCAGTATCGTATTATTTATTAACCTTTAATTATTTAACTTTCTCGCATACTGCTTACACAGACTATTGTAAAAACTCATACTCTGAATACCTTATACACTGAATTCAATGCCAGAAATATATTTTGGTTTAAATTTTTTTAATAAAAATCTATTTTTTGTAACAATTTAATTTTCGCACCAAATGTTCGCGATTTCAAGTGAGTTTAACAAAAAATTATGACTGAGTTGTGTTGATTCGGAGAGAAATTGAGTTATAAATAGTATTACATAACTGTTACTAAAGGCGAGAAAGTACGTGCTGTTTTAGCGCCACTAGTTTTTTCTGTAAACGTTTTCCACGGTTAGTGATAAATGTACTGAGTCACATGGCATAAACGCCATTTTGTTGTATTCTTATGATAAATCAAAAATTAGACAAATGCATTTGCTTGATACATTTCTCTCGCCGCTAAAATTTAATTCATGAGCGTTTACATATATGAACGCAGGAATTTCAAAGGATTTTTAAAAAGTTTCATGAAAACTCAAACGTTTTCTGTGAAAATGAGTTCAAAATTGTTTAAACTTTATTTTCACGAAGACGGTTCTAAAGTTTTTAATGAATATTTGCAATCATGTCGTATTTTATACCACACCCGAAGTCATATTGCAAATATAGTGATTACATTTGTATGCTCTACAAGATTTTACTGCAATACAGTGAAATTACTTTCGTATAACTCAGCAAATGAAGTGTTTGGTGAAATGGGAAATTAATCATTTAATTCAGCAGGATATTAGTATTACGAAAAATTGCGTTAGCACTTTTGAAATACTCCTTGCAAAACTAGAAAGGCAGGGCATTTCGTCAGCTTACAAGCGAAAACACATCTAGCCAAGAATTCAAGCTTTGAGAAAAACGGAATACTTTGAAGAATAATAATAGTAAAAGATTTATGTGAATTTCATAATAATAATTATTAAATTAAGAGTGTAATGTTAATCTATTCGTTTTTTAAATGAAAACAAATTAAGTGATTGGCGTTGCCGCTACGTAATGCGCTTTGGCCGATAGCTGTTAGGTGATCAACAGTCCTGCACTCCTCTCCGAAGGCATTTCCCCTAGTGGCTTCCATCCCTTCCTTGATATAACACAGCTCGCGAGCGAATTGCAGGGCTCCCGCGACGGGATTGACTCGGGCTGGCTCATGGCGCCACTGAGATGAGCAGGCCTGCCTTTAGAGCGATTGAGAAAAACCAGGTAAATCTCAATCAGAATACGGCCGAGATTAAATATTCTGCAAGAAACGTAGGAAAACAATAGCAATTGCAGTGTACACAAGATATAAAGGCGAAATGGACACATTTCCAATTTAATATTGTCAAGAGATGTAAGTATTGGCATGGCAAGGGTTGTAAGAATAACGTATTGAAACAGAAAGGTAGCAAATTAGAGAAACTCGCCAAGAAAAAATTAGAAAACATGACCAACTGAAAGATAGAGGTTGTAATTTGTTGAGATGTTATAACACTGCATTAAAAATGTGCAGAGCAAGCGTTGCTAGTATTGTGACAGTTCCCAATTCTCTCTTACTTATTTTTGCTCCTATTTAATCACATTTACTCGGCTGGGTCGCTTTTGGATGCATAATTGGGTGGTGTAATACTTACAATCCCAAGGCTGCGTCTGTTTCTTTCTTTTGGGCTGAAAATATGCCGCTCATTCGAGAATTCGGCTGGTGAATACTTCTGTTTATGCTAGGAATTTACTAATTTGTAGGTTCCTTCTTTTGGAATAATAACTTCTTTAGTGAATTAGTATTTCAGTGACATGCAATCTCGACTTCTATTTATTTATTTCAATTATCTTTCTTCTTATCAATTATTAACAAAAAATGATTATGATTTAATGATGTTTTCCAAATTAAAAATTCCATCAAAATTTATTGTCATTAACTTCAAAAACAAACTCTCTTTCTCTTAATTTATCTTACTTTCTAACACATTCTTGGCCTTGCACTTTAAAAAAATCAATGTCTTCGTATTTATCCTTAAACTATACACTTCCCTGGTGATGATACACTGCGCTCTTGGCAATGAGCAGATAAGACGTTCATTCGGAGTCGTCCTTCCACCATTTCTTGATATTCCACATTCCGTTCTTATCAGCAGGTGTTTTTAAAATCATCCGCGTCCTACTCGACCTGCTTTCTGATTAATATTAGTTTTAAACATTCGTGACTAACATTTTTGTCTATTAAATCCCGTTCTGATTTTTAACTTTCACTAACCAATTTTGCTGCTCACGGCGACACATGTCGCATGGCGTACACAGATGAGTAACATTAAAGGAAAGAGAGTGCTAAGTGGCAGAGAATGAAATTGAAGAAAAGGGAGACAGAAAATAATCAAAATGGGCAAGGATTTTAGGGGTGAAGAATACAGAAAGAGGAGATGAAAGGATGTATATGAGAAGTAGGGTAGAGCAGGATAGGGGTAGGATAGGGGTGAGGTTTGATAAGTAAGATTAGAGGCGTATTACGCGCTGTACTTTTAGAGTACTAAAAGTACAGCTCCGCCTAGGCTTCAGTTTTTAGCGAATGAGCACCGAAAAGGTTTGCTGAAGTCATTCTGATGAATACACATAGTGAACGCTTTTAATCCTGATAAATGTGCTGCTATATTTTGTAGAGGAAAGAACAAGCGTTGTTACAAGCACGAATGGCAGTGACAGTAAATGATTTGCTAAAAATAGTGGTGTTGTGCTGCGGAATATAAATAAGACGTGACATCTGGGCACGACGTAGCTTATAATCTTCAAATGATGTGATCGTGTGGTAGGATGGATACTGTTTAAAGTCATGTGGGGAACGAGAAGCTTGTGAAATGAACGATTTTTATCAATGGTAAGAGTTTTAGATTGCGCAAAAAATGTTGATATATTGTATTTTTCAGGCTGAAAATAAAAGGATTACATGCATTTTGAGATAATTGTATCTTATGTTGGTGTTTTGAATTTGTTAGTAAGTATGAATCGCAGTAATCAAAGTGAAGCATAAGAAGGGATTGTACGAGGGACTAACGAGATTTTGTAGGTAGAAAAATACGCATGCGTTTTAAAACGCGCAAGGACGCCAACAAATACCGGTTTCAACATTCCGGTTTAGAGTATTATCCACACGCACACCTACATTTCTCACTCGTTAGACCCAGGAAGACCCAGAGATTTCCATTGATGTAAGTTTCATTGATTATATTTTTTGTTTCCGGAGCAGAGTACAAGGCTCTGAGATTAATTAGTGTTTACCAGAAGCCTCATGAATGTTGACGCCGAGGAGAGACTGTGTAGATCTTCATTGATTTCTTGAAGAAGTTTAAAAACGCGAGAAAGGTGTCCCCTAATAAATAACTGGATATCATTACCATACATGGAATGACAATAGTTTTTTATCGACTCGCCTATCGCATTAAAATAAAATTAGGAAAAAAGAGGCCCTTACCCTGAGCCCTGGGTGGCTCCGCGTGCTGACGGCAGGATACACAACTCACAGTGGCCAAACATCTTTTTGTTACCGCCTAGATACGTCGCTGGAAAACCATTTGAGTGGGGGTGCAGCACATCTAGCGTTTTTAACTTGGCTAACAAAATATCGTGGTCAACAGAAATTAATGCTTGCTAAAATCAAGAAGGATGAGAATTGTGGTTTTACCGTTGCCTATAACCTAGCGTCTTCAATCACACTAAGTAACGCAGTTTTTGTGCTTTTACCGGGTCTAATGCTTGAATCGTTTTTACTTAAAATATTGAAATTCTGATGATGTTGCTCGATCTGTGTCCTGGTGATCTGTTTAAGAACTTTCGATATTGTAAGCAAGATACTGATAGAACAGTGATCTATGGGCGTCCTATGATTGGTGCTTTTAAGGAAGAGATGAGCAAGTGCTGTCTTTCAGGCCGGTGGAAATTTGCCGCTCATTAGCGAAACAATATGTCCATTATTGCGAGGAGCGCTTCAAGAGCTACGAGTTTCAGTGGCTTTTGATTCCGTCGGAGCCGGATGCATTTGATTTCAAACACAAAATAATGTAATATTCAAAAAATAAATCATTTAACACCAAATCTTTAGTGTGGGAATTTTAGGGATGGATTGATTATCTGCATAAATAAGATAACGAAATAACGATGCATAAGATTAACGAAAACATAATTCAAGAATCAAGTGACACATTGATTTCTGTGGGAATTCGAATATTGCTGATGCTATGCATATATTTCCAGGACAATTTGGAATCACGATTCTTTTGAAATGATATTGATAATTTTGGCACTGACCAATTTGGCATTGATCCATCACCGCAGATGCAGCCAGCAGCGACTCATCAGCCCGGAAAGCAATTACACCATGTCTCTGTGGAAAATGAAAACTTTCGGGGACAAATCGGTTGCCGCGCACTTCCTCAAAATCCGTAATAGTGTACATGACTTTTTGTTTTATAATTACGTGACACCTTGAAATTGTGTCCTCGCGACTTCGGCGTTATAACGGTCAGCGTGTCGTACTATTATGTTCAAGTTTGCGATCGAGGTCATGGTTTTTAATGGCGAAAAAATCCTTCCGTACACTTTCCTTCGGAGAGGAAGTAAAGTCGACAGCATATTTACTGCATGCAAAATATCCTCTAGCCTAAAAGAAGCCCCTGATCTAAATTCAAATGGCCTGTATCGTCACCCGAGTGACACCTCGATGGCCTGAGTCTTGTCACGTAAAATAAGGCATCATTGAATTACTTGGGATTAATTCAATGAACTGAATTAATTGGCTGTAATGAATTATTTAATCGATCATAATTAATAAATTAGATTGAATTAATTGAACTGCATTGAATTAATTCAATCGAGTATAATTGAATTGAATTGAATCTATCTGAATTGAACTGACCTGACCTGATTTGAGTTCAGAGGAACTGCATTGCATTGAGAGAGGGGCGATGCGCGCGTGTCCGCAGGAGTGGAGGTGTTAATTGCATTGCATTGAACTGAATTGAACCGATTGAGTGGAGTGGAAGTGCATTGCATTGAGAGAGGGGCGGCGCGCGCGTGTCCGCAGGGGGGGGGGGGGGTTGGCCGGGGCCGGCCCGCTGGCGTGGGTGCCCCTTTTCCATCCGGAGGCCGTCGACGCCTGCGGCCGCCTCTGGGTGCTCGACTCGGGCGCCGTCGACGTGGTGAGTCCCACGCGCAAGCGACACTCGCTGCGTAAGGGGGGGGGCGATAATCATCGCTTTGGGGAGTGAATTGTAGCGGGAGCATGATACAAAGATATTTATTTATTTATTTATTTTATTTTACGTCAAAAAACAGTTAAAAACTGTGTATGACGTGCTATGGGGAAAAGTGAATTGTGTGCACATTTTCAAAATTCTGTGATCCCTACACTAAGTCATATACTACTCAAATTTTGAATTTTGAAGGGGAGAAAAACAAACAAAAACTCCCATGTAATAAAATCTATTTTGTAATAAAATTTATTTCTAAGGATAAATAAGGAATAAATTTTGAATTTTGAAAGGGAGAAAAAAACTCCCATGTAATAAAATTTATTTTTAAGGATAAATAAGGAATAAATTTTGAATTTTGAAAGGGAGGATACGAGTGAGCTGCTCTGGCGCACCGATTTTTGCGCGTTCTCTGCATCACCAGATACGTCACAAACCACGTATCAACAAACACAACAAGACTGGCCAGACGCAGGCCGCATTACTGCATGGCAAACGAAAAGGGTTGATAAACATTTTGAATATGCCATATAATGACCATTTCAAAGGTCACTAACCCAAAATAACATGATGAATGTGTAATTGAAATAAAAGATCAATATTTTTATAAAAATCTTCATTTCAATACTTTGCTACGAAGTATTGATAATTTGGTATTTGGCTGCGTTTAACATTTTGGCGAATATTGTGATGCAAACTGGAGCAAATTGCATCATAAGTGGGAGATATACTATGTAAAAAGTATGTGTGTTCCTAAGAGCCGCAAAAGTCTCCGGGATGATTGCTTCCAAATTTGGCAGAACCCAAAAGTTTTCGGGAATCGAAGTGTTGCATCACGTACACCTGCAATACAGTCCAGATAGACGGGAACACGTTGCAAGGCAGAATCTCAACTCTCCTGATTCGAACAAGACTGAATCCCGCAACATTGACGCGCAATTTTGAGTCCAGGCGTGGAGTAATCTTAATAGATCCCCGGGCAACGCTCCATATAGAATATGCTCCTTGTACTATACGCGCAATATTTCTTGATATTCGTCCACGCACTGTGCGGGGAGAGGAGGTCTCTGGCTACACAGACGTTAGGGCTCTGGTCATAGCTGAAAAGGGCGTACCAATTGTTCGCACGAACTTAATGCATCAAAGCGTGCCATGAGAAATGCAGAGATTGATTGATGATGGTTGTAGGCACCATTGTAAATGGTACGAGTCGTTCCGAGTACCTCAATATCTCAAAGAGCCGTGCTAGGCCCTGGGCGAGGGTTGGGCATTAAGAAAACTTGCGTGAGCAATATATGTGGATAGGAGGGATGGGTGCCTGCGCAAAAGAACTTCTGCTTATCCCGTCTGACCTCTGTGCATTGTGTGTGTGTGCGCGCGCAGGTGACATCTCTGCGGCAGGCGTGCCCGCCCAAGGTGGTGGTGTTCGACCTGAGCACGGACACGGAGGTGCTGCGCCACGAGCTCCCGGCGGACCAGGTGAAGGACGGCTCGCTCTTCAGCAACATCGTGCTGGACGTGCGCGGCGAGCAGTGCGAGGACACGGTCGCCTTCCTGGCTGACGTGTGGCGATTCGGACTCGTCACCTTCTCCCTCCGCGAGCGGCGCTCTTGGCGCGCGGAGCACAGCTTCTTCCTGCCCGACCCGCTGCGCACCGACTACGACCTGCAGGTGCGTTCTCTCTACCCATTTCAGGGCACTGATGCAAAAGAACAGCAAGTACTAACTTGTCTATTTCATGAAAAAAACGGGAGCGGTAGCACATTGCGTCAACTAATATCACTGCAGCGCCTCTGACCGGGAGGTCCTAGGTTCGAGTCCTGACGGCGACAGGATTTTTGACACTAGCTTTTCAGCTAGGTCGAATTCAGTCGCTGTCTGGAGGAGAATTCTAGCGGCCGGCAGCTCTGATCGGAAGTTTTCCGTGGTTTCTCCAATCAACATCAGGCGAATGCCGGAGCAGTACCCTACCAAACGGGCCACGGACCGCGCGCGATCTGTCGCTCCTCTTCCTTGTCCTATCCTCTCCCCTTACACACACACTTCCACTAACATTCACTACACTACCAGATATTCCGGGAGACCGGCTGGGGCGGTGCCCCGCTGGTGCGAGAGTCCTGGTTAGGGGGAAGCCCCGCTAGCCGATGGTAGGTCGGCACAGGATCTCGCTATCCAGCGGAGAAATCCCCCTATCTCGATCGGGTTTTTGTCCAGTTTCCCTGATCCATTGAGCAAATGCTGAGATGGCCCCTTGATTTGCTTCTGGACGTAAATGTAGCTTCACTATGCGCACGTTTTGTTGAACTTTCCTTTTGCTTGTAGTGGTAGTAGAGTTTAGGGTGAGTTTCTATTTTGTTACCAATACAGAAATATCTAGTATTTGAAATGTTAATCCCTCGCTTTTTAAATTTGTTGTTATTATTATTATTACTATTTTCATCTTTATCTATCATTCATTTCTATCTATCATATCTATCTATCATTACTACTTTCATCACTATTAATAGTTAAATTGTTGGGAAGGGATTCTGAAACTCAAGATAGCGTGCGCAGACGATTTTCTCCCCCATACGTCACATACAGTTTTTGACTGTTTTTGACTAAATAAATAAATAAATCACCGCCATCTTCCAATGAAAACTCATGCACTACACTTAAGGGACTAATGACCTGTTGTCGCGCACGGAATCACTAACCAATCAACCAAACCAAAATCATGAAAAAATATAGTAATTCTACAACAGCATGTACTTTCTCGCATTAGCCACCTACTGTGGACGTGCGAAAAAGAATGCTGAACGCTTGATTCTTTCTATATATTACTGGTGTTCCACAGTGCCTGCAGGGGACATGTGTGTCGACGCTTGATGCGTTCTATTATTGGTGGTCCCGCAGGGGCTGCAGTGGACGTGGCGCGACGGGGTGTTCGATGATTCGTCCTTTCTACTTATTTTCCTGGTGTTCCGCAGGGGCTGCAGTGGACGTGGCGTGACGGGGTGTTCGGGCTGGCGTTGACAGCGCCGCGTCGCGACGGCCCGTGTACTTCCACGCGATGAGCAGCCACCGTGAGTTCGCCACCCTGGCCAGCGTGCTGCGCACGGAGAACGCGACCGACGCCCGCGGCGCCCTACGCGTCCTCAGCGAGCCCCGCGCCACGCGCAACGGCCAGGCCTCCGCCGCGCAGATCGACCGCAGAGGCGTCATGTTCTACACGCTGGTGCACCGCAACGCCGTGAGTTCAAAATATCAATACAATTAACACAGCAATATACCATATATCAATACACCAATATGTCAATATATCAATGTACCAGTATATCAATATCTCAATATAACAAAATATCAAGACACTAATATGCGAATATATGAATATACCAATATCTTAATATACCAATATATCAATATACCAATTTATCAATTTACCTATATATCAATATCTCAATATACTAATATATCAATAGACCAACATGCCAATATATTAATATACCATTATATCAATATACCAATACATCAATATCTCAATATACCAAATGATACACCAATATACCATATATCAATACACCAATATGTCAATATATCAATGTACCAGTATATCAATATCTCAATATAACAAAATATCAATACACTAATATGCGAATATATGAATATACCAATATCTTAATATAACAATATATCAATATACCAATTTATCAATTTACCTATATATCAATATCTCAATATACTAAATATCAATAACAATATGCAATATATAATATACCATATATCAATATACCAATAATCAATATCTCAATATACCAAAATATCAATACAGCAATATGCCAATACATCAATATTCAAATATATCAATGTACCAATATTCACCCTTCGCCTCCGCACGCATCCAGAGTCAGTCCTCCCCCAGTTTCCGTTGCCCCTGAAGCATCTCTTGCTGGGAGGTCCCAGGGTTCCAATGAAGGCTGATTTTCGACACCAGCTTTTCAGCTAGATCGAATTCAGCCGCTGTCTGGAGGAGAAATCTATCGGCCGACTGCTCTGATCGGTCGTTTTTGTTGTTTCTCCGATCAACACCCGGTGAATGCCGGAGCAGTACCCAAACAGAACTGCGTGTGCTCTTTCCTTCTTCTTACTTTCTCGCCCCCTATTTACAGACTCGTACATTTACATGCACTACACTTTCACACCTGCCAGGAGACCCACACTTGTGCCGCCTGGGGCGGTGCCTCGCTGTGGGAGACACTAGAGGGAAAGCTCCGTTTAGTTCTGCGCCGGATCGAGCCATCCAGCAGGGAGTAACAGCGCTTTTTCCGGCTATTTCCTGCACTTTGCTCACTAATTTTACTAATTCCAAAGTGATTAACATATCTAAAAACGCAAAGTCCTCCCTCACTCGAAACAAACGCAAACTTATCGTAGCAGATGCAAACATTAGAAGGGATTCGAACTTGAATGGGCCGTTTCGACGAAAACAATGTGACATAACTAGTGGTGTAGTCTGCAACTCTTTTCGGCTGCTTTCACTACATCACCAGCTGTTGGCCCGCTTTCGCATGGTCCTAACCTGTTTGGTGCTGCCTTTCGTGAAGAAGGCTTGACGTAGCCGCATAAAAAATAGGGATAACTTTCTCTGGTTCGAACCGCCTTGTTTGAACCTATCTTAACCAATCTCGACCTTTACAAATTTAAAATTAATATACATCTAATTACACTACCTTGGATTATGCCGAAATATATCTAAACGTATTTAGACCTACATAATTTTCCTTGAACTTAACAGCCATTATTTAAACCAAAATGATAATTCATATTTCAACAGATCTCTATCAAATTACTCGCATATGAGCTTATCAAAAATCTCCGTAAATGTCTTTCCTTGTTATTTACCACGAGTCCTCTGTTACTAAAAGCATTTTCGTAGATGTAAATTCGTAAATATGTCGATGTCCGTATTGCCTACACAGGTGTCCAAGGACGAAACGAAATGACCGCATCTGGGCGCGGCGCGGAGGTCCTACTGCGCGCTATCTTTCGGTTGATTTACTATTTGATGTTTCCGGGAGCGTCAACTGCTAAGGTCATTAGTATTAGGTCGTAAGTATACCGGTCGTGTACTTTTCTATCACGCGATGTGGAAGTGATCACCCCCCGTTGGATGGCGAGATCCGGCACCCACCTACACCAGCTAGCGGGATTTTCCCAAACTAGGTATCTTCCATCAGCGTGGCACCTAGTGAGGGCAAGCCCTAAGCTCCCGACTGCTCGCACGATACGTGTGGTAGTATAGTGCATGCTAGTGTAAATGTGTGTAACGGGTGAGGAGAGAACAAGGAACGAGAACGAAAGATGGAGCGCGGTTCGTAGCCCGTTTGTTAGGTACTGCTCCGGGATTCGTCTGGTGTTGATCGGAGAAACGATGGCAAACTACCAATCAGAGCAGCCGGCCGCTAGAATTCTCCTCCAGACAGCGACTGAATTCGACCTACCTATCTAGCTAGTGACGAAAACTACCAATCAGAGCAGCAGGCTACTAGAATTCTCCTCCAGACAGCGACTGAATTCGACCTAACTGATTAGCTAGTGACGAAAACCGCGCCACCGCCGAGAGTGTAACCCTAGTCCCTTTCGAGCGAGTGTATCTGAGCTTGGGGTTGCAGATCGGCTGCTGGAACAGCAACCACCCGGAGGGCTACCGCACGGCGCTGCAGGGGCAGGTGGCGCAGGACAACGAGACGCTCGTCTTCCCCAACGACCTCAAGCTGGACCAGGACAGCGCGCGCCAGTCGCTGTGGGTCATCAGCAACCGCCTGCCCTTCTTCCTCTACTCGCAGCTCGACCCCAACGCCGTCAACTTCCGCGTCTTCTCGGCGCCAGTGGACGCGCTGGTGGAGGGCACCGTCTGCGCCCCGCGCGCCCGCCCCTCGGCGTGCCCAACGCCGCCCCCGCCTGCGACGCCTAGACCCCACTCCCCCGCCTGCGACGCCTAGACCACACTCCCCCGCCTGCGACGCCTAGACCACACTCCCCCCACGCCCCCACCTTCGATCCCCCCCACGCTCCACCCCCGGCCTGGCCCCCGTCTGCGACGCCTAGACGCCACTCCCCCCACGCCCCCGCCTACGACACCTAGCCCTCCGCTCCCCCAACGCACCCGCCGCTGTTCCTCGCCCCCCCCCCCCCCCCGGCTGGCCCCCCCCCCCCACTCCTCACCCCGCACCGGCCTGCCCTCCCCCACGCACTCGTCCCTCGGCCTGGCCCCCTCCACACGCACCCCGCCTGCGACGCATGCCCCCCCCCGCGCACGTGCCCCCCACTGACCCCACACCCCCACACACCCGCACTCGTCCCTCGGACTGGCCGCCGATCCCCCACCTCCTCGCTCCCCGCGCGAACACTTAGGCCTTCCTCCAAGCCCACACTGCCAGTGCGAATGCTCAGGTCTCTGCAATTCTCGAGAGGAGTACGTTTTGGGAAGCTCAAATCATTGAAGTATTCTCGTCTTTCGAATTCCGACAAAGGATTCATCTGTGTAACGGGGTTTTCAACTATAGGGCAAGCATGTTTAAGAGTCAATGTTACTCTCAATCGGCTCCTATCCTTTTATAATAGAATTCTCTTATCCTGCTGCAATAGGAATCTCCTTCAATACATTAAGTTTCTTCTAGAAACAGATTGAGAACATCGTTGACTCTTAAATATGTTTGGCCTAAAGTAATATTCAATGCCACATTCCATTTGACGGTTCTTTAAAATCTGAGAAATAACAATTACCTTTAATTTCTTTAGCCTGTTATTCGATTTTAGATGTTGTGTCAGTCAGTTACTTATTGAATTTATTATATATGCTATGCTATTCATCATATTGTTACTTTCAGTTACATAAAGTAAAGGATTCGTTGCAGCGTGAAAGCTATCATGTAATTTTACACTCTTTCACAATTATTTTTTATTAACACGATTCATTCTCTCACAGTATTGTCCCAATGTATTTCGTTAATAATATTGAATGCAAAGGATTGCGCGAATTTGAGATTTGTGGAATTTTTTACAAATTTTCGGATTTCTTCCACCTCTAATGTCCGGCACCTCGCTTGGCACTTGGGTAGATGCCCAGCACTAAAGGAAGATAGGGGCAGGGTTCTCTGCTCATCACGCAGCAGGGACATCTGTCGTCTTTCAGTGATGAGATCAATGTGCACATGATATACACACAATGTGTTGCATACACGAAGGATGCCGCTATCCAGAATCACTCAAACCAACAAGCTACTCTTATTCAGTAGAATTGAAAATACGCCTGCAATAACGTGAGATTTGTGTGATTCATGAGAACATGTTTTTTCAGGTGTGCGATCTCGAAAGGAATGCAACAGGGTAGAGAGTGCAGATCCTCCATTCTGTAACGGAATGGAGGGCTTTGCATTTCCGCATTCGTGTAAATTTATTTCACTTACAACTACATAAAAAAACATTGAGCGCTCGCTGTCGAACAAAATAATTTTTCTTTCATGCTTCATAACCATTCCATGAAAAAGTGCAAAGGTTTTACCAATATTCATTTGCTTTTTGTAGAGTTTTATGGCAAGCGGCCTTTTTGTCGCCGTATTAAATCACCCCGACAAGTGGAATTTTATTGCACTTATCTTTGTTTGTTTGTGTTTAGTTTTTTTATTTCTTTTTATTTTTTAAATTTTTTTGCATACTGCTTACGCAGTGTATATTTTCCTTTCTTGTTAAGTATCAAGCACGGGTTGACGGTTGACGGCTCAGGAAAAGACTTTAAACATAATAATGACTTGCTAAGCACACGTTAAAAACGACAGTATTAGGAGAAAAGACATTAAAATGAAATGTATTTCTATAATTAATACATTATTTGGCTTTAATAACTCTATTTACATGTTAATGTAATTGATGAATATCTCTAAAATTTTAAAACTCTTTAAAATATTTTCGTTTAGAAAGCAAGTTAAACCAAATTTCGTGATTTTTGCTTTAAATAAAATTCTAATGGCCCTAGATGTGTTGTAGCTCGCTATTTTTCAAGGGTTTTGTATTACAAACACTGAATTTCAATGAAATTGCAAAATTAATTGAGTAATCCCTAATCTTCCGGGATTTAATCATAATTTTGTTGTGCGCGTGGAAATAGACCGTAGTTTTGACACACGATACAGACAGGAGTTGGGGCGTAGGGTTTTATTTATGTTTACAAAAGCCATGAATGTGCTAACATGTATATATCACAGAAAACGGATATCTTATTCAATGAGGTGTCTACTTTTTTAAATATCAGGTATCTGAGTTCGTGTAAAGCTTTGCTACAAAAGTTTCGCCTTAGTATAAGTATGAACAACCAGGCTGGGTGATCCGCTTAGTAGGTCATTAGCCCCAAGTGCATTTTAGTAAAGGCCTTCTGAGGCCTAGCTTCAAGAACAGTTAAAATTCACATAGCTCAATACTTGGTATAATTTAAATAAATGTATGTAAGCCAAAACTATTTTCATTTATCCTGAAATACCGGATAATTATGATTGGGAAAAACGTATTAGGAGTTGGAGGGCAAGAGGAATATTTAAAATTCTTGAGTTTACAACACTTCTGTGGATTTATTTACAGATAGACCGTCAAATTTTGGCGGATTTCCACTCGTTAGTAGTTTGACAATAAATTCGTAGATAATGTTCCCTTTGGTTATCAGATGTTTAAAAAGTATCTTGATCCGCAATTTTTTTGTTGATATTTGATGTACTTGAGTTAAAGCCGCAATGGACAAAAGATAAAGAGTTACAACTCACAGTTGTCAGCAGAACAACGCCTGATTTTATTCTCAGCTAGATAAATCAAGGTCAACTTCGAAATAAATTCTCCAATTTATTACACGTATTAATCTATAATGATATTATACAAAAATGTCTGCTATTCGTTTATTATTTTATTTTATTTTATTTTATTGCGCTCATAATAATTCTGAATGTGCTCCCCTAAAGCTGTCGTTTGAGAATGAAGAATGCGGAAGCAACACATTGAGTTCAACTGGTACATCTGCATGTTTTTGTTGGTATCGACTTGGCAATAGTATTTTTAGAAACGTTTACATTTTTATACAGGTGTACATGTTTACAGTTATTTTTATGCCAAGGTTTGTTCAAAGATGTTATTTTGCTGGTTATTTTGTTAAAATATTTGTACCCTTGTTTTATCATATATATCGCTCGTGGACTGCAATAGTGGCACAACTCAAAACATCCGAATTTTGAGTTAATGCACTCTCCAGAATTGCACATTGGTCTATCTTGTCGCAGCATTAGCAGCATATATGACATTACAGTATTCCACCAATAAATGGTAGAAATGTGAATACAAGAATAATGCATTTCGATATAAGAGGAAACATCAAACTCATTTATCTCAACGCCTGATTTTTTGAATTGTGCCACTATTGCAGTCCACAAACAATATATTGAAAATATTATGTTAAATATATTTTACATTTCTTAAATATACATTTATTAAAACGTTTTAAAAATATCCTATGAATTTATTTTCCTATTTCCCGTTTTCATTCTTCACTCTCAGAATATCATCACTAATGTATTACATGTTAAATTAACAAAATTATACAAAAACTAATAACAAAACAAATTTAATGGAAATGTGCCTTACAACACAAACAAATTATCTTAAAGTTCTGATGAAGTTCTGATGATCATAAAAGGATTGCTTGATAGTGATACCATCAGAAAACAAGTGAGAAAATAATAAGAAGAAAATGATCATGAAATGTTTACAAGTAAAGTCTAATTTCATTGATAGCTAACCAATTGATGAATGTAAAGTAAAAAGAAATTCAAATTGTAAAAACGCCATACCTTCAAACAATATGGCTATTCCAGTGACCTGGTCGAGGTATTTTTTCCACAAGATAAAAGAAAAACCGCAATGATAAATAGAGCAAGCGTCGATGTTATATGCGTGAATATTTAATAATAAATGTGTTGTCATCTCTCTTCTCGCTTAGTAATTCTAGAAGCTTGTCACCTTTTACCTTACGACGATGTTCTCAGAATTATATGAAAACTGTAAGAAGTATCAGAATATTATTGGTTGTGCTACTCGTATATAAGCACAATTTGTATAGCACTGTAGAGCACTTTCCGTACAAAACACTTAAGGAACAAATTTGGAGTCGTTATTAAGAAAACCTTGTTTTTAAATTTTCCATTATTTGACGCAAAATTACTCGAAAAGTATTAATTTCTAAAAAAAAAATTTTTAAGATCTAATTTTGAAAAACAGACTATTCAGAGAAAAAAATTTTATCTTCAATATCTCTTTTTTGAACTTTTGCTATTTTCAACAATTCAGATATTTCAACAAAATTGTGATCTAATCAATTTTTTAAGCGCCTTTACGCTATCCGAGGACAATGTTTAATCATAAAACTTGGATTCATTTTTGAGAAAAAATTAAAAATCGGTTTTTGAGTGTTCATGTAAAGAATCCCCCGGAAATTAAAAATATCGGTTTCAAATTCAAGGGGTGGCGACATCAAATAGATCGATTAAGGATTATCAATTTTGGTTAACACCCTACATACAGTTCAACCGTTTGCGTTGTTCATAGTAGGAAGGATGGACACACGGACAGACTTTCTGCGGTAAATCAATTTTTCAGAATCAAGGACCCACAAAATGTGGATTCTGACTACACAAAGTGTTAGAGAAGATAATTTACTGCGTATAGGAACACGATTATCCACTTTGTTGGCAACAGGGACCTACAATACGCATTTTTCTGCTGGCTGGGCTATCTTTTAGGTTTTGCAGCGGTTCTTCAGCTGCCATCTATTGTCGCCTAAAACACATTATTTAATCTTTAAGTGAGTAATGTAAATATTGATGATGTGAAAGATACTTTAAAAAATACTCCTGTTTAATTTTTGAAAAACAAAAGAATACATCAAAATCGCGTTTATACCATGTTATTCGACGCATTTAGCACTGTCCGCTCAAAACGTTTTAAGAAATAAAATCATCTAGGTCTGGAGGGTACTATAATTTGACATTCCCTATTTCTGGGAACAATAGGAAATCTAAAAAAGCATATTATCTCTCCCGCCTCTTCCCAGTTCACTACTGCATACAACTTGGTTATCGTGAAGTAGAACATTATTTTAGAAAATCTCACTTGGAGAAAGTAAGCCTATACATTACATACACAAAATAAAAAGGTTTTAAAATCATTATAGACAGGAAAATTTCGAACGAAGAACGATAGTAGTAAAAGAATATCACAACGGATATGCCGTACTTTAACCATTAGCTTGCGCCACCCAGCATCTCGCACCGGCCACCCACAGGCGATTGGTTTTGTCCTCACCAGGCTCCGAAATCACGTCTAAAGGCCCATTCACAATGCAAACGTAAACATAAGCATGGCGTTAACATAAAAGTATTACGTCCATAAGCGGATTCATTCACAATGTGTTCGCATAAGCATAACACATAAGATGTTAATTTAAAAGCTTCAAGCTTCTGTGCTTCTGCTTATGTCAAAATAAGAAATGAACCAATCACAGTACGTTAACTCAAAATCGAGTATCGAAATAAGTCGATAGACAAACTAATGGCGCGTCCACACGATGCGTCTTTTTTGTGCGTCACGGGAATAAAATTGCATGCGCAAAGTTGAGAGACGAACGTTCAACAGAGCGCACGTGCCCCACCCTGTCCACACGGTGCAACACTGTGCGGTGCTTCAGATCTGTTCTGTACAACGGATTCAGATATTTGCGCGGCAATTTAGGCAGTTTATTTCATAATCAGACGAAAGAAGAGAAACAGAGAGAAGCGCATGTGGATAAAATAATACTTTAAGCAAGGAAAACACACTATTAAACGTGGTTGCCTTTAAGGCCATTATACTTGGATGAAAACTATTGCATTTAATTGTTTCAGCTATGTAACTAATTAAATAAATTTCGAAAATTGGCATTATCGTAAAAATAAAAAAAATTAAGGAGAACTAAATATTCTTCTGTCATTGCAACACACCGCACTAGAAATGGAAATAATCAAGTGTTTATTTTTACTTGTTTCAAATATGTAGCGAAATAAGTATGTATTGAAAATTGATCCTACCTTAAATATAAAGGAAAATTTAAATTTATTATCTAAATAATTAGTCAAAATACTTTGCAAATAAGTATTTAAATACATACTCAAAATACATTAGGTTTTAATTTGCTATTAATAATACTTTATTGAGTCACACACACAATTACAATCATAGATGATGAATCAGATGTGATGGATATGGAAGGAGTACAATTGCACACATCTTACTGAGTGCAGAGAAATTACATTTATTGTCCAGAAGCAAAACAAGGGGCCATCTCTGCATTTGCTCAAAGGACCAGGGAAACGGCAAAAAAAATTAGTTGAGATGGTCATTAGCCTAGGGATTATACTACAATACTTATTACAGATAGATTAAACTATGACGAAGATATTATTTAGTGGCTAAATAGTTTAACATAATTTAATTTAAAATAATTTAACATTCCAAGAGTTGTACTGTTTCATTTTTAAAATAACATTTACTTGGTCTAGCGACTTTACTATTACTACTTATAATAATAATAATAATAATAATAATAATAATAATAATAGCAATAACAATAATAACAGTACATGATATCAATTAAGTAACTACTTATAATTTAACAATATTAGTATATTTCATGTTTAAAACTTGAAATGGTGAGGAGGGGAAAGGTTTTTTCTATTTCTACATCTAGTCCAACTGCAGCACCTGAAATCACATTGCACGTATTAGCTATTGCGGTTTTTCTGGACACCATAAAAAAGGTTTTTGCCCAAGGAAGTGTTTGAGTTTATTCTTAAAGTTGTTGAATCCTGTTACGTTTCTCAGGTAATTTGTTGCAGAATTGTATACCTGAAGAGAATGTACCCTTTTGGTATAATGTGCTTGTGCACTTTGGTTGATGGAGGTTACATGCTTGCCTTGTGTTGTGAGTGTAAGCTTGAGTTAAGTTTGTAATGTGTGTCATTGTTTATTACATTTTGTTTACATTATTTGAGATGTCGTAAATGAATATACAAATCAGTGAAAGTATGTTAAGTTGTTTGAATTGAGGTCTGCAGAACTCTGTTCTTTTTGTATCTTTTATTGTTCAAATGATTCTCTTTTGAATTTTGAATGTTTGCTTAGTCTCTCGTGCTTGACTCCAGCCTATTATTCCGTATTTGAGAATAGAGTGTACATTTGCAAAGTACACAGTTCGACCGGTTTCAATGGTGCTGTTTCTTGTTAATATTCTATTGCTAAATACAAAGTATTTAAAATACAAAATATTGTTTTTACTAAAACTACAGTAATACTACAATAATTTTGCATTATAACTTTTTTATTGGAACATTATATTGTAATTGCCAATTACAATAAATTACTAATTGACTGTCATAAATTTCTAAACAGTTACTAAAAACTTTCAAATATAAAACACTTTCGCTTACATGTTCACACAACACTCAAATATAAAATAATATCAAAAATATGGCTTACTGAATTTCCTTTTTAAACGGCCAGTTTTTCAAACAAATTATCAGACAATAAACCTCTAGTTGGCGACTGCATAAAACCCGCAAAGAGAAACAGTTGTTGAACTGGCACTGATAAACATAAACTAGTGTTTTAAGGAATAGACTTCTTTTTATTGTCCAACATTTTTAATGATTTAGATTTATCATTTAAAAAAGAAGAGAATTCAATTTCAGGTGCTGAAAGGAGCTTTTATTTTTGTTTCAGTGAGGTCCATTCACCAGCAGAATCAAACAAAAAGAAACTCTCTCCGATATCATCTTCATCTGTATTTAAAGTATTTATTTTTTTAAATACACCTATTTTATATATTTAAATACGTCTCTAAAATACATGTCCAAAAAACTCATAAATTCAGGCTTTCAAATACAAAATATATTTTAAATACGTATTCCAAATACAAGTATTTAAGTACTGCCCAACCCTGTAAGTTTTTAAAAAGAGAATAATCTGTACGGAATTCGTAATTAAACAGACGGACACCACACAATAACTGGAAGACTACAGAAGACTACTAAAAACACGTACGGCTCGGTATTCCGGTGACTTCGCTATAAATCACATTCTTTGGAGGAAGCGCGCGAGAAAGACGAACCGGCAGCTCTGGGAATGCGCCATAGACTAAACGAAACTAATTCTTTACTCTATGCTTGCTCTATTGCAAGCGTCGATCGTTTTGACGAAAGACGCATGCCCGAAACGCATGCGCTACGTGCGCTAGACGCATGCGTAGACTCAGGCGCAAAATTGAACGAAAAGATGCATCGTGTGGACGCGCCTTAACACAATCCATGGCAAGAGCTCCCTTCGTCATGGACATAGTCGATATCTTGAAATCGATTCTCATATCGAACCAATAGTAAACTAGAATGTCTCACATCCAATATAAACTCTTATTTTGCTTACGTTTATGTTCGACATTGTGAATACTTCAGTCTATCACTTACGTTAATGTTTACGTGTATGTGTCATGCTTATGTTTGTGTTTACATTGTGAATGGGCCGTAATGGACACTCGCCGGACCTCTCGAGGACCTTGGCAGGTAGGCCGCTAGGAGCTCTGGTAACACCCGACGTGATTGATACCACTGCTTGGCCAACAGATCGCAGTAAAGGCGGTGGTGCCGCTGCCAGTGTGTGTCGCCGCTGTCTGCCGCATCCAACGAGATATATTTGAGTTTTTCTACCGTTTCGGCTGAGGGTAGTATCTCCATGATGGAATTTGACATGACTTTTTAAAACATTCTCAGTCCTGCCACTAGAGTCGTTGATCTGCAGCATTGCTTGATGCGATCGCGATCATGCGAGATCTTGCGGCAGAACTGAGAATGACAAAAAAGCATGCAAAATTCCATCTTGGAAATACTACCCTCAGCCGAAACGGAAGAAAAATCCAAGTATAATTCAAGCTCGTTGGTCGCATCGCTCACCCAAACCGGGCGTGCACCAAAACCTGGGGGGATGTACAATAGCTAAATTATTCCACGATACCTAGAATCCTACTTACAGCGCACCAAACTGATAATGCGACATCGACAATAACACATCGATGTTGTCAAACATGGATGTTCTAAATCAGAGAGTTCTTGCACCAAAAAAAAAATAGCCCTATCGATCTCCTGCACATGCGCACGAGATCGATAGTACTGTCGATTGCTGCACAATTCGAGATGCAAAATCGATGTTAATAATAGGGATGATAGCATAGCAGAGTGCCAACGAGGGTTTGCTGTAATAACGCAATTTCTGTCCTTATCATTTCTGCCCATATCAATCAATGCCCGCTGGCAACAGTAGGCGCATGCCGCAATATACACATATTTTCTTATCAGTTATTGCCAAAAACGCCATTATTACAATAAATGGAACGGTTTTTCAGTTTTCATTCTTGTGGATTTATGAAAGTTTTTCTAAGACGTTATTTATGGAACTGCATTCTTCTATTTTGAAAATTGTTTTTCGCCGTCTCCAAATATATTCTAAGCTCATTCTTGAATTTTTACTTTCTCGTATACATACGTATATACTGAGTAATACACGTGGTATAGATGAAGTTATGTAATGCAGTCGAAAATCGATTTCGAGATTTTAACGGAAATACACGTTTCGGGATCCCGAGATACCGAAAAAGTGTTTTTTCAAAACGTCCGTCTGTCCGTCCATCTGTCTGTCCGTTTGTCTGTCCGTCCGTTCATCCGTTCGTCTGTGAAGACTTCTAGAGCCGAAACTACAAAAACGATATTTTCCAGATTAACACCTGTCCATCTGGCTGTAGTGGTTTTGAGATTTTGAAAATCATTCTTTAACATTTGGGGGTATTTTACACGAAGCCCACTTTAGGGGTACTTTACATTTTCAAAATTTTCTCAAAAACAGCTCCAACATTTTTCTTTACATTTCTTGTAAGAATAGTGTAAAATACGCTTATAAAGGGGGCATAGGTCCGATTTTCGCAGTTAACTCTGAAGTTCCGATAATTGCAAAAGTTTGATTTTTTCCGGCGTCTTCCTAGAACTATAAAATTGGAGATAGAGATTTTTCTTTTAAAAGAAATTTGTTGTGCATAGTAAGTCGTATCATAAAGGCCATGTACATTTTTTCGAAAATCTTAGTAGTTTTTGTACAATAGCGCGTGAAATATTTGCAATAAAAAATACAAAAAGATTTTCTCAAGAATGGCTCCAAATTTTTTCGTCAAATTTTTCGAATAGATAGTGATAATTGCACTGTTTTATATGAGGCAAAGCTCATTTTGGGGTATTCTTTTGTTGTTGTTGTTGTTTTTTAATTAAACAAATGTAATTTTTTTAAATACTTCTCACGCCGTTAATATTGGCATTTCCATCAAATTGTGTGCAAAATTACATTTAGCGTAGATGTGTATAAAATGACTTCAAATTAACTTTTTCGAAAACTCATTAGCTTTCCGAGAAAAAGAGCTTCAAATTTCGCATTTACAGTAAAGCCTAATTGACATTTTTTCAAAAACGGCTACGAATTTCTCAATAAAAACTTATAACTATTTATGACTATTTTGTACTCCCCTTTAATATTCTTGATGTACTAATTTGGTTGTACGACTAGGAAAGCAAAGAGTTGAGAAATTGTCCAAAAAAGTTCTTTGAGCGACGATAGATGGCAGCTGGTCAGCGAATGGAGCAAGACCTTAAAGCCAGGCCATACCAAGGAAATTAGAAAAATTTAGTACGAGAAAGTCTGTGTCATTCTGTAGCACCTCTTAGTTACTTTCTCGTATACGTACGATATACGTGATAAAGAGAAAGTTATGTAATGCTGCGCGAAAAAACTGCGGATTTTCGGCGGAAAAAAATTCATTGCCGGGCTCTGGTGGAGAAAAGTGCATTAAACCAGTTGCTAAATTTTAAAAAAATCCTCTAACAGTGATATTGCCAGAATCCCTGTTTTGTGCGCCAGAGATTGGAAGTAAAACGTCCGTCTGTCTGTCTGTCTGTCCGTCTGTCTCTCTGTGCGTCCGTCCGTCTGTGAACACTACTAGCGCCTAAAAAACACGTACGATCTTTTCCAAATTGAAGAATCAAATGCCGATTGGAATCTAGTTGAAGATTTAAAATTTGGAAAAACATTCTTTAAAATTTGAGGGTACTTTACAGGACGTTCCCCGGACATTCTCAAAATTTTCTCAAAAACGGCTCCAAATTTTTTCTTTAAATTTTTTGTAAGATAAGAGCAAAAAAGTCACCTATAGAGGTGGGATGGGTCCGATTTTTATGGTTAACCCTGAATTTTCGAAAATTGTAAAAGTTTGACTTTGCTCTGCGTCTTCCTACTACTATAAAATTGAAGACATGGATTCTTCCTTCAAATGAAATTTGTTGTGTATAAATAGTTCTTCCAATTAGGTTGTGTAGATTTTATTTGGAAATTTTAGTAGTTTTCGTGCAATATTTGCAATTTTAAAAAATTACAAACACATGTTTTTTCAAAAACGGCTCCAATTTTTTCTTTACATTTTTGGTAGGGTGAGTACCGATGACAAAAACGTATCCGATAACAAAAACGTCAAATTGTACTATTTTTTTCTTTTTTCAAAAATTACAAAAATGCAATTTTTTTACTCGTCTCTCGCTTCGGTAATATTTACCTTAGAGGGGATTTCTTCACACTATTAGATTTATGAGTACATGAGCTTTAAATAATGTCAAATAAGGTTTCTCGAAAACTCAATAGTTTTCTGTAAGAAAGAGCTCTAAATTCCGAATTTTCAGAAACGCTCAAACGCCATTTTCTCAAAAATGGATTCAAATTTTTTCTTAAAATTTCTCCAATGGACTACAGTGCTAATTACACTGTTTAATATGACGTGAAGTCCGTTTTGGTGTATTCTTTTGTTTGTTTTTTTCAAAAAGTATACAAATGTAATTATTTTGAAATATCTCTCACGCCGTTGATATGCAAATTTCCATCGATTTCATCGTACACATTATTACATTTGTAAGTGGAAGTGCTTGAAAGGGCTTCAAATGAAGTTTTTCAATAACTCAATAGATTCCTGTGAAAAAGAGCTTCAAATTTCGCATTTAGAGTAATGCTTAGTCCCCATTTTCGTCAAAATGACTACGAATTTTTCAATGAAAATTTCTATTTAGGACGAGTTTTACTCTTCTATAATATTCTTGAAGTAATGATTCAGTTGTACTGCTAGGAAAGCAAAACGTTGAGAAATAGTCAAAAAAATGTACTTTTGGCGACGATAGATGGTAGCTGTCCAAACAATGGAGCACAACCTTAAAGCCAGACCACACCAATGAAATTAGAAAAATTTGGTACGAGAAAGTCTGTGCCATCCTTTAGCACCTTTAGTTAATTTTATTTTAAATAAAGATTTACAACCAAACAAATCCATAATTTTTCATCGTAAAGTATCATAAAAATATGAGAATGCACACAACTACCCAGCCAAGACGACGGCTTAAAGCCGGTTTTAATTTAATTCAATTAAGAACTAACTTACGAAATACAAGAAAAGGAAAAAAAATGTTTAAAAATAATACATTTACCTTAATATTTTGAAACATTTAATACACACATCAAACAATATCAGCTCAAAAAAGAGTATTTAAATGTTTTTTCTGAATGATCACAATGTTTTACATTTCCTAATATTTACTGGTAGGTTATTCCACTGTCTGGTCGTGGCTACTAAATGAGAGTTATTGTAAAAGTTGGTATTGCTTTTAGCAATTTTGCATACCAGGTATTTTTGGAATCTTCTGGTTTTGAGATAAGAATTTTTATGAGGAAGGTAAGTAGTTACCCCCATATATAATATTTTGTAGAAAAAGCGCAAACAATGAAATATGCAAGTTTAATATGTGATGTGTTTGTAGAATCCCTATATATGATCATACTTTCTGATATTATATTGAACCCTAACACATGCATTTTGGACTCTGTGAAGAACATCAGCGATTTAATTCCTTATGTAACCATACACATTATCACCATAACCAAGCAGGGGGAGCAGGAGGCATTGTACCAGTATTTCTTTGGTTCTGAGTGGAAGGCATTTGTATGTACATTTGAGGAAGCCCATTGATGCATATACTTTGCGGCAAATGTCATGAGTAGGGGCGGATTTTGATGACCTAAAAACATTGCCAAAAATGATCAATAAAATGCTCTTAAAATGCTTTAAAAATTCCCTATAACCAAAGAAAAATGATGTAAAAATCTTATGAAAACCAGTTCGGATGAACAACTCAAACTGTTGGATATGTTATTGATGTAATCGAGTCTTCTTCCATTCGTTCGAGTGAACTCAGCTTGCAAACTTTTGGTTTGGACCGTTCTTTACCAGGAAATCTACCCGAAATCGGCTGAACCGGCAATGGCGCTGCTACACGTCACAAGAATTATATACGCACAACAGCTGTAAAACCAATTTCTGAGCGAACAAATCGAATAGGCTACTGGGTAATTCTGTGAAGAACGTTTGTTGCATCTCGTAAATATTATTTGAAGCAAGTGCCATTTAAAATGACATTAAAATCGACGAAATCTGCAAAATTGCATTAAAAATTAGGGGAAATGTAAAAAATGACTTTTCAGTCGAAAGCGAGAAAAATGCAAAATGATTATCTATAAAAATGGGTCATTTCCTTTTTTCATAACATAAAATTAATTTCTGTACTAAACGACATTGTTATAAAGTGAAAAGAAAAAAAATGACATTTCAGTAAAATTCGTCCCCTAGTCTTGAGCGTGAGGTGTCCAATTTAGGAATTTATCGATGATCAGACCGAGAATTTTAACTTGATAGCAGGAAGGAACAGAAGTTTTGTACGGGATTGCATAAGGAATGTGTAGAGTTTGGAGTGCTTTGTGGAACCGACAGGAGCCAATTATAATTGATTAAGATTTTAATGGGTTTATTTAAAGGTCGTTTCTCACTAACCATTCAAATAAAGAGGCCAAATCGTGATTTGTTTCTCTAAATAAATGGACCACTTCAGAAGGTTTCCCGCTGACGTAGATCTGTAAGTCGTCTGCATAGATATGAGACTGCACATGAATAGCCAGGCGGGATATCATTTCCATAGATCAGGAAGAAAAGTGAACCTAGTACGGAGCCCTGTGCCATTCCACATTTAGATAACGATAAAGTATTTTCAACGACTACAACCTGATGTGTATTACTATAAATAACTTGAAATCCACGATAAAGTAAAATCAGAAAAGCAGAGGATTTGCATTTTGTCAGAAGCACGTTATGGTCTACTGAATCGAAGGCCTTGCTAAAATCTAATAGCGTTAGAGTTGTTATATTGTCTTCATATGGAATATAATAAAAAATACTACCAAATCAACTAGAAAACCCGTAGAGAATGTTGTTTTAAAATATAACGATATAAATGTGAACGATCCGGCAACAGTGGCTAATCTCTTTAACCAATACTTTTCGAGAATTGCTGCCGATCTCACTAAGGGTCTTCAGGCACAAAACTCAAAAACAGACAGTTCACCCAAAATTTTAGACACAATGTTCGTTTCCGAAACTTCTTCCTATGAAATTCTCAAAATAATCGGTAAACTAAAAAATAAATATTCGTCCGGTTTAGATGAATTCCCGGATTCTTTGTTAAAGACTTGTGCGTATGCCATTATACACCCGTTAACTCACATATTTAATGCATCTTTATGCACTGGAACGTTTCCAGATATTTTCAAAACAGCTAAAATTAAGCCGCTTTTCAAAAAAGGCAACAAAAATGAAATTCAAAATTATCGGCCCATTTCTCTTCTATCAGTTTTTTCAAAAATATTAGAGAGACTTTTTACGTACGAATGGAAACCTTTCTCACTAAACACGACGCGCTTTCAGATTGCCAACATGGATTTAGAAAATCAAAATCAACGGAAACAGCCATATTTTCTTTTCTTAAAGATGTCGCCTCATCATTGGATCAAAACGAGGCACCTATTGGATTATTTTAGATCTCTCAAAAGCTTTTGACGTCATTGATCATGACATTTTACTTTCCAAATTACCTTCATATGGAATTCGTGGTATTGCTCTAGATTGGTTATGTTCGTACCTTAAACAACGATCTCAGAGAGTTGAAATACCTTACTGGAATGATGGAACATTACGTACGCACCTTTCCGACTCTTTGCCCGTTGCATGTGAGTTCCTCAAGGATCGATTTTAGGCCCTTCTCTGTTCCTACTTTACGTAAACGATATGCCCTCGACGATTCGAACGGAAGAACGGTTCTCTTTGCGGATGATACGAACATCCTTTGCAATAAAGAAACCGTAAATAGTACAATATCAGATGTTTCAAATTGGTTCCGAAATAACAAATTAATAGTAAACGAAAAGAAAACGGTTTTAATGCAGTTTTCTATTTCAAATAAACAATTCTGTGCTCCATTGAAAATGAACAATGTACCATTGACTGATGTTAAGGTAACAAAATTTTTAGGTCTCTCAATTCAGTCAAACCTTAAATGGAACGTCCATTTAAATGAATTGAAGAACAATGTACCATTGACTGATGTTAAGGTAACAAAAATTAAGTTCATTATGCTACGCGTTCAGAATTCTTGCAAATTCAGTCAGCCTTCATACTGCTCGTTGTGTATACTTGCGAATGTTCATTCCCGCCTGAGATATGGCATAATATTCTGGGAAATACATCTTATAGCTCCCAGACTTTTAGACTACAAAAACGAATTGTACGAATAATAACCAAATCCCACCCACGTGATTCATGTAAGCTCTCTTCATTAATCTAGGAATTTTACCATTACCGTGTCTTTTATTTACGAATCAGTGGTTTTGTAAAAATGACCTTCTCAAGGGCGGGAATATATTTTCAGAAAACGCCGAAGTCTATTACTATAACACTCGACGTAGAAATCATATTCATCAGGTGACAGTATCAACAGCTCATTACAAAAAATTCACATACAATACATGTACATTATTTTACAACACTTTGCCAGATGACATTAAACGATTAAATTCCATAGAAAAGTTTAAATCCCAAGTGAAATCGTTTCTGCTGCATAACTGTTTCTATACAATTAGAGACTATACTGAGCATCACAAGAAAAGGAACATTAATTTTAACAATGATACATAATGCATTATTTACCATTTGGACTGTATAAATGAGTATAAACAACCTGTAACAACTATTGTACTACAGCTTCGGTCAATGACCCCCATCTCGATCAGGTTTTTCGTCCAGTTTCCTGATCCATTGAGCAAATGCTGAGATGGCCCCTTGTTTTGCTTCTGGACATAAATGTAACTTCATTTCTGTGCACGTCTTCTAGAATTCAGTGGGAAATACATTTATTCAAATTATCGTTTCCATGTTGTCGCGGCAGGAAGTAATAAGAGCCAAAATTTATTGCTTATTTTCTTTGAAAATAGATTTTATTACATGGGAGTTTTTTTGTTGTTTTTTCTCCCTTTCAAAATTCAAAATTTATTGCTTATTTATCCTTGAAAATCGATTTTATTACATGGGAGTTTTTTGTTTTTTTTTTCTCCCTTTCAAAATTCAAAATTTATTGCTTGTTTATCCTTGAAAATGTTTTATTACATGGGAGTTTTTTGTTTTTTTTTTCTCCCTTTCAAAATTCAAAATTTATTGTTTATCCTTGTTTTATCATTTTTTCTTATTCCTTTTATAGCACGTCATACGCAGTTTTTAACTGTTTTTTTTGACGCAAATAAATAAATAAATAAATAAATTCATCCAGAGATTGACAAATGTCTTCGGTGACTCGTAGCAAAGCCGATTGCGTACTTCAACCTTCAACCAGATTGAAAATTAATGAGAACATAATTTATGGCGAGAAATGTTGCAATCATACAATTTTTCGATCAACTTTAGGTAATGTTGGTAATGTACTGATAGGGCGATAATCACAAGGATTTACCGAATTTAACCAATTGGGGAGGGGAGTATTAAGTTTCCACAATTGGGGAAAATATCGATTATTAAAAAAAGTTTATTTTGTAATGTGTATTTGGAAGAGCGTATTTTAAAACCAATTCCAATTGTTATTACGTTACATTAGAGCCGTTTGAATTTGATTTGAGTCCTTCATTATTTTTTCGACTTCTTGAAAATCAATGTTGTTGAAATAGAAACTATCATCACGGGAAGGTGCATGTGATTCCAGAAGTGTATTGACTCTCCTTTAATAGTAGTAATAATAATAATAATAATAATAATAATAATAATAATAATAATAATAGGGTACGTAGCAGAAGCAAAATAATAATTTAGGTCATCTAAGAGAATTTCTAATAAACTGTCATTTGACTTACTTGCAAATACTTAAATTTTTCTGCGTGTTCCATACTCCCATCGTACTGGAATTTGTTTGGAAAAAGTTATGATAACGAATCTTAGCGTTTCTGACTTTTTTTTACAAAATTTCTAAGTTTTTTGTAATCAATTTTGTTGCTTTTAGTAGCTTTAAAACTGCTATATGCAGATTTTTTATCTTTCATTAGAACTTTTAATTAATTTGTAAGACATGGAGCAGCATATCGCGTGAAACGAGAAGTTTGTACGTAAAGAACACTTTCTTTCGTTAGGGCTGTGTACATTGTTTGAAATTTTTAGTAGTTTTCGCACAATATTGCGTGCAATATGTGCAATATTAAAAAATAACAAAAACAAGATTCTCGAAAATAGCTCCAAATTGTTTCTTTTAACTTTTGATAGTTAAGCTGAGAGCTGAATTAATTCTACAACATGGCATAAATGCCATATTGCTCTTTTCTTTTGTATTTTCAAAATTACACAAATGTAATTTTTTGACTTGTCTCTTACGTTGTTAATATTTACATTACCGGCAGTTATTTTCTCATTATTGTATTTATAAGTACATATGCTTTAAATGATGTCTGAAAAAGTTTCTGGAAAACTCAAAAGTTTTCTGTGAAAATAAGCTCAAAATGCCGCATTTTGAGAAACGCTCACTCGTCATTTTCTCAAAAACAGCTCCGAGTTTTTCTTCAAACTCCGTGCAGATACTACAAATTGCACTGTTTAACGTGACATAAAATTTATTTTGCTGTTTTCATTTGTTTTTTTCAAAAATTACATAAATGTATTTCTCTTTTAATCTCTCACGCCGCGCCGTTAATATGCACATTTCCAGCAATTTGTAAACACTCTTGCATTTGTGAGTAGAAGTGTTTCAAAGGCTTTCCAATGGCTTTTTCGAAACAAAAAATCTGTGAAAATCAGATTCAAATTTCGCATTTACGTAAACACTTAAACAACGTTTTCGTAAAAACGGCTGGAAATTTTTCAATGAAAATTGCCATTTATAACGAAGTTTTACTCTTCATTATTATTCTTAAAGTCATGTTTTGGTTCTATCATCAGGAAACCGAAAAATTTAAAAAGAAAATATACCTAGGGCGGCGATAGATGGCAGCTAACAAGAGTATATGACAAGTCGGAATAGCTAACCCAGGCCAAAGAAAATCGAAAACTAACTAGTACGAGAAAGTCTGTGCCATTTTGTAGAACCACTCGTTACTTTCTCATATTAGTACGAATACACGGAGTAATATACATAATAATACGTACTATATACATTATAAGTTACGTAATGCTCCGAGATTTCAACGGTAATTCACATTTTGGGGCCCTCTGATACCGAAAAAAAAAAGTTTTTTTCAATTCGTTCTTCCGTCCGTCAGTCCGTCTGTGAACACCACTAAGTCATACGAAGATTTTTTTTCCAAAATGGATATTCGCCGGTGAATGGAAGGAGTCTTCCTGGAGTCGAAACTTTGCTATTTTGGAAAAAATCTTTAAAATTTGGGATACTTTACATGAAACCCCAGAGACATTTGCAAAATTTTCTCAAAAATGGCTCCAATTTTTTTTCTTTGATTTTTGTGAAAGAATAAAATACACTTAGATGGCATTGGTCGGCCTTTCACTGTTAACTCTTCACTGTTTTCGAAAATTTTAAAAGTTTATTTTTTTTCTGGGGTCTTCCTATAACTAAAAATTGAAGACAAAGATTTCAAGTATTTTTCTTCATATTTCGTTCTTTCATTAAGGTCATGAACATTTTTTTGAAAGTGATAATAGTTTTCCCACAATATTGCCTGCAATATGTGCAATATTGAAAAATAAAAAAAACAAGCTTTTCTCGAATACGGCTCCATTAATTCCAACGGCTCCAAACTACATTAGCGGCGATTTGTTCACATTATTTTATTTATGAGTACATTTGCTTTAAATAATGTCATATAACGTTTCTCGAAAGCTCAACCGTTATCTGTGAAAATGAGCTCAAAGTTCCACTTTATCAGAAACGCTCAAATGGCATTTTCACAAAAATGGCTTCATATTTTTTCTTCAATTTTTTCCAGGGAATAGTGCTTTTTTCTAACATTTTACCGTTTAATATGAAATCAAGGTCATTTGGAGGGGTTTTTTATTTCAAAAATTACTCAAATTATGGCGGCGGCGATGGTGTAACGGTTAGCGTATCGAGCTGTTATACCCATGTTCGCGGGTTCAAACTCGATGGAAGACGTGGATTTATAAGGGCGAAAACATCCTTCGTACGCCTTCCTTCGGAGGGGAAGTAAAGATGGCTGTCCCATGTTAGTAGGTTTACTGCATGTAAAAGGTCTTCAAGCTTAAATGCAGTCTCTGAGCTAAATTAAAATTGCCTGTTTCGTCGCCCAACCTTCTTTCTCCCATGGTTGGTGAAAGGAGCGTAGCGAAATTTACGTGGTCAGACGGAAGAGCAGGACTCATGGCCTGAGTCTCGCCACGTAAAATAAGGCATTCATTCATTCAAATGTAACTGTATTGGAATATCTCTCACGCCGTTAATAAGTACATTTCCAGCAATTTGTAAACATCATTGCATTTCTGAGTGGAAGTGCTTTAAATGACTTTGAATAAAGGTTTTCGAAAGTTCAAATATTTTGTGTGAAATAGGACTTCAAATTTCGCATTTACAGTAACTGTTAAACGCCATTTTTTAAAATTACTCTAAATTTTTCAATGACAATTGCCATTTAGGACGATGTATTACACTTCTTTAATATTCTTTAAGTAATATTTCGGTTCTACTACAAGGAAACCGCAAAAATTGAGAAAATGTCCAAAAATGTACTATTTTGGGCGGCAATAGTTGGCAGCTGGCAAGAATGAGAGACTAGATCGAAGAGCTAGCCCAGCCCAAAGAAATTAGAAAACTAATACGAGAAAGTCTGTGCCATTCTGTAGCACCACTATTTTTGGTTTGTCTGCGTGTCGTAGAAGTATGTTAAGCGAGTTATCCCTAGAAAACCATTCATTAACCGCAGAATTACCAATACTCAGAGACCTGCCAGTGAAAGCCTTTTATCGTTTTTTTAAACTGAAAATCATTGATATTGTTTCTGATATGCATTTTGTTCATGATCGGAATGGATTGCTGTATTTCTGTTGTTACATCGTATTCCTTACTGTTCACTCAAAAACTGAACATTCAGAATACATTTAGGAGACATTTGCAGTGTTTTAAGTCTTAATATTTTTTAATATTCAACTGTGTTACTAGCTGAATGTGGCGTTGCCGACATTTTAAATATGTTAAAAATCAGCTGACTGATTCTTTCATCCTTGGGCGTAGTACGTAAAAATAATTTATTAAGAATTAAAATTAAATCATAAAAATTACAAAAAATGTACAACCACACCTCTTCTTGTCGAATGTTTTCTTCGGGCTATGGCCACTAGCCATTCCAGAATACGGAGTTTGACAAACTAAAGCGAACGCTTCCAGAAGAGTTGTTCGCAGTACATTCTTTCAGTGAATTATCAGGCGGCTTATTAAAGAACATGTGTACACTTGCAAGCTCCTATTTTACAACATACCGTTTCATTCTTCTAGATTTTTATTAGAATATAATTTTGTATATGAAATTATCCTATAAACGGATTTTACCCCATTAGCACCATGCAGTGCTGATATTCTTTTTCTTTAACAGCCGGTTCTCTCCAATGATTTCCTATCACTTATATTGTTTATTTCATGTACTACACTACCACTCATACCGGGAGACTTGTCTCGGCTGAGGCGGTGCCCCCAATGGTGGGAGATATAAATAATAAATGAATAAAACCGCTAGCCGACGATAGGTCGGCGCCGGGTCTCACCATCCAGCGAGGGAAGATCATCGCCACCTCTCGCAATGAAACATTCCCTACGCTTACGGGACTGATGACATTAGCAGTTGACGCGCCCGGAATCACCAATAATCAATCAACGGAAAGATAGCGTGCAGTGGGACCTCCACGCCGCACCTGGCGCTCCCCAGGTGCGGTCACTCGGCGCATGCGAACAAAGAGATAGGCGCTCAAGCTGCCATGCTTATCAGGTGCAGCAAGGACGCACTGATTTTAAGAGGTCGCAGGTGATGGAACGGGGGAAATGAGAAGATTCCATGGTACTGAACAGGAACCAACACATCAATAGTAACTTCTTCTTCGCTGTCCGGGTGACGCCGCGTAGTGGGCTGAGAGGCCGACGTTTCGCCTGACATGTCGCAGGCTTCATCAGGGTATGCGACATGTCAGGCGAAACGTCGGCCTCTCAGCCCACTACGCGGCGTCACCCGGACAGCGAAGAAGAAGTCATCGACTCGAGCGGCGGAAGCCTACGCGTACACATCAATAGTAAAATACAACAAGCAAAAACCCATCATTAATCGATCTTCCCACCTCCCATTCTCAACCGCCATAACCATCTACAAAACCACTCCTTTAGATCATTAGACTGCTCCTCCTTTACGCCTGTCCAGTTTCGATCTCCGTTGTAAAAACAAACCTTAACAAGCTTCAAATAGTCCAACACCATTTTCTTAGATCATCACAAATGATCCTTGGTTTGTCAAAAACTTATAGCTCCACAAAGAAATCCAAATTCACTACATAAAACACCATACATAAAACACCATCTCTCCACCCAGTTCTATCAGTCAATACCTCAAATTCCGTCAAATACCTCATACTCCAAATAGTCAAATACCTCATACTCCTTCTTGTAGAACCAAAATTAAATGTAGATATCCATTACAGGCATTCTTAGTCAAATTTTCTGTAATAGATTGTTTTAGAGATATCTGGAGAAGATTTCCTAACCCAAATTAGTTTGTAGTTTAAAATTAGGTAAATTAGAATGAAAGCCTTCACTACATTTGTAAAGTGTATTGTGACTGATCTAAGTATGCTCTTAAAAAAATAAAACAAAATCCGATTCCATGACGATAGCCCCCAGACGGTGGAAGGTGTGAACAGCAATTAAGGAGTGATACCCTTTGGAAACTGTCAGAACTGTTAAACAGGCATGCAGACATTCAGGGCCGGAATTAAGAGTGCGCGAGAAGGGCGGCGGGCCCAGGATCATCCACCAAATACAAAATACGAGCGGGGGAGGGAATGTGGGTTTTAACAAAAGTTATACGATGAAAATCTCAAATTAATTTATTTTTTGTCATTTGAATACCACATTTTCAATTCACGCATTTTTAATGTATTTCTTATGTTACAAAATTATAATATATTTTATTCTTTAATTTTGTGTTAATTTTTTATTTATTTTATTTTAACTTCAAATAGTATGTATTTCTGACATTAACTTGCCAAGTACAGCGTAATTTATTTACTTTATTTTATGTAGAATTAAATGTATGCAATATTTTCATAAAGATTCATTGGACATTATTTTAAAACAATCTCTAAACTCTGTACAAACAAGTCTATATAGTGTTTTGCGAACTTTTATGTGAGAATTTTTCTTTACAGCGTTGTTACATTTCGATATTGAGATCTGACATGGAGGCGTGGCTTTCAAAAACCCTGGCGTCTTTAATCGTTCTGTGAATTTTTAAATTAAATGTACTGAAACATACCCTAACTGCTACTTATTGGGCGATTCGTCGTAACCCGTTTCCAAATTTCTAATAACATGGGCGCCAGGAAAAAGGTTACGATAATATTTTAACTATTATTACTCTGATAAAAACTGAATATTATCCCGCTAGCTGGGTCGATGGGTCACGTCAGAAATAATCGCTATTATCTATTAATAGCCGATTACCTGATCTGCCATCTATACAGAATGGCGAGGAATCTGAAAACAGAGATTTGATCTAGCTACTTATTAGCTTGAATTGGCCAATGAAAATCATTTTATCTTTCTTTCAAGAGAAACTTAATGTTTATTTCTATCAATGTAGCAAATTAAAATGTGAGAAATTTACATTGATAACTTTCTTAGTCATATCCTGGTTCGAACCTTATACGGCGATTCTGGTCTTCGCGTGCTCTTGATTGGTGGTTCCTCGAAGAAACGCCTTCCCCTCCTTTTTTGAAGCTCCGAAGTCCAGAAGTCCAATTACCACGAATCTGCTGCTCTTCTTTAAAACGAACACCGCCGATTCACCGCTTCGCACCACTCAAATATTTGTTCCAGCTCCACTATATTATGTCCGATGCCCGTTCGCACCGTATAAATATCCAGTGCTTTTATGATTACACCGCAAAACAAATCTTTTAGTTCTATCTTCCGTTTATAGCAAGAAAATAGGCAAATCCCGTATCGTTTGTGAACCGCATACATTTATCAGTTCAAGAATGATTAGAGTTCACTCGCGAAAAACTCCAAGTCTTATTTTGATGCAAATAAAAAGCCTCACCTCAAGTCCGATTCTTGCTCTACCACACGAAAATATTTCAAAGTCCCAACATGCACAAATTAATATATTCGAGAGCGAACTGCTCACCGTCACGTCATGCGACCGAAATGAGTTTTTCCTCCCTTTTTAAACCTACAATGCCTAGCCTTTTTTTGATTTTGACAAAATGCCCAAACTTCCGTTTTAATAATCAGTCGCCTCCATGGTCAGATGAATGTTTGTTTATCCTGACAACAACCACGACGTCATTACTAAGGCGCCATATTGCCTATTATTTGCCCTAACCATTTCGCCCATTTACGACAAATATACTGCAATAAACCTGTCCCCACATTGGTATGTCAGAGTACAAAGAAACGATGCTATTAAAATATCACTTTTTTCGCAATGTTTCACTTTTGAATTTATTTTTATATTGCACTTATTCAACCAGAAGAGGCACAAAATATTGGCGAAATATTCTTCACCGTCTTATTTGCGTTGTGTATTGCGTTAAGACGTATGTGTGAAAGTGAATTGGCATTCTGTGGTAATACGAAAACTCTTGAATTGCCTCATAATAGAAAACATCTTATCTTCCTTGAATTATTGGCGGAATACGACAATTTTCTTAAGAAACACATCACAGATAATGCCAATTGCGGTAGTGACCACGTCTATTCCTTTCGCCTTGCAATGAGATTATTGAAGAGATGGGAAGAAAAGTGCATGATGAAATTATTGCAAAGATAAAAAAGTTTTTTACTGTTGGATTTCAATAGATTCGCCACAATATGAAACTAATGCAGATCAACAATATTAAACATGGTTGGAGACAGTCTCTCGACGATGCCTTTGCCATGAGCGGGATATACAGTGTTTTTCAAGCTCTCATAAAATCGGATAACGAATTAGCTAAGTGAATTCCTTGGGCTGCCCATTTGCTGAATCTTGTTGGCAAAACTGCTGCAGAATGTATGTGGTAGCAATATGTTTCTTCAACATTTCGAACAAACATTATTTTTTACAAGTTCTACAAATGTATACGAAATATTTGGAGAGAATTTGTAAAAATCTCAATCAGATTCAGACAGTCACTCAAGTTCCAATGAGTATAAATAATGCCTGTTGGTGTTATCGTACAGAAAATTCAGAGTTACTGTGATAATGGAACCGACGCAACCATTATAATTGTATTTTACTCTATTCTTACGAGAAATTTAAAAAAATTGGAGTCATTTTTGAGAAAATTTAGAAAATGTGCGGGGGGTTCATGTAAAGTACCCCCAAACTTTCAAGAATGTTTTAAAAATTTCAAAGCATCAACTAGAGCCACATGGACAAGAGTTTCTTCAATTTGAGAAAGGTCGAATGCATCCTTTAGGCGCTAGAAGTGTTCACAGACGGACAGAGGCACAGACAGACGGACTTACGTTTTGAAAAAAGAAACTTTTTTCGGTATCAGGAGATCTCAAAACGTCTATTTTCGTTGAAATCTCACAATCGATTTTCCGAAACATTACGTAACTTTTTCTATACTACGTATATTATTCCGTATATACATATTGTGGCATTCCAAAAATGTCGGACATTTTATTTAGGCAAATAAAGGTCAAAATGTAGACATTGCAAACGACGTGGGTGTCTATGGTGCAGATTCACAGATGACCCCGTAGCAACGGGAGTTCGTCCTGAGACAAGTGCGGGGGGCACCTTATTAACCGGGAGAGCTGTAAAGTAAACACACAGGAGGCACCGTAGCAAGCGAAACAACGAGTTCGTTTGGAAGCAGGTGTAGGGTGCACCGTAGCAACGCGAAAGAAACAATAGAGAGTAAAAGACAGTGAGCTTTGAAGTCTGGACCAGATTGGGAAGTAGGGCATTCCGTCTCGAGTCGTGGTGGTGAGCGGATCGCTTGCGTTTTTATTAAGTTCGAGTGATATTTGTGGAACTTAGAAAATTTCTTGAAGTTAATTATCAAATCGGGACTTGTGATATTTCGTGAGAGTGAACATTGAACTTGAACCTAGAATATTTCCGCATAAGCAGTGCAACTGAAACTTGTAAAATTACTTGGAAAAAGCAATCAGTTTGAGATAGGTGCCCACCTGAGGCGCAACACAAAGAGTATAGGCAGTGCTTGTGAAGTGGTTGGAGGAAGTTTCGACTTGGTCGCTGATCATCGTGGACTTCAACAAGAAGGAAGATCGGTCTACTCTACGTGGCGACACCGAGTGACGTGTGCGCCAAGAGGCAAGAAAGGATAAAAGGTTCTACAACTCTGTTATTTCAATAACAATAAAAATGGTCATGACCTAACGATGAATTGTAATAATCAATGATAGTTGATAACTTTGGCATGCATAATAAATTATAGTTCATAGGTTGAAAGAAAGCTGATTCCCATTTGTCATTACATGAGAAGACATTTTAGAATTATTTTCAGATTCCACGCCACTGTGTATGTATGGCTGATTGAGTAATTGGTTGCGGAGTAAGTAGCAACAATTATTTCATAAGAACCCGTCGACCGAGATAGCGGGATTTACATAGTAATTACGTTTCTATATGTATACGAGGAAGTAGCATAGAGGGGCTACTGAATGGCACAGACATTCTCGTAGTAAAGTTTTCTAATTTCCTCTGTGTCGACTGGTTTTGTACAGTCTTGCTTCTCTTTCTTACCTGCTGTCATCTATCGCCGCCCAAACTCTATTTCGTTGAATTTTTTTCTTTTTTCGGTTTCCAAATAGTAGAACTGGAATATTATTTTAAGAATATTAAAGAAGGCTAAAATTTCGCCCGAAATAGCAACGTTCATTGGAAACTTTGAAGCCGGTTTTAAGAAAATGGCGTTAAGCGTTACTATAAATGTGAAATTTGAGGCTATTTTTCACAAGAGTCTATCGAGTTTTTGAAAAACTTAATTTCAAGTAATTTGAAGAACTTCCACTCACAAATTCAATAATGTCTACAAATTATTAAAAATAAGCATATTAACGGCGTCAGAGATATTGAAAATATATTACATTCGATTATTTTTAAAAATCAAAAGACTACTCGAAAATGAACTTTACGGCACATTAAAGAGTGCAATTACCACTTTCCGTTGGAAAATTTGAAAGAAAAAATTTGGAGCCATTTCTGAGAAAATAGCGTTTGAGTGTTTCTAAAAATGTGGAATTTTGAGCTCATTTTAACTAAAAACTGTTGAGTTTATGAGGAACATTATATGACATTATATAAAACACATATACTTATAATAACATGACGAAATCGCCTCTAATGAACCGACGTGAGGGACAGAACAAAATAATTTCATTTTTGTTAATTTTGATAACACAAATGGCGTTAATGTCCTCATATAGGGTTCGTTTCGCACTAATCTTACGAAATATTTAAATAAAAAAATCCGGAGCCGTTTTTGAGAAAATCTTGTTTTGGTTATTTTTCAAAATTGCAAATATTGCACACACTATTGCACGAAAACTACTAAAATTTCCAAAACATCTACATGAACTTAATGAAAGGCACTATTTATGGACAACAAATTTCATTTGAAGGAAAAATCTCTTATCTTCAATTTTATTGTTCGGAAGATGCAGAAAAAATTCAAACTTCTCCAATTTTCAAAAATTCAGAGCTAACCGTGAAAATCGGACCTATGCAACCATTATAAGTGTATTTCACTCTATTCTTACGAGAAATTTAAAGAAAAAATTGGAGTCGTTTTCGAGTAAATTTAAAAAATGTCCCGTTATCTTCGTGTAAAGTACCCTCAAATGTTAAATAATGTTTGTCAAAATTTCGATGCTTCAACTAGAACCAGATAGACAAGGGATTCAATTTGGAAAAAAAGATCGTAGGCATGGTTTAGGCGCTAGTAGTGTTTACAGATGGACGGACAGACGGATGGACAGACGGACAGATGGAGTGACATACGTTTTGAAAAACACACTTTTTCGGTATCAGGGGACCCCAAAATGTGTTGAAACCTCAAAATCGATTTTCCACAACATTACATAACTCTTTATACTACGTATTGTATCCGCTATTTCGCACTTACAAGCTAGAATGTTTGCAACTTAACTTCTTGTCACTGTGGATCGCTGTACCTACGATTAGAATATTCGCATTGACCACTAGAAGGCGCAGATAATTGCTACCGTTTCAGATATTATTCGCTTCAACGCACCGACCAATCACAAATTTCTTCGACAAGCTTGCAATTTACGATGAAGAAATGAATTCTCGGGATTTTTGCCTGTGATCTGCGAGGAGAATGGTTGTACTGGAAGATATATGTGAGGATATTGAGCAATCGCCTAGAAAAGGAGTATGTGATGCACAAGGAAGAACAAAGTGGCTTTCGAGCAGCGCGCTCCTGCATTGATAATTTATTCTGTTTATCACAAATAATGCAAAAGAAGTGGCAAACGGGGAGAGAATTGCACATCGTCTTTCTCGATATCGCACAAGCGTATGACAATGTGCCAGAAGAGAAATTATGGGAGGTCCTGCGGTGCCCAAATATGAATAGTACACTCATTGCTGCAGTGAAATAATTATATTCTGAGCAAGTAGGAATAGTGAAAGTGGAAAAGCCCTTGACAGAATCATTTCCAATAACTAAAGGCCTAAGACAAGGATGCTGAATTTCACCGACACTCTTCAAAATCTATGTGAATGAGGTCCTGCAAAAATGGAAAAGGAGTTGTGCGGGAATGGGAATACCCCTGGATTTGTACTCCACTCCCTACACTTTACAGTTCGCTGATGACCAGGTAATCGTGGCGCACGACCAAGATGATATAGAATTTATGCTGATAAGAATAAGAGATGAATACGCAAAGTGGAGCCTGGCACTCAACTTAGATAAAACAATGTACATTAAATAGTAATAACGATTACAAAACTATGGGCACAGGATACAAAATTAAGAAAACGGAAGAACTAAAATATTTAGGGGTAAAATTTGGAAGCAGGGGCTTTATGAGACAAAGGATTTGGAACGGATTACACAAGGTAGAAAACTCATCAGTTCCCCGAATTCTATCCTATGGGGCAAGAATTTAAGTAAAAGAACAAAACTAATGATATATAGAGTAATAATACAAAGTGTTGTACTGTATGGTACTGAGATATGGCAACTTTCAGAACAATTGATAATAAAGTTGAGGGTCATGGAAATAGACTTTCTTAGAAGATCCGCTGGTATCTCAAGAAGAGAAAAAAATACGAAATGAAAGAATTAAATAAATGATGGGCCTGAAGAATGATATACTGCACGAAAGTGAAAGGAAACCACTGTTCTGTTTTGGACACGTGCAGAGGATGCAGAGAAATTGACTTTCAAAGAAGCTTTTGGATTGGCAATCGCAAGAAAGAAAGAAAAGATCTCAGCCGCGACCTGGTTGAAGAGACAACATAGAGAAGACAATGGTTGGATGGCAGATGCCTCCTGGGACTTGGAGCAATAGAGAAGAGTGGAAGAAAAACTTAGGCGCCGTAAGATCCACCTGAAGGTCAATTAAACGGCTAAGAAGAAGTTGTTATGTACTGTATAGGAATTATTTGAGAAGTTTATTTCCCAACTCTTTTCTTTCTTTTGTTTGTTGTGCATTTTTGTACATAAGGGTATCTATGTATGTTCATTCTTTTCAGACAGTGTCTTCTCTTTGTTACTGTGCTTAGAGTATAATCATTTGTAAGTGTTTATGTCACAAGTGCTAGTGTTTGATTTAATCCAGTTCAGTGATTACTGACATTCTTTTCAAAAGTATTTCTTGTTAACTTTTCAAAAGTACCTGATCTTTCTTTTCATTTGCATCGAAACACGACCCCACACCCTGCGTTACAGTAGGAACATTACAACTGCAATAAAACCAGTGACATCCATTGTTAATACGGATACCACTCATCGCGCAAATCTAAACTTCTGCTCCAGTCATTTGTCCAAAACCCTTACATCAAATGAAGGAGTAAGGAAGGTGACTATATTACTCCGTATATACGTACCTACATGTACGAGAAAGTAACTAGAGGTGCTACAGAATGGCACAGACTTTCTCGTTGTAATAATTTCTAATTTCCTTGGTGAGGCTCTTACGGTCTTGCCCCATCATCTTGCCAGCTGCCATCTATCGCCGCCCAAAGTATATTTTTTCTCACTTTCTCAACTTTTCGGTTTCCTAATAGTAGAACCAAAATAATATTTTGAAGAATATTGAAGAAGGCTAAAATCTCGTCCTAAATAGCAATTTTCATTGAAAAATTTGAAGGTTTTTTTAAGAAAATGGCGTTAATCTAGGCGAAAATGGCGTAAATGCGAAATTTGAACCTCATTGTAACAGGTATCTATTAAGTATTCGAAAAATTACACTTGAAGTCATTTGCAAGACGTCCACTTGCAAATGCAATAATGTATGCAAATCGATGAAAATCTGCATATCAACGGCGTTTTGCGATGCGCAGAGATATTTAAAAAAAACGTTTGTGTAATTTTTGAAAAAACAAAAGAATACACCAAAATGAACTTTTCGTCATACTAAACAGTGCACTTAGCACAGTCCATTGAAAAAGTTTGAAGAAAAAATTTGGAGGCATTTTTGAGAAAATCGCTGTTGAGTGTTTTTGAAAATGCGGAATTTTGAGCTCATTTTAGCAGAAACTATTGAGTTATCGAGTAACTTTATATAACATTATTTAAAGCACATGTGCTCATAAATAATGTGAATAAATCACCTCTAGTGGGAGACAAGTAAAAAAATTACTTTTTGGTCAGTTTTGAAAAATCAAAAGCATAGAGAAAAATGGCGTGTATGTCATCGCATAAGATACACTTGACACTACCCCTAAGAAAAATTAAAAGAAAAAATGTTAACCCGTTTTTGAGACATTCTTGTTTAAGTTACTTTTTACCATTACAAATATTGCAGGCTCTAATGCTAGAAAAGTACTAAAATTTTCAAAAAAATCATCATGACCTTAATGAAAGAACTATTTATGGACAACACATTTCATTTGAGGGAAAAATGTCTATCTTCGATTTTATAGTTGATGGAAGAAGCACATAAATATTCAAATTTTTCAATTTTCGTAAATTCAGAGTTAACTCCAAAAATCTGACCTATGGCACATTTATAAGCGTATTTTACTCTATTCTTACAAGAAATTTAAAGAAAACAATTGGAGACGTTTCTGAGAATTTTTTGAAAATGTCCAGGATCTTCATGTAAAGAACTCCCAACTTTTAAAAAACGTTTATCTTAATCTCAAAACCTCGACTGGAGGCAGATCGACAAGTGTTTCTTCAATTTGTAAAAGACCGTACGCATGGTTTAGGCGCTAGTATTGTTCACGGACGGACAGACAGACGGACGGATGTTTTGAAAAAAACACTTTTTCGGTATCAGCGAACCCAAAACGTCTATTTCTGTTGAAATCTCGAAATTGAGGATTCGCAGCATTTCATAACTTTCTCTACACTACGGATATAACTCGGTATATACGTATGAATAACAGGAAGTAACTAGTGGTACTTCAGACTTGCACAGACTTTCTCGTATTCGAGTTTTCTAATTTGGTTGGGATGGACTGGCTTCATGAGTTTGCCCCATCCTCTTGCCAGATGCCATCTATCGCTGTCAAAATCCTTTTTATTTTACGTTCTCGTATACAAACGTATATACGAAGTAATATACGTAGTATAGAGAAAGTTATGTAACGCTGCAGAAAATCGATTTCGAGATTTCAAGGGAAATACAGGTTTTGGGCTCCCCTGATACCGAAAAAGTGTTGTTTTTTTACAAAACGTCCGTCCGTCTGTGGTCCGTCCGTCGGTCCGTCCGTCTGTTGGTCCGTCCGTCTGTCGGTCCGTCCGTCTGTCCGTCTTTCCGTCTGTCCGTCTGTCCGTCTTTCCGTCTGTCCGTCTGTCCGTCTGTCCGTCTGTCCGTCTGTGCGTCTGTGCGTCTGTGCGTCTGTGCGTCTGTGCGTCTGTCCGTCTATCCGTCCGTCAGTCCGTTCGTCCGTCTGTGAACACTACTAGTCTTAAAACCATGCATAAGATCTTCTCCAAATTGAAGAAACACCTGTCGATCTGGCTCTAATCGACGCTTTGAGATTTTGGAAAAGATTCTTTGTAATGTGGGGGTACTTTCCATTGCCGGTACCAAAAAAAGTGGATAAAGTTAGTTGTTAATATAAGAAAAAAATCATCTAACACGTGGTGTAGCCAGAATCTCTGTTTTGACGATTGATACCGAAAAAAAAATTGAAAGCAAAATGTCCTTCGGTTCGTCCGCACGTCTGTCCGTCTGTCCGTCTGTCCGCCCGTCCGTGAACACTACTAGTGCCTAAACCGTGCGTAGGATATTTTCCAAATTGAAGAAAACCCAGTCCATCGGGCTCTTGTTGAAGCTTTGGAATTTTGGAAAACATTCTTAAAAATGTTGGTGTACTTTACATGAAGACCCACGGACATTTTCAAAATTTTCTAAAAAACGGCTCAAAATGTTTTCTTTAATTTTTTGTTAGAATAGTATGAAGAAGATGTACACTTATAAAGAAGGTAAAGGCCAAATTTCACGGTTAACTCTGAATTTTCGAAAATTGGGGAAGTTTGAATTTTTTCTAGGTCTTCCTACAACTACAAAATTTTAGATAGAGCTTTTTCCTTCAAATGAAATTTGCTGTCCATAAATAGTTCTTTCTTTAAGCTCATGTAGATTTTTTGGAAATTTTATTAGTTTTCATGCAATAGCAATTCAAATGCAAATGCAATATTTGCAATTTTTGCAATTTAAAAAAAGGAAAACCAGATTTTTTCAAAAACGGCTCCAAATTATTTACGTGTTGTGTGTGAAGGGCGGTAAATACACTGACAGAAACGCCATAGCGCTCTGTTAGTATATATAGTATAGTTTTATTAAATTTAAAAAATATAATTGTTTAAAAAATATCTGACACGCCGTTAATATGCACATTTCCATTTATACGTTATTACATTTGTATGTGGATGTGCTTCAAATGACTTCAAATGAAGTTTTTCGAAAAGTCAATAGATTGCTGTGAAAAGAGCTTCAAATTTCACATTTACAGTAACGCTTAACGCCATTTTCTTAAAAAGGATCCAAATTTTTCAATGAAAATTGCTATTTAGTACGCGTTTTTAGCCTTCTATAATATTCTTAAAATAATATTTCGGTTCTACTATTGGGAAACCGAAAGGTTGAGATAATGTCAAAAAAATGTAGTTTGGGCGACGATAGATGGCAACAGGCAAGAAGGAAGGACAAGACTGTGCGGAACCAGACCACACTAAGGAAATTAAAAAACTTTACTACGAGAAAGTATGTGCCATTCTGTAGCACCTCTACTTTAAATATGTCTCACGCCGTTGATCTGCACATTTCCAGCTATTTGTATACATTACTGCATTTGTGAGTGGAAGTGCTTCAAATGATTTTAAAGAAAGTTTTTCAAAATCTCAATAGATTCCTGAGAAAAAGAGCTTCAAATTCTTAAGTTAAAGATAAAGTACATTCAGAGCAACAATTGTTTATAAGTACAAAGTACGCGTAAATTACAAAATTTAACATTGGCATAACTACACGAATAATCAATTTTCAGGCAAATAAAAAAAACACGTCTCTTTTTTATGTCCAAATTTAAGAAAGCAAATCGTATAATATCGTATATTAAAAAAAGTCGTGTCAACTCTAGTCGATTGGCTTGTAGAATGGCTGAAAAGCTTGTAATCTGTCAGTTATGCGTGACGTATACTACCCGATTTCAAGAACGAAACTGCGTGTATCTCTTCGTCACCTGCACCGCTTCAACCATCTGTAGAAGCGCACTAATCGACCTTCATACTGACGTGTGGGCGGCGTTTCAGTGCAAAAGAACCTGAACGACGCATTTTATGACAGAAAGTTAAAGATCATGTAGTTGAGGTGATTCGAATTTTTCCTCGTTTTACTAAATTAGTTAAAGTAGTCAAATAATAAACAGTCAAATAAATAGTAAATTAGCTACAGTAAATACGCAAACTGGAAGAGGTAAATTTCTTTAGTTCTTTTAGAAAACTACTGATGAGAGCCGCTGAACCCGCCCTAGCTATCTGGCCCTGGCTTGGCACTGGCGAGTCGGGGAGCGTGCCCAGTCGCAGGTGCCACTCAGAGTGCGCGCGCACTGATAGCGGCGGCGCCGCCTACAAAAGGGCTGAGGCGCGCGCCGCCGCCGCTCACTCGCCATGGCCACCCGCACACGCACGAACACGCGCACGCGCGCGCGCGCCGCCGCCGCCTCCCCGCCGCCCCGCGCGGACCCCATGGCGGCACGTGGATGGAGCGCTACAGCGCGCAGATGGACAAGCTATGGGGCCGCCTGCCCAAGTTCGCCGCCTCCGCCGTCGTCACCGCCGCCGTCTTCACCCTCGGCGCCACCATGCGAGGTAAGATCCATCGCGTGGGCCCCTTCACACGGTGGCGCCACTCAGCAGCGCCTCCGAGTGGCGCGTCTGCTGCCAAACCATTGGTTTAAAAGGAGGTATGCAGACGAGCGTCACTGGATCGCGCCACTGGACCGGTTTCTTCTTACTGCCTGCCTTTCGACCACCTGAGCCTACAGCGGTTTCGTCTCAAGGGCTCTACTGCTTGTCGGTGGCGCCACCGAGTGATTCCGTGTGAAGGCAGCCTTGAACTTCGTGATAGGAGTCAACGCTTTTTGTATATTTCTTACCATAGGATTTCTTAACACAATACTTGGCAGCAAGATGAAGAATCGCCTTAAGAATCTATTGATTCGTAAAACTTCAATCTTGTAACGCTTTTCCGTAGTACCGCATACTACATAAGGGGGGCCTGTCTGAGGCCACAATACCGAGTAGTATTGCTTTGAGAAACAGTGACGTATTAAAATTTTGCTAAATCTGATGTGGTTGTATACGAGTTTGCTGTGAATATATACGAGGGGAACTTTTGGACTTCTCAAAGTGATTTTTTTTGTTCATTTTCTCCCTTCGCGTCACTTGAACTGTTTATCTGCTCTCCTGAAGCAAATAAGGGATGTGAATATTCCGATCTTACAAATGCTACGATTCGGATTTTGAAGCAATAAATTCTACTCGTAAGTGCTATTTTCCCAAAACTTGTGTTTCTCCTTCATTTCAATTAGAAATAGTGCTGGAAATCGCTTATCAAGAAAATTAATAATCTGACCTTTTATTTCTAAAGAAAAGAATAGTAAGATATCGCAACAAATCATGTCTTTGATTGGCGATCACTTCTAGAAATAAAGATATAATGCTCTCACTTTCGATGCAGATAACCGGTCGATTTCCGATTAGTCTGTGATCTTTAACACACTTTGTATAATGAATTGATACTGGAGTACACATGTCCTAACACACCTGATTTCTACAATCACGTCGAAAACGCGAATAATCTTCTCTTATCTATTTCTACTTTGCCCTATGGTGTCTATTGTGTCTGTTTAATTTCTATTTCTCTAATCTTGGTAATTTCAATGTTATTAGGCAAGTCTATAGCGAAGGTTAACTTATCCCACGAATAATGAAAGACGGGTCTAGTCTGGCTGAGAAGGTGCAATCGCGAATTTTCAAGAAGAGTTGATGTGAGTCTGGTGGTTTTCAGAACTGAAACCTCCAAAACTAGGAGTTGTCTGTGTATTCTACTACAAATACATTGAATTAAAACTAGCATAGTTTGATCTTCACTATGAATTTAAATTTTACATATGTTACATATAATGACACGGATATTATTCAAATTTGTCTTGTCAGACCATAAAGAATTTAAAAACTTTAAGAATAATAATCTGACGGAATCTATTTACATTTTATAAAGTACTTGTCAAAGAAAAATAGTGTCATTAATATTTATAATTATTTAATATTTCCATCGAACCTATAAAAAAATATTAACAAAAAATTATGAAGTATAATTTTAATGTCTAGGCCTCTAGGATGGCTCGTGGGGAACGAACTATCTTCCCGAGGTGTAGTCCTGGGTTCGATTCCCGGTTGAGGCAAAACTGGGTTGTAGCTTTTCTTTAAAATCGTCTCAGTTTGTGTTGCTGTGTGACGAAGAAAATCTCAGGCAGGCGGAGTATGCTAGTTGCGATGAAGGGAATACGTCATGTTCGCCACATGTCGCTCCTATCCCAAAGCATGGGAAGTTAACTGGGCCCCGACGTGGGGGATACAGTTGGCCGGCAATGTCGGTCTATCGACCCAAACAGGCAAAAACATACATAATTTTCACTTCTTATACTAGAAATTACAACACAAAACTATGTATGTCAATAAACCTAATGCTTAACACCATTAGGTAATAATAAAATAACACAAGTGTATATGAAGGTTGTGGAAATTATAAATGTACTATATTATTTTAAACTCTGTAAAAATAAAAATTAAGATAGTTAATTTATATTACACAAAATATGAGTTTATTTAACATTAAATTTTTAAAAGACGGGGCTGCAATTAATAATCGTAAAATGTGCAAAGTTTATAAGAAATTGTGTTGTACTTTCTTTTCTTCCAAGTGAATAATAGAATTATTATGGTCACGGCTTTACCCCTATTGTGTGTTTACAACTTTGACAAAAAAGCAAAATGTACATCTTTTCTTTTCCCTATTCAAAATGTATGTAGTGTAAACGGAAGTTTTAGTGAATATCCTCCTCTCCCCGGTTACCTTCGTTTACCCCTTCAGTGAAAAGTGCGTCGTAAGTTTTGTAGACAAAACACAATCATTAGATCTAGTGCGCATTAGCTCGTAATTGTGTTCCTTCACAACCTCGAAATGGAGGATATGAGCAAATATATTGCAAAGCTAAGGAAATAACCCTTCCCTTTCAATTCAATTGTGACACTTCGAGGAAGCGGAATATGAAAGACGGAATCTGAGAGCGCGTGAGCGAAAAGCGTCGAATGCCAAATGTGTTGGTTTCAGAATTGATTTTCTAAATAAATAAAATTGGAGCGTCTGTGATTTCAAAATAAGTGCCTACATATAATTTACATAATATTGTACTGAATCACACCCTCTCCCTAATGCATTTTATTTGTAAGAAAGAATGCGGAAAGTTTTAGATAATTGAATTGTAATTTACTTTACAGAGTAAAAAAGTGGATGTTTTCATGACTAGACGGGAGAGTTCCCAAAGCAGACCGATAGACTGACTTTAGGAATCCCGTCGTAACATTAAAAGTCACCTCTGCCCTGCGATGTAGAACATTTTATTCGAGACTTCAATTTTATGACAATTTGTTCGTGTTATACACAAATCTAATTTACAATTCGAGAACTAAATACTGGCTGTTTGTCCGTTTGAATATTGATAAATGTTTTGTTTCCTAATTATTGACTGACGACTGAATGTGAAATGAGAAGGATATTGAGCGGCATTTGCAATGGAGGAAACGACTTATTCGACAATTTATTTGCAACTTCACCAGATAGTTTCGAACAAAATGCAGCAGGTAGATTTATTATCAATAAAATCCAGAGATCGGCATGTTTACTGTTTTTCAAGCATCATTAGTACTTGCGTAGGAGATTGTGAAAACATCTTTGATTTATTGTTTACTACACAATGGTATTGAATTATATAAAATAGTAGTCAGCAGGTTGCGATAAGTATATACGTAATATCCAAATTTAAATTATATAAACCCTTAACTAAGTAAAACAAATGCGTAAAGAATTTTAAATATAAAATTACGGTTCAAGTCGTGACGACCCAAGAACCTTGCGGATTCATACTTGTTTACAATCAAATAATTCACGTCTCAGCAATAATTTGAGGAGCGTTTAAACATTACGGTCTTTAATCAAGAAGGTTAAAGAAATCAAGGGGTCTTTTAAATGAACGTGAACGATATCAAAAGTATTATTTAACACTCCCCATCTGCCTTTTTTAAAGCAAGATTTGGTGGAGGTCTTTTAGTCTCAACTTCTAGATTCCCCTCATAACTTAAATTACTGAAGTATGTTGGGGATTCTAACTAACAGTGTATGAGACAGTCGTCTGGTAAAGCCATATTTCCTATAGAAAACAATAACACTTGTATTATTCACCAGCTATTGTTCTGAACTAAACGCGATGAACTAACATTAATTTCTCATCTATCAGATACAAAGAAGTGAAATCTTAAATTCTTGAGCTGGCTCGTTTCACTGTAATATATAAGGTCGTTCCATAATAATATAGAATAAGCACAATACTTGAGTTCTGCAATAACTCCACTGAGGTATCTGACCGTGCATGCAGATGTCGCACACACAGGGGTGCGGGAGTGGCGAGCGGTCAGCCTGCATATCTGGGCACCATACCAGCGAATGAATGAGTGAGTGTCTTGGCGTGAGAGGGCCCGCCGCTGGCCCCGACTGATCTCGAGGATTGCCGAAAGGCCCTTTTAGGCGGACCTTCGGGGGAACCAAGCAGCCCGTACAAACAGAATTTCTGCATTTGCGGGCACACGTTCTGCGCAAGCGTTGAAGATTCCGAAAGGCCAGAGCCTTCGGTCTCTCTCGCGTAAGTTCGCAATTGAGCGGGAAGTACAAGGTGACAAACCAACAAAGCCAGACGAATCATGCGATTGTTCATTCTAAAATTATCAATAAATACTCTATAAAGTTGTTTTTTTTATAAAAATCATATTTTGCTTTTCATAAAATATTTGGGTAGGCTCCGCCTTGTAGCCTAATAGGAAGCTACGCCACTGATCAAAAGACTATTTGATGATGTAAAATCTATTACGCGCGAGCGCCGACCGAGTGGGTAAGGAGACACGGATCAGAATCCTGGCGAATCCCTGCCCAGTCGTATCCTTTGGCCTCCTGCGCAGGCTAACCATCCCTGTTGCCATCCCCATCCAGCTCATGAAGACACTGAAAAAATATATACTGAAAAAATAAACTTCTGAAATTTTCGAAAAATCAGGAATTTCAACGAAAACGAGAACTGCACCATTCTCTTAAGCGTCCTTTACGCTATCCGAGGGCAAAGTTTAATCAAAAGATTTGAAGCTATTTTTAACTAAAATACCCTGAGTTCATTCAGATCGATGGGCTGAATATCAATTTTGGAGAAAATCGGCTGAATGATTAGGCGCTAGCGTTGACCACAGTCGGACAGGCGTCTATCGATATTTCGGTATATGTATTTCGGTATCAAGGATCCTCTAACACGTGGAGTCTGGCTACACCACGTGGTAGAGAAAGTAATTTACTATAGATAGCAACAGGATTTACCCACTTTTTCGTTATCAGGGGTGTCCCTAATTACTTTCTCTAACACGTTGAGTAATAAGAATCGATTTCATGTCAGTCCTTCATACCGAAATATGATTGACGGTAAAATGTCTATTTTGAACGGTAGCGCCTCAACCGTTCAGCCCATTTTCTCCAGAATTGATAATACCTAATCGATTTGGCTGATGTCGCGGCGCCTTTAACTTGAAGCCACTATTTTAATTTTTTATGTTACTTTACATGAAGCCTCTGGGACAAAAAAAAGAGCACGCCTCTTTAAAAAAGATCATGTACAGTTTTTTTTAACGAGTAGTTTTCGCGTAATTTGGACTTGAAATTAATGCACTATATAAGAGAATTATTTTGTAAAAACTGGTACAAATTTGTTCCTCAAATTCATTCCAGGGATAGGAGAAGGGACACTTAAAAGAATGACGCGGGTCTCATTTTCGTTGAGCTCTCTAAATTTTCGAAAATTGCAAATTTAAAAATAATGGGAGAAAATAGTATGTGCTGTTGTAACACCGCTAGATAATAATCCATTATTGAATTAAATCATCTTCTCCTTATTTATGACATGATGGATGAAACCTTTCTCACATTAGGAGATTTGACCCGCATCTGCTTGTTTTATAAATTACAGCGTATGAGAGATTACACTAGCTGGAATTGAGTAAATAATATATAATTATATTGACCTTACATATCTTATCATTTTATATCTTCACCTACCCCCCAAAAACTATTTATTATCAACAGGAATGGATAAAACATAATTAACAAAAAAGCGAGACAAACCTGTGTTTTCTCTACAACTGTTCGTAACTAATTGTTTGAATTATTCAAGTTAAAGGCGCTTGTTCCGGAAACTGTTGGTAGAAAAAAAAACAGCAAATTAGAAAAACTAGATGCCAAGGAATTTCATATCTTTGCTATCTCGGAGCTTAATCTGAATATAACAGGACAGTGAACGATCTGGACATCTGGCAGGCAACCAGCTGGTTTGGCAGCAAAGATAAAGCCCGACCAGGTGTGCAGTTATTCAGTGATAACGAACTCCTCCGCTTATCAGTGATCCATTCCATGCGCGAGTACTTCAACTGGCAATTCTATTGAGTCTGTTTTGGCAGCTGATGACTGTCAAACGTTTTGAGACACGTGTGATTAACTGAAAACTAATGGGCAAATTGATATTTATTCGGAATATTGGAAGCCAAGATTTTTGCAAAACGACAAAGTTTTCTGATTCCTTCGCATCACATATGCAGGATCTTGGACTACGACTGGCGAGAGGGGGGCAAAAGGCTTTTCTGTGTAATTTTTTATCTTTTTTTGTTTAATAAATATATATGAATCCATTGGCGAATTCTGATAGCGGATTCGGATTCAGCGGGTGGAAATACATAAGGGTGTAGTCTCCATATCAGGATATTTTTCTTAGTATACTTGAGTTACTTTGAAGGAACAGGACTTTCGTCGCCACTGCTTTGAATCTTGCGAACACATTCTGTGAAAGCAAATGAAAATGAAATGTTATAGTTAGGGTACACATTTGAGAGGAGATCATTTTTTTTAGTTTTATGAAAACACCCCGCACAACCACTCATTCTGTGGACGGCCGTGACACCACCGCGGCGACCCGATCCGCAGGAAGTTCCTGCCTCGCCACACAGTCACGCCTATCAGGCTTCAACCAATGAGCTTCCTGTACCCATCTGCGTCACAATATTAGCGGAATTTTAAAAGAAACCAGACTCCAAAACTTCGTCACTTTATTACAAGTCATTGAAATAGATACATGAAGCATTTTCTAAATACTGCTTCTTTTATTTCAATTACACCTTCAATGCGTTTTTTTGGTTGTTCACTGTTGAATATTGTCCCTTTATGCCTATTTCAAAATGTTTCTCAACACTTATCGCTTGCCATGGAGCATGGCGGCCAACATCTGAACAGGCTTTTCAAACGAAGTGCCCGTGTTGTGGTCCCGTGGTTCGTGACGTATCTGGTGCTGCGCAGAACGAGCAAAATCAGGAGTACCACATGGTACGTCACGATCTAAGTAACCACAACACAGGCCTTCGTTTGAAAAGTCAGGCCAGACGCTGACTGCCATGCTGCACGGCAAACGAGAAAAGTTGAGAAATATTTTGAAAGTGGTGTAAATGACGGTTTTCAATGGTGACCAAACAAAACAACACGATGAAGATGTAGTTGAAATAAAAGAAGCAACATTTTAAAAAATTCTGCATTTATCCATTTCAATAATTTGTAATAAAGTGATCAATTTTGTGTATCTGGCTATGTGACGGAATCTGGTGTCTGACACTCATTGAGTTTTGCCGGTAGTGTGGTGAGACCCCATTAAAACATCACACCATATCCTCACGACTCTCAAAGCGAGTGGCGTGCAATGATCCCAACATTCCGGCAGCGACTTCTAAAAGTTGCTGAATGCAAGCAAGGGCTAATATACATGGGTCGTGCGGAGAAATCGGGCGACCAATAGCGACAGTAGAAGTGTGACCACGCTAAGGGCCACTAGAGACAAGAAGATGACACTCCAACGCTCCGCCGTCATCGTTGGAGAGACATGGTTCATGGTGCGATGTAGTAAGAGGCCGGCATCGGTGAAGATACTCGACTTCCCAGCAATATTCCCATCACAATTCCAATTGCTCTCACTCCTCCTCTCTCTCCCTCTCTCCCCTCTTTCTCCCTCTTTCTCCCTCCTCTCTCTCCCTCGATCTCCCTCTTTCTCTCCCTCTTTCTCTCCCTCTTTCTCTCTCCGTCTTTCTCTTTCCTCTCTCTTTCTCCTTCCCCGACGGCAGGAATAACGAATGCTTTGTTAATCTTGATCTCTTTCATTTAGCGAGCTGCTCCTTCCCCTCAATCGCTACAACATACCATTCACCACAGGACTCAAAGTGACTCGTCTCCCAAGTACGCTCAAGTTAGTCAGCTTCCAACGGAGACACATCCCAGTAGGCTGCGCAGCAGTTCACCCTTGACCTTGAGCCATGCTCCGGGTAATGGAGCTGAGACTGTCCTCCGGTTGCAGGCGAGTGGTTGATGGTGCTGGTGCACCTCTTCAGGTACTTCAAAGGGCCAAGGGCGGTGGCCAGCGGTGAGGACGAGCCCTTCGACTGGAGCTGGTCCGAACTCACCTTGGAGCGCCTGCATCTCCAAAACGTACAGTACTTCCTCCTTGGAGCAGTGACAGTCTCCTACGGAATGTACTTCGGAATAGGAGGCTTTCTGCATGTAAGTACGGCTACATTTACAAGCGTTCTTTACGTGTAATCTCCTTGATCTCAGAAACTCTTTTGACCAAGATTCAAACTGAAAAGATTGATGTTTCCAGCACGTCAACTGCTACGGTCAGTCGTCTTAGCGTAGTGACTGTTTCTTACCGGGAGGTTGCTTCACTTCCTCTTGATAAAGAGAAGACGCAATGTGCATTGCACTTTCTCCATTTCATGTATTAGAATATGGGAGTAAAACGCTTTTCTTTCTGCTGTTCCGCAGCTGTACCTTTTTACCTGTGGTTGTTAAATTTGAATTGGTCCTGGTACGTGTGTCTTTTGTTACTGAGTGTGACTGCTGAATGTTTAGTTGTGCTGGAAGGTGTGCATTCTACAGAGTGTTGCTGTTAAATTGATTCGTTTTACCGAGTGAGAGTTGAGATTTCAGTCGTTACGTTTTTCCCAGTGTAAGTGTTGAATGTGGAGTAGATCTGGTTTGTGTTGACGGGTCTTGTTTTCGTTGGTACGTGCCGACATGAGAAAGTTTATTTTGGAGTAGTTTGTAATGTTCCGAGTGTGGATGTGGACTTGCAGTGGTTCTGGTACGTGTTACCGAGTGTGGATGTGGACTTGCAATGGGTCTGGTACCGGTTACCAAGTGTGGATGTTGACTGCGCAGTGATTCTGGTACGGGTGGCCGAGTGTGGATGTTGACTGTGCAGTGGTTTTGGTACGTGTTACCGAGTGTAGATGTGGCATGTGCAGTGATTCTGGTACGTGTGGCCGAGTGTGGATGTTGACTGTGCAGTGATTCTGGTACGTGTTACCGAGTGTGGATGTGGCCTGTGCAGTGGTTCTGGTACGTGCGTCGGCGCGCCGAGCCGCACGAGTGGAAGTGCCAGCCCGAGAAGTGGCTGCCGCCGGAGCTGGAGCGCCACGAGATCCTGGTGGGGTCGCTGTCTCTGGCCTTCACCTCGGGCCTCACCGGCCTCCTCGCGTGCTACATCTCCAACGGCGGCTGGTCCACCGTCTACTACGACTTCGACGAGTTCGGCTGGACCTGGTGGGTGCTGCAGTGGCCGGCCATCTTCATCTACCAGGTGACACACCATTCGCCTATTTCTGTATATTATAGCTCAGTGCCTCTCTCTAGTTGCAGATTACCGAACAGGCTGAGTAGGCTGCAACCTGGGGCGCCCAATGTTTGCGGGCAAACGAATTTCGGTGGATTCAAAATTTCTTAAGGCGAACTTTTGAATTTTTTATAGAAATATTTCTTTTCATATTTGTATCAAATGAAAGTGTTAACTAATCAGATATATCCATTGGTATATACGGATAAAATGAATACAAACATATTGTATATTTATTAAATCAATATCGTGGTGAGAATTATTTATACGCACACAATATTTGCGTCGGTTACAAATATCGTACACTATTTTTTATTCAAAATATTATAAATAGTTTAAATGTTTAAAAAAGCAAATTAAAAGGGCGCTACAACATTTGACATCCTAGGGCGCACATAAGTCAAAGTCAGGCACTGCCTCTCTCATATCATCGAGAACCGTTCCCCACTTACAAGTTGAGTTTTGCCTCCTTGTAACGCAGCCCGGAACACTGCCAAGCCCCTAATTCCCGTCTGGTCACTCGACATGAGAAATAGTGCGGTGTATACAGATGTAAAGGGGGAATACGCGACCAGTAAGAGGAAAGAAACATTTTTTTCTTTCTATGCATTAATTATTCAGGAATTTTGGTGAAATATATATTTCGATATCTGCAATAGTTTTCGAGTAATGATTCAAATGGTATGCCGCTGTATCATACTTACTAGAGTAGTAAGGTAAGCAAAACTGAATCTAACTTCATCCCTTGTTTTGCAGAATTACCGTTTTTAATATCCGTTTCCCTTATAACTCATAAACTAATCATTTTAAAGCTATGCATTTTTTAGTATGCATTAAACCAAGTATTATCTACAAAACAATGCTAAACCATACAGTTTAAATCAATACTTTTTGCGATAAAACATTATAAAAGTGAAAAAACTATTAATAATCAATATATTGATTTTGAATTCAAATTAAAAATAATATTTATCCACAGATCTAAATGAAAAATCATTGTTTCGTACAAGTGAGTATTGCCAATAAATTAAAAGAATAAATTTGTAAAAATCTTTAAAATTATTTGTTTTTCAAAAAAATCAAAAAAACTTTTAAATCCAAAGCAAATTTTTCCTTGCAGAAGAAAAATATTTCTGTGTGCCAGTTCATTTTCACTGCTGTGCAGTACGATTTTAATGGAGAAAAAAGTGCAAAAATAATAAAAATTTAACTGCTGTAAGCTGTAGTGCGTGGCATCTACAAGGTGCGAAACGTAACCCTGATGGAGAAAAACTTTCAAAATCATCTCACTGCGAAGGTCCGAAGGCTTGTTTTAGCCAACTCACCTGTCAAAAATTGTCTTCTATGATACATTTTTCATGAACAATTACAGAAAAATTGGAGCCGTTTATGAGAAAATTTTGAAAATGTTGAGGATTCTTGTAAAGTATCCTCAAAAATCAAAATATCCGTTTTCAACTCGCAAAGCATCGACTTCGTTCAGATCGATAGAGAAATATCAGTTTTGGAGAAAATCAGCTGAACAATTTAAGCAGTAACTTTGACTTTAGACGGACGGACAGACAGGCAGATGGACAGACAGGCGTTATGCTGATAATAGATATTCAGCACCGAGGACTCCCAAAACATGGATTCTGGCTAGAGCTAACATGAATTTCTTCATGTTAAAGGAAGGGAAATTTACCAATAACGAGTATATGAACAAGATTTATCCACTTTTTCGTTACTAGGGCCTGATAATATAGAGTTCGTGGAAATTTCGGCGATTTCCGGCGCAAGATTTTTTCTACGAAGACTATTAACGGCGCTACTTTCTCTTACAAAGTAAGCGTGTAAAAGTAAAAATGGTGCAATGAACTTGCTCTGCGCTTGCGCTGTATGGAGTGGCAGAAAAGGTTCGGAAGTACGATCTAAAAGTGGACCGTCAGATTGCTAATGGAAAGAGTTTCATCAAAGCACTTCTTCGTGTTCAGAAATTTAAAGAATAATCACCAGTACTTCCATTGCCACCACAGCCATTTCACACTTGTGGGACTTGGCTCGATGCTGTTAACTGTCATTGCAGTAATTACTTTGAAATTGAGGAAGTTTTCGAGAGTTTTGATGAAAGTGATGCAGTTTCAATCCCCGCTGCTCAACAACTGTTTTCATCTAGAATGTTTACCAACTTGGCGCACATAGAATCGAATTTTTGTTTTCTATCAAAGTCCATTAAATCTTTGGGTGTATCCTTGTATAACGCATTAAATATTGTAAAGTAAATGAAACATGAATCATCCAGACCACACGAAGATATATGAGACAAAGTGAAGTTGAAATTATAGAGTGTACTGGAACGTACTCCCGAGTTTTCAGCCCTTTGTAAAATTCGTACGATTCTGCAAGAAAAACAAGTCTGAACATTTTGAACATTCACCTGAAGATGTGTGTTTATTTAAATATGTGCTTACCACATCATGTAACGAAGAAAGAACATTCTCCATGGACACGGCCAGGCAATTGCATTTCCTTCATAGTCAATCATATAAAATTGAATGGTGTCATTCAATGCAATTTATTGGAAGCGAATGAGTGATTCATAATAAGACTTTTTGTTCCTTATAAATTGAATTTGACATTATTTGGTAAAATAATGGTAACATCGTTTTTCGGCTCTTGTTCGAGACCAGTGTGTGTTTTTTTTTTTTTAATATGAATTCTATGGGTTTTGAGTAATACAAATGACTGAACTATGCCACCTGCTATCTACATCGCATTTCCACCACACCCTTCCGCTTCAATCAGTTCCACAAACTTTGACAGAATTGATAACAGACTTTATTACCAATGAATCAGTACTAATGACAGAACTACACCACAAAGGATGAGAGAATTATTTCACTTATTCACCTTTTTTATAAACAATGAAGATGATGGAATGTATAATATAGTTCAATACCAATCAACTATTAATTTTATTCGTTCATGACAGGACTATATTTTTTACTGGCTCCATCGCTTCTACCTCACGCCCTTCCTCTAGAATCATTTTCACAAACAAACTAATTTTCATTTCAGGTACACAAATGCAAATACGGAATGAAGCATTTTTCCTTAGACGCTAAACTCGTAATAAAACACCTAAAAATGTCTCATCTTGTATTTGTCCCGTATGGGACACGAAAATGGCGTTTTAAGGCTCTATGAAGCATCGTTTATGAATTATATGTACGAAATACGATAGAAGGGTGTAGCAGAGTGTCGCGGGATGCAACTGCACGCTGTATTTTTACTTTCACGTTTATACGGAGTAATATACGAAGTACAGAGAATGTCATGTAATGCTGTGACAAAAAACGGCTATTTTTAGACTGAAAAACTCGAAATGTGGAGCCCTGATACAGGAAAAGTGGATAAATTCTGTTCTATTATACAGTAAATGACTCCTTGCAACTTGTTATATAGTCTGATTATACGTATAGCAAGTCTTTGATTTCAGAAAAGTAGTTCTTTCAAAACGTCCGTCCATATGTATGTCCGTCAGTGACCTGTAAACAACACAAGCGCCTAAACTATGAATAGGATTGTTTTCAAACTAAATATCCCTCGCTCGATCTGGCCTCATTCGAAGCACTGCTAGTTTCTTCATTCTTTAATTCTTACTTTCACATTCTTTATTTTTTAATTTTGTTTACATGAACACCCTGGGACATTTTAAAACTTTTCTCAAAAATGGCTCCAATTTTTTGATAATTATTGGTAAGAATACAGTAATAGTAGTTTACGATATAAGTGTCGTAAAGCATCTTATTACAATACGAGATTGGAAGATTGCCAAACGAGGCCGTTAGGCCGAGTTTGGTAACAATCGAGTATTGTAATAAGATGTTACGACTACGTATATCGTACAACGTTTTATCCACTTTGTAAAAATTAGTTAGATTTAATCTAAAAGATCGTCCTACGCGTTCGTTTAGTACTAACGATTTATTTTCTAGAAGTGGCGACACTGTTTCTAACAATGATAACAATTGAAACACATTTGGTGTCAACCTCAAGCTTTGTGTATTCTTTCCACGGTGTAAGAGTATTTTTTTCCAATATGAGTGACAGCAGCTGTGATTCTGACATCGAAATAACAGCAAATGCTGCTCTAGACACGCTATTACCAGAGAAATCACGAAAAATATGAGCGTGAATACACTTTATTTAGAGACTGGAGTGCAACCAAACATATTAAAACCATTTCGGAAAAGTTATGATGGCGTACTTCTCTGGTAAGTCTAAAAGAGAAACCCTCAAGTCTATGGTCACATTATTCCATGTTAAAGAGTACAATATTACTTAATGATAATGTGGACATAAGTAAGTTCACACAATTGATAGCTTTCTTAAAAGAAAGAGCAGAAGGATACATGAGCAAGAAATCTAAAATATTTTCGAAAGATGACATACATAAATTTTTAATAGAGGCAGATAATGAAATTTATTTAATGATGAAGGTGACATTAATAGTTGGCGTTTTTGGAGCTTGCCGTAGAGAGGAATTGAAAAATTTAGAATTAAGTGATATAGAGGATAAGAATACGTATATTATAATTAATATACCAAACACCAAGACATTAATTTCAAGACAATTTGTTATTACTCAAGGAAGTGTCAAAGAATTCAACTGTTTGGAGACTTTTCGTCAATATTTTCGCCTTCGGCCGGAAAATGTCAAGCACGATCGTTTCTTTCTCTCCTACAAGAATGGAAAATGTTCTTCGCAACCAGTTGGGATAAATACTTTTGAAACATTCCAAAAAAATAGCAATGTATCTTGGTTTGAAGAATTCTGAAACTTTTACAGGACATTGCTTTCGTCGATCATCTGCTTCTTTACTCGCCGATGCAGGTGCTGACATGAATGTGTTAAAGAGGCACGGTGGATGGAAGTCAAATTCTGTTGCTGAAGGTTATGTCGAAACATCAGTGCAAAATAAAAAGAGATAGCTATGAAAATTATGGGGAAAATATTTCGAATGTGGAATCTACAAATATTTCAAATGCAAATATGAATTGTACAGCTTCAACATCATCAGGAATTACGGTATCAAATTGCAGCAAATTTGTAATTAATGTTTACAACAAATAAGCATAGCTATTATTATAATTTGAACTCTTATTCTGTTAAAAGTTATGTCAATAAAAATTCTTTGAACAATTGTTGTTATTTTTAATAGTAGGAATCAAGCTAGTCCGGAATAACCCATTACAAAACGAGTGTCGTATTGAAGTACTTTACCGCACTGGGTGCGTAAAGAGCTTCATTACGACACTGAACCTAATGTCGTAATGTTTGACTTTACCTAACCAAAGTGGATAATATACATTTGTAAAGCACGCGTAGGTCAGATTTTCACTTTTAACTGTATTTTCAAAAAATACAAAACTTTAGTTTTTTTCCGCGACTTCCTGCAACTACATATTAAAGATAAATATTGTTTCTTCAAACTAAATTTGTTCTCAATAATAACGAGTCCTCTCGTTAATAACATGTATATTTTTGAAATTTTTAATAATTTTCGAGCAATTTTGATTCAAATATGGACAAAATATTAGAAAATTATTAAAAAAAGATTTTCTAAAAAAATGGATACAAATTTTTCTTCAAACTTTTCAAACAAACAGTAATAAATGTACGGTGTGATATATCACAAACGCAATTTTGCTGAATTCATTTGATTTTTCAAAAAATTTTAATATTTCAGTTCTACCATTAGGGGACCGAAAAATTGAAACTGTGAAAAAATGTAGTTTGGGCGGTAATAGATGGCAGATAGGAAGGGTGTGGGCAAAACTGAAAAGCTAACCCAGACCAAAGAAATAAAAAAACGCACAAGAGCGAGTAAGTCCGTGCCATTCTGAAGTACCACTAGTTTTATTTAATTTATTTGTAACGCATGTTACAAATTTCCACTTCCTGCTCTCCTCCACATAAACTCTAAGTATGCCAAATCTCACTCTCCTCCGAGCACGCATTATCCTTATAAAGGGGTACAACGTTTTATCTTCGCATATTAATACATAGGTTAACAAATGTTCAATTTCTCATGACAGGACTACGCCACCTATTGGCTCCACCGCATCTACCACACGCCGTTCCTTTACAAGCACTTCCACAAGCTGCACCACAAGTACAAGCAGCCAACAGCCTTCTCCGTCACCGCCATCCACCCAGTGGAGATCATGCACATCCAAGTCACTCTGCTCCTGCCCATCTTCGTGGTACCAACACATTTTGGTAAGTGTATTGAAGACAAGCTTTCAGAGGCACATTACAGATTAATAAGAATCAACAGCACTAAAAACAATTATAACATTTTCTGTATTACAAAAAACTTGGTAGATATTGTCTGCCTTGTAATAAATGTTACAAACTTCTAGGGAATGTATAGTGATCGAAAATGAACATCTTGCGACAGTGGGCACGTATTGGGTGATTTCTTTTAACTCTTCTCTCGTGAAATATGCCTGATTGTCAGGAACTTTATATGCACAAGTCACCGACTGACGCAGTGAAAGTCTGACGAACGTCTGTGCATTCGGGATTGCATAACGTTCAGAGACGAACGCCAGATGTTGAACTCCGTTTTATGACATTTACCATTATATTAGCAAAAATTGATCACTTTCGACTCTTACACATTTCCTAGAAATATGTAACATTTATTCTGAGACTTCTGTATGTTTAAAATGAATTAGATTTTACTTGGGATATTTTCAGACCCATTACGGTGAAAAATAATTGTCGAGCTTTGTTAAAAATAATTTCTAATAATTTAAATCTGCATAAATGTGTACCTCTTTCTTAAAGGACTTTTATGTAGAATTATAAAGGACTATTATGAAGAAAGTAGTAACGCAAAACATGATACTGGAGTCCGAAAGTTGAACAATGGTCTTCTTAGAACATTTGATTATCTGTAAGCATTCACCGTTTGTGTGTAAAGAAAAAGTCTTTGGGGGGAAACTTCGTCAAAAATATCTGAAACGCAGCCACTAGGAACGATGGGCCGGAAATAACAAAGAATGTGTCAAAAGGCTCGCAACCGGTGTTCTTGAGACTTCTCTTGTAAACTTGGGTATTTCTAACATGGCGGCTGAGGGTAGTATCTCCAAGATGGAATTCGGAATGACTTTTGCGACTTTCTCGGTCCTACCTCAAGATGTCGCATGATCGCGACCGCATCAAGCAGTGCTGCAGATCAAGCAACTCTAGCGGTAGGACTGAGAATGACTCAAAAAGTCGTGCCGAATTCCATCTTGGAGACACTACCCTCAGCCGCCACGTTAGAAAAACCCAAGTATAGTCTGAAGAAGAAGTTCGATGACCCGCGTCTGATGACCGCAGCGGCCATTGAAGCCCTCGGGTGCAATCTCGGGCGCCTCAAAGGGGAAGGGAATTTGCATTAACAAGTTTTTGAGGAATTTCTTGTTTACTACAAAATTACTTCATGAACAGGATGCGGTAACTTAATAAAGAGATGGATTGCACACCTCTCTAGAGAAATTCAGCCAATTAGTCATTCTGTTGATCTTGACCTCGAATTAAATATAATGTAGAAAATCTTGAGGGTAGGTCGTTTTGGCCATTTATTTGGCCTGCTTCAGGGATATAAATATACAATAATACAAGAAAAATAAACAGGTAGTGCAATTTTACATGATTTATTACTTACGAAAACTAACAATATTTCAACTATAATTTGCTATGCAATAGGGCAGAGATAACAATAACAACTAATTACCTGTAATTACGGATATGTTTTAACACATGTTGCCTAACATAGCAGTTGACATGGTAAAAAACAACTTGGCTTTTATTGACCTACCGTCAAGATTTTCTACTTTATATTCAGCCAATTAGGTACTACTAATTGTTTTAAAGGTTTTACAAATGTCAGTAATATACAAGAGGGTATTCACAAACATGGCGAAGCAAGGTTCTATGCAAATTAATATTTTGTATTATAATTTAGCGTTCTTTCGTAATGTATGCACTGAGATAGGTTGGCGAAGTTCTATTCAGTACCTGCAAAGGTTAGAAGTACTTGCCGAACTCAAGGGGTACTGTTTACACCAGTGCAGTGTATCATTCCACATCACCAGTGCAGTGCTGAATATCATTCGACCGGGAGAGGAGACTCAGTGCATCACTGTAGTGCATCTGACCGGGAGGTCCTATGTTCGAGTGCAGACGGCAGCAGGATTTTCCACACTATCTTTTCAGTTAAGACGAATTCAGTCGCTGTCTGGAGGAAAATTCTAGCGGCCGGCTGCTCTGATCGGTAGTTTTCCGTGGTTTCTCCGATCAACACCAGGCGAATGCCGAAGCAGTACCCTAACAAACGGGATACGGATCGTGCGCGATCTTTCCTTCCTCTTCCTTGTCCTATCCTCACCCCTTAGACACACACACACACTTACACTAACATGCACTATATTACCACACAAGCCGGGAGACCGGTCGGGGTCTTAGAGATTGTCCCGGCTGGGGCGGTCCGCTAAGTCGATGGTAGGTCGGCGCCGGATCTTGCCATTCAGCGGGCTAAGTTCACCGTCGTCTCCCGATAAACATGCACTACATTTACAGGACTAATGCCCTCAGTAGTTGACGCGCCCGGAATCACTAACAATCAAACAATTATCAATGTGAATATCATTCGACGGAATTTGTCGCAGCCCACAGACCGAGTCAACGCGCGAACTCGACCCTTTGGGACGTTTAGCCTACGCCACTGTGCATTTCTCTTCAATATAATACAGAGAACTAACTGCCTAAGAAGCTGTCTACCTTCATAAAAACCTATGACAATCTGTTTTGTGCTAAGATCTGAATGATGTGGTTTAATGCTATCTGCTTTTTCTTGTTCTTTGTTCCAGTACCATTCTACGGCATCGCACTTTACACATACTATCATGGAATTATCGACCATTCTGGTATCAATTTCAAGTCCTTCTGGTGGCAGCCTTGGCAACCGGATGCTATATTTCATGACAATCATCACCAATATTTTCATGTAAATTTCGGCTTTAACATCTATATCTGGGATGTGGTAAGTACTTATTTGCTGAATTATTACACACACACACACACACACACACACGTGTGTGTGTGTGTGTGTGAGAGAGAGAGAGAGAGAAAGAGAGAGAGAGAGAGACAGACACACAGACAGACAGACGGACAGAGAGAGCACAATCCAACAGAACGGCGTTTCGGTACCTTGGGAACAAAATCGAAAAAAATAAAAATCAATTTGGCATCTTGGAATTTCAGGTTGACCAACTTTCGTAAATTCAAAATTAAATAATTTTCCACTTAACTGCATCACTTCTACGAACATAATAAAATTATTTGTAAAAAACGATTTATTTTGTATTAATATTACTACATTCACATCGAGCCCGTTCTAACATTAATACTGTTATTAAGCATAAGTTATAATTATTAATTTATATTATATATCACTATTTTGATTAAATACATAATTAATTTGGGGAGCGTTCCGATATCCACTCACTATTTTGATCTTTCGAAAGCTTTTGACGTTATTGTCCATAATGTATTGTTCTCAAAATTATCTTCTTATGGAATTCGTGATACTGCATTAGATTGAATAACCTCGTACCGTAAACATCGATCTCAAAGAGTATAAATACAGAACTGTCACGAAAGAACATTATTTACCTATCATTCCAATTTTTTGCCAATTGAACATGGGGTTCTATCTTAGGTCATATCCTCTTTCTTTTATATCTACACAATATGTCATCGTCCATTAAAAACGGTAGAACAGTTCTGTTCGCTGATGAACAAATGTTTGCAAAAAAGAAACAATAAATAGTTCTTTTTCAGGAGTTTCAAATAGGTTTCGTAATAACAAATTAATAGTTAATGAAGGAAAACTGTTTCAATGTGTTTTTGCAATCGGCAATCGCAAAGTCCACTAAAGATGAACAATATGCAAATTAGCTGATGTTAAGGTAAACAAATTTCTGGGCCTCTCAATGCAGTCAAATCTCAAATGGGATATCCACATAACTTAATTAAACTCTAAATTAAGTTCACGTTACACATTCAGAATTCTTTCAAATTCTGTCAGCCTTCATGCAGCTCGTTGCTTTTACTTTGCAAACGTACATTCTCGCCTGAGATATGTCATAATATTCTGGGAAAGCGCGTCTTACAGTACCCACACTATAAGACTGAAGAAAAAATACCTATTCGAATAATAAAAGAATATCATCCATGTGATTCCTGTACGCCTCATTTCTTTGAGCTTGGAGCAGTTTTTGTCAAAACTGACTTACTTAGCGATGGGAACATATTTTCATGCAATAAATGGTTAATATAATTTCATTGGTATTTATCATTACAATACACGTCGTATAAATTATATTAAAAACAGTATTTTCTCAGAAATCTATCAACTATTTTCTTTAAACATTTTATAAAGAGAGTTCTAAGTGCACTGTAACACACGACACAAACAAAATTTCACTCTATTCTTTTGTGTTTTTTTTTCAAAAATTACAAAAATTTAATTTTTCGAGATGTCTCTCGTTGATATCCACACTACTGTCGATGTGTATACATTATTGCATGTATGAGTACTGGGGCTTTAAATAATGTATGAAGTTTCTCGAAAACTCAAAATTTTTTTGTAAAAATGAACTCCAAATTGTCCATTTTCAGAAATGACCAAACGTCATTTTCTCGAAAACAGTTTCAATTTTTTTCGGATGTCTTGTTCGGAAAACCCAAGTATAAGAAAGTGGGAGTACCACATTGAGATACAGTAAAGAGATGTAGCAACTCCACTTGCCCGAAACCGAAACTACAAATCTAATGTATAAAAATCAATGTTTGCTTGTTCGTATTGTATGCGCTGCTGTACCGTTCATCCGATTGTGATAAAATGTTGCCAACTTATTACCTGCTCTTGCGCGAAGAATATAGGCATAGTACGAATACAATGAGTATGTGCGTATGTCTGGTGCGCGTAGACGCACGCCGATTATGATTTTATCCATTTATGTTGAGTCGCGTGACCCTGAACAGAAGCTCTACGCAACCCGCCGCACCCTCAAGTGTTAAGCGCGGCTTCGCTGCATATTCTGCCCCTGCGACTGTGAAATATAGGCAGGAATGATTACTTGAAAGTTAACTTGGGCAAATAAGTTTCTCCAAGACAGTGTCGTAGCAAATGCATGCCCAAACTTAAAGGAAAACTTTTTAACAAGTGAATACTTGACAACCATGTCTAAAACAGGACATAGGACAAACCTATACTCGTAGAAAGTCTTTCCACTATCGAAATTTGTGCAGATGGTAGTGTAAAACGTGATTAACGATCACATGACCAGTAGCGTGTGAATTGTTATGTTGCAAACGCGAAGCATTGCCAGCTCCACTAGTACACTATAATAATACACTAGTTATGCACTAAATTTATACCAAAATTAAATCATAAATCATTGTACAGTTTGCAAACCGATATAAATAATTTTAAAAAAGTCTTCCCTCAGCTGCAACGGAGGCAACATGGTATGCACCAAATGTCGTCGTAGTGATAGTAAAGCGTATTCGAAATCATTCACTTAGTACAGAATTGTTAACTGTTCTTTAAGAAAACTTAAGTAGCGTTAACAAACATTTTAAATAAAAAGTTAGATAATTGAACACTTACATCCTCGCATTATTTTTAAATTTTGCAATTTTTGAAAATTCAGAGTTCAACGAAAATGAGATTGCGCCATTTTAAGCGTCCATTTCTCCCTCCTTGATAAATTTAAAGAAATCATTTTTAGCCATTTTTGTGAAAATCTTCATTTTGCTACTAATTATCAACAAGAAAGTGGCAATTTCGGATGCATCTTTTATTGATCTGTATAATATCTTGGTTCTCTTGTAATTGTCGGACTAACTTTAGTAAGTTAGCGGAAATTGGATTTTAGGTATTAGTGGAGGAGTGACAATTTTTTGGCATAACAAATTAGAAAGTAAAAAGCAACAGAAGAGAAAAAATGCATGGTATAACCCGATACGATTCAAACACCATAATTAAAAAACTTGTAACTCGATACTACTGATTTATAACGCACTACAATAACATTAAGAACATTAACACAGCTTCTTCAAGCTTTCCCAACAAGCTTTCCCCGCGGTGGTAGGCAGGACTCGCATGCGGTAATTCATAATTAAATTTTGTGGAAGACTTTTACTGCCATGAGAATATATTCACATGGCATTACTCTCTCTATATTACATAAATATTTCTTCTTGTATAAGTACGTATACGAGGAAGAACAAGAAGTTTTGGACTTGGCGTCATAGACGTTGATATGGCGTTGAAATTACGTATGATGCCATAATTTATGCCATAAACAGCTAATAGTTTTTCTATAAAATGCATTTGAAGTGTATGATGAAGTAATTTATGCCATAAACGCCCATTATGTGACCCACAAAATGCATTTCAAGTGTATGGTGACGTGAACACAAAAATTAAGGGATGATAAAATTTCCAAAGGAACTGCGCTATAAAATTCATTTGAAGTGTATGATGACGTAATTTACATCATGAACGGCAATAAAAACCTTTGTGATGTTGAATTTTACCATAAACGGCCCTATGAGGCCAGAAAATTGCCTTTACGATGACGTAAAGGCAATTTTCTGGTACTGGTTTTCTGGCACTGACGTAAAGGCAATTTTCTGGTACGATGACGTAATTTATGCCCTAACCGGCCAATACGTGTGGTTGTGTTCGCAGCTGCACGGCACGTACCGCCGCAAGGACCGCGTGTACAACGAGCAGTCGTTCTACGGGCGCGGGGTGGCGCTGGCGGAGGCGTCGCCCGAGGAGCTGCGCGCGGACCTGGCGGAGCGGCGCTCGGAGAACCCCAAGGCGTACCGCCCAACCGGCGCCGACTTCGACCTCGACGCCGACCACGCCCGCGCGCGCGCGCCCCGCGCACGCACCGGCAAGAGGCGCTACTTCCAAAACCACTCGACAAAGTCATGAGGGAGCACTTGGCTTTTTAATGTGGCATCTCAAGGTCACACGCGGAAGACATACTCCAATGGGGAGCTGCAACGTCACTACAGCTCCCCATTGGAATTTGCCTTCCCTCTCCCTCTTTCGCGCGTGGCCTTGAGATGCCACGCTAAATAAATCCAAATATAGCAAGACATGTTAACATCATTCTTGAATCTACGCAGTGCCGGCGCTAGGCATTGGCAGGCCGGGGCCTCGCAAGTCAAGGGGCCCGACCATAGGACTAATGGAAAAAAATTGTACAAAATTGAAACAGAAATTACAACTCGAGAAAATCGTTATCGTAATTTTATAAGTCGCGGTACAGAGGTCTGTTTCATAAAATGTTCAATTAATTTTTTTACCTTAAAAGTTCATTATAGTCATTGGTTATAAGGTAGAGCTTAATGAAATGAAAAATGTCAGATAATGCTTAAAATGTTACAAAAAATGCTGCCATTGAAAGCTTTTTAAACCTTCTAATTTTCTCCTCTTAATATCCAAGGTATTTTAACTCACATTTTTGCAATATTTTTTTTGGAAAATCTAATTGAAATAAAGTAACTAATATAGTTTCTTGATACAACTTTCACATTTTTAATTTTTCCTGGGCGCGGGGGGGCTACGTTTTCGATTGCCCCGGGCCCAAAATTGTCTAGCTCCGGCACTGCATCTACGAGGTGGGTTCCATAAGTTTCTGGCCTCCCTGTCTTCTAGTAGTGATACAAAGAAGAAAATAATGGCACCGTTCAATATAATCACCCTTCACTTCAACATACTTTTCACATCAGTGTATTAACATTTCTATACCATTCAAAAAATTCGTGTTTAGTGGTCAAAAACTGCTTCTTTCATCTCACTATCATTAGGAAATTTTCTTCCCCGAAGGTTTTTCTTCAGTTTTCAGAAGACTGAGTAGTCGTAGTGGGTGAAATCTGGTTTGTAGGCCTAATGGTCCTAGACGCCATAGTTCTTCTAGTATTCCTGTTGCCAACAGTAAAACTGCTTGCAATTAGTTCATACCCACTGATTCTTGCATAAATTTATAATGCTGTTATACAAAATAGTAGTATGCAACTCGTTTATAATGTTGCTTTATTGCATTCGTATAAATTTGAAACTTGCTCCTAACGTCGCTCGTTTTCAAAACATGTACTCATGCAATAAAGCTTAACATTATAAACTAATTGCATAAACTACTATTAACCCGGAATCGATCGGGACGAAACGAAATTTGTTGCTTAGGGAGATTTCCGTTTTCTGCAGGAATGTACATTTTACGACCCTTATGATATTATTTCCGTCCTGATCTTGTAAATTAATGGAAATAAAACAAAATAAAAAGTACACGATTTTATTATGATTTTTAAAATATATTTACTTATAACGTATTTATCAAAGAAATCATTCAAAAATGAATATTAAACATTCTCTATAGACTGCTTTTGAGTTTCTCTTGCTTCCATAAGTTTGGCCTTTTCATCCAATTTTCGAGTTCTAGCCGATGCATTCATTATATTAAAAATATCTTGCGTCTCAGCCAATTGCATTAAATTCACAGTAATTCTATTTTATGAAGATTTTCCCGTAGAGGCCATGAAAAACCGTTCCGTTTCCGTATTGAACAGGTATTGTATTATGCTGTGTAAAATACAATGTAACTTGACGGCCCAGAGAAATTTTCCGGTTAAGGCAGGATTTCGGCTTGTACAGGTTCCACTTTAGACAGATTTTACTGTATTTGATTTCAGATTACAGTGATATGATACTATCTCCTTGTGTAGCAAATTTTAATCCATTTCCTGTAGTGATAAGGAAAATTTAAATTAATTATCTAATGTATTTTTTTGTATATCGCTAATATACTTGTGCATTAATAGCTTGTGGATTTAAAAAGTTTATTAACGTTAGTTCCTTGGTTAGTAACTGACTTGAATTCTTTTTACTTTCTCGTATAATTACGTATATACGTAGTAATATATTTAGTATAGAGAAAGTTATGTAATGCTACGCCAAAAACTGCGATATTTTGAAAGAAAAACTCGTATTGTGGAGCCCTCACACTGTAAAAGTAGATTAAACCTCTTCTAATATGTAGTAAATTACATGTTACATAACACGTTCTCTAGTCGGATTTCAGAAATTGTGGGACCTTGATACCGCAAAAGTGTTTTTACGTTCTGTATCTGTACATATATACGGTAACAGTAGTAGCCTGTATAAAAGTTATGCAATGCTGTGGAAAATCAATTTTGAGATTTCACTAGAAATACACGTTTCGGGGTCCCATGATACCGAGAAACGGTTGTTTTTTCCAAACGTCCGTCCGTTAGTGACCACTAGCCCCGGATAACAAAAAGTGGATAAATCCAGTTGTTAAACTAAAAAATACTATAACACGTCGTGCAGCCTGAACTAATGCTCAGGGTCCCTATATCGAAAATCGATTGATAGCAAAAACTTTCTGTGGACAACGCTAGTGGCTAAATCGTTCAGAGGATTTTCAACAAAATTGATATTCCCCGATTGATCTATCTGGCTGATGGCACTCCTTGAATTTGAAAACGGTATTTTAATTTTGGGGTACTTTACATGAAGCATCTGGGACATTTTCAAGATAATGGGCTCGTACGTTTTTTATTAAAACTTTCTTATTGATAGTGTAAAAGATATCAAGAGACTACTGCCGGTTTCATGTTCCTGAAACACCCTCATTTTTCTAAAATTGAAAAAATTCAAAAAATTTTCCGCGCTTCGTACAACTACAATTATGAAGTTAAACATTTTTCTCTGAATGAAATGACAGGGAGCGGTAGCTCAGTGCATCAATGATGTCACTGCGCCTCTGATCAGTGTCCTAGGTGCGAGTCCTCCGATTTGAGGGATTTTCGACACTAGCTTTCAGCTAGGTCGAATTCAGTCACGTCTGGAGGAGAATCTCCCAGTGGGCTATTGCTGTGATCGGTAGTTTTCCGTGGTTTCTCCGATCAACACCAGGCGAATGCCGGAGCAGTACCCTACCAAACGGGCCAGGGGTCGCGCGCGATCTGTCCTTCCTCTTCCTTGTCCTATCCTCTCCCCTTACACATACACACACTAACATGCACTACACAACCACACATTCCGGGAGATCTTTCGGTAGCTTAGAGCTTGTCGCAGCTGGGGCGGTGTCCCGCTGCTGGCAGAGTCCTGGTTAGGGGGACACCCCACTAGCCGACGTTCAACTCGGCGCCAGATCTCGCCATCAAGTGGGGGAAGATCACCGCCATCTCCCGAGAAAAACATGCACTACACTAACGGGACTAATGACCAAAGCAGTTGTGCCCGGAAACTCGAAAAAATCAATCTTAATGAAATGTGTTCATGAAAAAGAAATGTAAAACTAATGCTATGTTCAGTTTTTCGAAAACATGAATATTTTGTATCAAACATAAGCAGTTTCCATTTTCTTTAATGCATTTTTTCTTAAAAACGTCCCTATTTTTGTTAAATTTGGATCTGAGATAGCGTAAAGGACGCTGGTCCTTTGGTGAAGAGAATGGTTTCAGTCTCATGTTCGTTGAAAAACCTGATTATTTCGAAAATTTAAAAAAAAAATTGTTTTTCTCGGCGTCTTCCTACAACTAGAATTGGGAAGGCACATTTTTCTAAAATGAAATGTTTTAATCAAAACATCAAGTAAGGCCGTTGAATTTTTCAGAAATATATTTTAGTGTAATTTGGCGTCAAACTAAGTCGCTCGCGCCGAATATCCTGCGCTTCCTGAACGTAATATGAGAAATGATTCCAGGCAGTTGGATGCTACGTAAGTTAGAATTTGTATATTATTTCATATTTTTCGAGCTTTTCTAACATTTATAATACGTTTACAATTTAATCTTTTAGAAATTCTTTAAAGCCTATTTGAGATGTATGAAATAAAAATTGCTAGCCTTCAGGGAATAACAGATTAGAATGCAAGAATATCAGATTAGTAAACACGACGCGCTTTCAGATTGCCAACATGGATTTAGAAAATCAACGGAAACAGCCATATTTTCTTTTCTTAAAGATGTCGCCTGTCATTGGATCAAAACGAGGCACCTATTGATGTTATTTCTAGATCTCTGTGCGCTTTTTGACGTCATTGATCATGACTAAATATTGGATTTTGGGCTAAAAAATCGTCTTTTAGGCGCATAAAAAGGCACTGAAATGTCAAAAATAAGGAGAAAAAATGAACTGCGGTATTTTATACAATAAAATGAAAATTTGTTTGTTTTTCTATAATGTTTTTTTAATTTAAATACACAAAACAAGGTACATATATTTTAATATTAAATAAGATTTACATATTATTCATTACAACTCTCTTACATTTTAAACCTGTAGTTTGCACTGCAATACATTGTCAGTAACTTTTCAAGGTTCTCAATTTCAAATTTGTGACGTTTGGGAGATAAAAGCAGTTTGAATGCAGAGAAGGATCTCTCAACATCTACTGATGTGACTGGAATATATTTTAGAACTGAAACATTAGCAATACTGAAACATTCTGGTAGTTTACATTTATTTCCACTTAAAATTTCGCTTACTGACTTTATGTTGGCATATCCAGGATTTGTTTTCAAAACATTTTTAACTTTTTCGCTTATTCGTTTTCCTTGATCACTTGGAACTTTTTCTAACTGCTCTACTGCTGACACAAATATTGACATGGAATTACATAAAGTCAAAACTCTAGTTTCTAATTTTTCAATTACATCCGCAAGGAATACAAGTTTGAACTTTACATATGCAAGATTATTTTAAGATCTTCATTTCGAGCACAAATTTGGCGTCTTGTATAGACTGTATCATCATCAGAGAGTTCGTTCACAGCTGCAATTTGTTCAAAATATTTACTGTAATATTCCACTGCCCTCAACCAAGTTCCCCATCGAGTTACTATAGGTTCGGGCGGCAGAGGTGTTTCTGGCAACTTCTGTCGAAAAAAATTCTTGTGGGAGATTTTAAGAAAATCTTTTTGACTGACGAAATCAGTTTATTTACTGAAGGAAACATTTTCCTAACCTCTTCTGCGACACGGCAGACCCGCGAACAAGACATGTCAAATGGGTTAGATTAGATAGAAGGGTTTCAAAGCTTCCCGGCGCAAACTTCATAAGGCGCTGCGTCTGTGAGAAGTATAAGTACCTTCGATTCCTTACATTGAGTATGCCAAACGCCATTAGAGTTTTGAACCCTGCATTTACAAAATAAGCAATTGTTTCAGAATTTGTTTTCCAGTGACTTCGAGCACAAGAGACGGGAGCACCCGCATCATGCTCCGCTTCAGTTTCCCGACAATTAAGTGAGCAACGTATCGCCCTAACGGGTCCGTCGTTTCATCAACCGAGAGCAATGGTCACCATGTCGGTACGAATATCTGTTAGCAGCTTGATACAGAATCCAAATAATTTTTTCGCAGAGTTGATTCGACGGTATCGCCTGTTTACACATTTCTTCAAGAAAGATTTAAATACTGGGTTTTCTAATGGCGTTCCGATGGGATGTTGGCACCACCAAAGCCTGACATGTCGTAGAAAAACTGACTTTGTTTGCTCGATGTGGAAGATGCAGCTTCAAAACGTCTGTCGACAGCCTTCTGTTGTATTTTGATGTTAGCTTGATGAATGTTGGTCTTTTCATGTTGCGAAAGGTGGTATTTCTTTTCTGAAGATATCTAGAAATAAACATCTTGCAACTAATTCATGGATAATACTAATAATTGTAAAACGAATGGTTTTGTCGTGTAAAGATAAACATTTTCCTTCTTTGAAAAATTTAAAGGAAAAATAATATAAATTAAAATTTAAAACTTACCGTTTTATCACAAATACGGCATAGTATAATGCTACCATCGGTGGTGTAGCAAGAATATTCCGTCACCCACTGACGAAGTAGTGAAGCTTTATTTGCTCCTGTTTCGTCATTGTAGTTTTAAAAATACCTAAACTATCGTACGCACAACCAACTCTTGCTACAGTGCAACTGCTACTGAACGGAATCTTCAGCGGAAGCGATCAAATAACCACACAAGCGAAACGAAAAGACGCCCTATCGTTTTTCTCGAAGATCAGCAGCATCATCACACTGACCTGACTTAGTGGATTCACAGAGGATGGAATACTTGCTGCTAGCTGGTGTAGGCACGTGAGGATGTGAAGTGTCCATACGAAAGATATTGCCCACTGCGATAAACTTTCTTTGTAGTATTAAAAAATGCATCATTGCATTATTGCATGCTTGGCGCCTCCTAAAGTCAATCGACCACGTTTTCAAATCATATCTGGTATTTAGGAAATAAGGAAATGGAGAAAAATCTATTGGTATACTTTTAGGAATTCTCTCATATTTTAAAATATAAAGACGTGAACTGAAGGTTTCGTATTCATTCGTCACATTGGACCATGACCTATTTTCTGACACAGCGTTGTGTAATAATAATAATATATAAAAAGCAAAAAAGTCCAAAAGGCATTTAAGTCCATCCAAAAAAAGTCCTAAAAAGGCATTTAAGCAAAAAAAAGCAAATATAAGCATTATAAAATTTTGTCATATGTCATCATGTGTCATGATTCGTGCACATATATTATCAGCCTTTAAATAAGTTCGCTAGGAAAAAATAGGCATTTCCCTTAACATCCGATGTCTAATCATGACATTTTACTTTCAAAATTACTTCCTTCATATGGAATCCGTGGTATTGCCTAGATTGCTTGTGTTCGTACCTTGAACAACGATCTCAGAGAGTGGAAATACTTTACTGGATTGATGGAACATTACGTACGCACCTTTCCGACTCTTTGCCCATTGCACGTGGAGTTCCTCAAGGATCGATTTTAGGCCTTATTCTGTTCCTACTTTACGTAAACGATATGCCCTCGACGATTCGAAACGGAAGAACGGTTCTCCTTACGGATGATACGAACATCCTTTGCAATAAAGAAACCGTAAATGTACAATATCAGATGTTTCAAATTGGTTTCGGAATAACAAATTAATACTAAACGAAAAGAAAACGGTTTTAATGCAGTTTTCCATTTCGAATAAACCATTCTGTGCTCCATTGAAAATGAACCGTGTACCATTGACTGATGTTAAGGCAACAACATTTTTAGGTCTCTCAATTCAGTCAAACCTTAAATGGAACGTCCATTTAAATTAATTGAACACAAAATTAAGTTCATTATGCTACGCGTTCAGAATTCTTGCAAATTCAGTCAGCCTTCATACTGCTCGTTGTGTATATTTCGCGAATGTTCATTCCCACCTGAGATATGGCAATATTCTAGAAATACATCTATATTTTCCAGACTTTAGATTACAAAACGAATTGTACGAGTAATAACCAAATCCCACCCACGTGATCTGGCGTAAGCCTCTTCATTAATCTAGAATTTTACCATTACCTTGTCTGTTGATTTACGAATCAGTGGCTTTGTCAAAATGACTGTTAAGGGCGGGAATATTTTCAGAAAATGCCGAAGTCTATTACTATAACACTCGACGTAGAAATCATATTCACCAGGTGACAGTATCAACAGCTCATTACAAAAAATGCACATACAATACATGTACATTATTTTACAACACTTTGCCAGATGACATTAAACGATTAAATTCGATAGCAAAGTTTAAATCCCAAGTGAAATCGTTTCTGCTGCATAACTGTTTCTATACTATTAGAGACTATACTGAATATCACAAGGAAAGTAATATTAATTTTAACAATGATATTTAATGTATTATTTACCATAGACTGTATAATTATAAACAATATGTAACAAGTATTGTATCGCAGCCTCCGGGTCAATGACCCCCATCTTGATCAGGTTTTTCGTCCAGTTTCCCTGATCCATCGAGCAAATGCTGAGATGGCCCCTTGTTTTGCTTCTGGACATAAATGCAACTTCATTGACTCTGCACGTCTTCTAGAATTCTGTGGGAAATATAGTTATTCGAATTCTCGTTTCCATGTTGTCACGGCAGGAAGTATTATTCGGAAGGACAACATGGATAAGAGCCCAAAATTATTGCTTATTTATCCTTGAAAATATATTTTCTTACATGGGAGCTTTTTTTTAATTCAAGTAGTATATGACAGTGTAGGGATCTCAGAATTTTGAAAATGTGCACACAATTCACTTCTCCCCATAGCACGTCATACGTAATTTTAACTGTTTTTTGACGTAAAATAAATAAATAAAACCTCCAACAACCAATGTGCACAAGTACATTATACCAAAAGGGTACATTCTCTTTAGGTATACAATTCTAGAACAAATTACCAAAAAACGTGAAAAACGTAACAGGATTATACAACTTCAAGAATAAACTCAAACACGTCCTTGGGCAAAAACCTTTTTTATAGTGTTCAGAAAATCCTCAATAGCCAATATGTGCAATGTGATTTCAGGTGCTGCAGTAGGACTAGGTAGAAAAAACCTGGCCAAAACCTATCTCCTTCTCCTCACCATTTCAATATTTAAACATGAAATATACTAATTGTTAAATTGTAAGTAGTTGTTACCTTAATTGATATCATGTTCTGTTATTATTGTTATTAGTATTATTGTTATTATTAATAATATAAGTAGTAGCAGTTAAGTCACTAGACCAAGTAAATGTTATTTTAAAAATGAAACAGTACAAATCCTGAAATGTTAAAATATTTTAAATTAAAATATGTTAAACTGTTTTGCTACTAAATAATATCTTACTATATAATATTTTAATCTATCTGTAATAAGTATTGTAATATATAGGGCTAATGACTAGAGGCTAATGACCATCTCAATCTTTTTTTTTTTTAATATATATTTGCCTTTTCCCTGGTCCTTTGAGCAAATGCAGAAATGGCCCCTTGTTTTGCGTCTGGACAATAAATGTAACTTCTCTGCACTTAAGATGATGTGTGCAATTGTACTCCCTCCATATACATCACATTTGACTCATCATACATGATTGTAATTGTATATGTGACTCAATAAAGTATTATTATTAATAGCAAATTAAAACCTAATGTATTTTTAGTATGTATTTAAATACTTATTTGCAAAGTATTTTGGCTAATTTTACTATTAATACAAACTAAATTTAAAGTTTTTTGCCCAGTCCTGTATATTTAAGGTAATATCAATTTTCAATACATATGTATTTCGCTACATAGTTGAAACTAGTAAAAATAAACACGATTATTTCTAGTGCGGTGTATTGCAATGACAGGAGAAAAATATTTAGTTCTCCCTAATTTGCTTTTTTTTATTTTTACGATAATACTAATTTTCGAAATTTATTTAATAAGTTATATAGCTGAAACAAATGCAATAGTTTTCATCAAAGTATAATAGCCTTGGAGGTAATCATGTTTAATAGTGTGTTTTCCTTGCTGAAAGTAATCTCTTATCCACATGCTCCTCTCTCTTTTTCTCTTCTTTCGACCGATTATAAAATAAGCTACCGAAATTGCCGCGCAAATAGCTGGATCCGTTGTACAGAACATATCTGAAGCGCCGTGTGGACAGGGCAGCGCACGTACGCTATTTATTTATTTATTTTATTTATTTTAGGTCAAAAAAACAGTTAACAACTGCGTATGACGTGCTATGGGGAAAAGTGAATTGTGTGCACATTTTCAAAATTCTGTGATCCCTACCTAAGTCATATACTACTTAAATTTTGCATTTTGAAAGGGAGAAAAAAAACAAAAACTCCCATGTAATAAAATCTATTTTCAAGGATAAATAAGCAATAAATTTTGAATTTTGAAAGGGAGAAAAAAAAACAAAAAAACTCCCATGTTCTAATAAATGGTTTCCGCTCTGTTGAACGTTCGTCTTTCACTTTGGGCATGGCAATTTTATTACCTCTCTTACGCTGCCACTACCAAAATCGGTTACCACAAAATCACATACGCCACCATTTAGAACTATTTAAGGGCTAATTAATTATACGAAAATTAATTTTTGCGTAATTAATGGTGAGCTAGCGGAAGACTACGCAGGATCTACCACAATTAGTTACCGCAAAACCAAATATGTCATATTGTAGAGCGATTTAATTGCTAATTAATTACGCAAAAAAATTATTTTTTCTCTTCAATGTTTTGCATAATAAATGGTGAAGCTAGCGAAGATTACGCTGGATCTACCACAATTGGTTACTACAAACCAACATGCCATCTTATAGGAACGATTTAATTGCTAATTAATTACGCAAAATTTAAATTAATTGTTCTTCAAACTTTCGAGTAATTATTTGTGAACTGCCGAGCGCGCCTGCAGCAGCCGGCTGGTCGACCTGCTGGCCGCGTGACGTCACGGGTAAGGGTAGCCAGCGAGCGCGCCAGACAAGCACCCTGTGGAGAGGGTGCTGACCAGACCACCGGCACGGCCGCCCGCTCGGCTGACAAATTTAAATGAAATATACGAACAAGGCGAGTGCTCACTTCCATATTGAAAAAAATTGTTCCATTACTATTTGACTCCTGTCCTCAAATGCTGACTGATTTTTGTAGGTCATCACATATGTTTGTTGACGTCATGACATTGTTGACAAGAAATATCTATATTCATATCCCTGTAAAATATTAAATTTCAAACAATCTGCCATCCCCTTTTCCAAATAGTCTTCCTTATTTCTTAAATACATGTAATGACAGTGTTGTCGAAATATTTGTTTTTTAAATCACTGTAGTTTTAACTAATTGGAGTTGATGTACGTAATCCACAAAACAGAGATCTGGTTTGAGCCCTGATATAATAAGTAGGCATTATGAATCGTTGACAATGTTGTAAAGTCTTAAATAAAAGCAAACCAATTTTTCAAAGAACTAGTAGAATTAAAATCTTACTACAATCTAGTAAAATATCAAGATGAGTAAAGTAAAAATATACATAATAATGAAAGCCAAATATTAAATTAAGTATTAAGTATGTTGGCCTTTTTTTTAGAGAGTGGTAAGTAGAAACACAAAAAATATGTAATTACATTGAAATACGGTCTCTAGTGATGAGGATCTACGAAAATCAGTCATCATTTGAGGACTGGAGTCAAATAGTAATGGAACTAATGTTCGAAAGAGAATGTTTACTCTCCATAATAATTAAATATCGACACATGTCCAAAGAGGCGTCGTTCGCATTAGCGATTTAAAACTAGCAGATGCTACAAAAAATGTCAAAAATTCAAACCTTGATTTATAAATAATATCACATAGGCAATGTTTTGCGATATAGCCCGACACAATTAAAACAATACAGTTTCAACAAAAACTTGTATCGATATCACGGTTGTTTAACGTACTACGATTGAATCAATTCTTTTCCAATATATCGTACACGCTTATGGTCATTCAGCGATCATCTGCAATGTACTTGGACGACCTTCATTAACATAACAAAATATTGGTATAATGTTCAATACTGAAGTCGTGAAGTCTCCGCCAGTTCGTGTATTTCATTTAAATTTGTCAGTCAGCCGGGCGGGCGGCGGCGGCCTGGCGCGCTCGCTGGATACCCCCTCACCCAGACGTCACATCGGCCAGCCTGTCGGCCGATCGCGGCTGCGGCCGTTCAAGCACCACTACTCGGAAGTTTGAAGAGCAATTAATTTAATTTTTGCGTAATTAATTAGCAATTAAATCGCTCTATAAGATGGTATATTTGGTTTTGTGGTAACTAATTGTGGTAGATCCAGCGTAATCTTCCGCTAGCTCACCATTAATTACGCAAAAACTTGAAGAGCAAAAAAATTAATTATTGCGTAATTAATTAGCAATTAAATAGTTCTAAATCGTCGCGTATGTGGTTTTGTGGCAACCGATTTTGGTAGTGCCAGCTTAAGAGAGGTAATTTTATTCCCGTGACGCACAGAAAAGACGCATCGTGTGGACGCGCCATATGATCACGTCAGTGGCATGCATTCCAGGTAGATATGCTGCGCCTACCCTGGAGAAAAGATAGTTAAACGTAATTATTATATTTTGAAATCACCATTTACGCCATAGAGAATTAAACTTGGTTTTTAAAATTCTGCCACGTAATGGTACACTGATTCGCGTAGGCGCGCGATCCTTCATTGAGTCCTTCACCGCTGTTGCTGACAAAGACAGAAAACGGTTGAAAGAGACGGAGGTAATGGGCGCCGCAACCCGGCCCGAACTGAGCATGACGTTGTTCACCGTCTAAATACAGTTCGCGCGCGCGCTCTTGATTTTCTGGAAGATCTGTCTGGTTGTATGCAGCACGCTGGTAAGCGCCGCCACCCGTGGCCACTGCAGCGGCATGCCGCCCAGGCTGGCTCTGAATTGAGCTTGCAGATGTGTTCGCATGCCTACGAGTCGACAGACTGGTGTAAGCGCCGCCTACCAAGTAATGCCATGGTCTTTTTCTTGTGGATTTATTTGATCTGTGCGTGTTATCCACAATGTGCATATTATTTTTGGGTGCACTGCCTTTTAGTGTTACATAACGGTAAGATACTGTGCTATGGCAGAAAATACATTTATAATTGAGGATATTAAAAAAATATATTCGGTTGTACTTTTGTGGAGAAAAGTGAATTATTCGTATAGTGAGGCCTGTTCCAGAACAAGTCTTCAGGTTTTTACGCAAAGAAAAGGGAATGGAGCATCTCCGCTACTCCTCAAAATATGAAAACACCAGTTGGTTAATTGGAAACAGGAAACTAATAATTTATTTTGCTGGGCCATAATCAGTGTGTTCCCATGTTCGTAATGTGAGGAATAAAGAACGTTATAACATTTCGCACAGTCTCTCAAAAACAATCACAAAAATAATCAATAACAGTCTGTGTCCACTTATTCAGTTGGCCAGTTTTGAAGTTTCAGCATTGAAATTTAAATTGATCTATCAGATGTAACGCAACATAATTACATCGAACGAATAAAGTCATATTAAAATCTCTGATTGACGCGACAATTTTTTTTCAATGTAGGAATTGCCTTTCGGAAGGCATCGTAAAAATGAGTTTGTTAGCAAAGGCTACGTTGATCGAACTTCTAAATTTGTTGAGTAAGTATGTTACGACCTTACAACAATACTTAAAATTTGCCAAAACATTTCAAGGCACTTCTAAAAGAATTCAAAATGATTTTATTTTTGCAATTAGTAATTTCTTGAGCAAATCTATTAAAGAAAATATTTCCATGGCTCAGCATGTTGCAAGTGTTTTAGATGAAATATAAATATAGATAAATATTGATGATAAAATATAGTCATTGATCAAATGCTATGTCGTGGGGGAGAGGGCAGTGCAAAGGAAGCTTCTTAAGAGTTGTGAGTGTTGCCAAATAAGCACGAATAATAGTGTCTCTTATTCGGGATGAAGCGTTCATTACGTTCCGAAAGAAAACTTACGGGTTTTTACATGTGAAGCGTTCAAATGGCAGAGGTTGATAATTGACTTTTGGTTCACTGATAATTGTGGGTGCTTATGGGAGGACTAGCGTTATTCCAGAAGACGCAATAATAATAATAATAATAATAATAATAATAATAATAATAATAATAATAATAATAATAATAATGAATAAATGGCGTACAAATGTACGATTCCAAGGTAATATCTTGGGAAAAGCTGATGTCCGAAAAGGTATATTTCAGGTCGATTCCCTATCAGCACTATAGTTTTGCCTAGCTCTAAACCCACTATCGACTCTCTTGAATAACACTAAATGTGGCTATAGACTGAACATGAAAAACACAAAAAGACTAACCCATTTACTGTACATGGATGACCTTAAGCTCTACGCCAAAACGCATGATAAATTATAATCGCTTATAAGTGTAGCAAAAATGTTCAGCTATGGGATCGGGATGAAGTTCGGTCTTGATAAATGTGGTATAATAAATATTCATAAAGGAAATGTACAAAACACAAACCAAATTTTCTGTGATATTAAACAGATACCACCTGAAGAAACTTATCGCTATTTGGGAAATCCTCAGAACCATCGACTGGACCATAATCGTATCAAGGAAGAACTTCGAATAAAATATCAAAAGCGGCTAACAAAGTAGTTAAACATTTATTAGGGGGTAATCTGATTTCAGCTATCAACACCTGGGCTGTGCCGTAAGATATGAATCGACACCGCCATTCTATAAGTACACCCCTCCTCCAGTACTGGAAACAAGTTCCACCCTTTTGTACTGGAACAGACCAGTTTTAACTGATCATACTGTCGATTACAATAGGCCAGATATTCTCCTTATAGATAAAAAGAAGAAAGAAGGAGTAATAATAGACATCGCAGTACCATTATCCCACAACATGAAACAGAAAGAAATAGAAAAAATTTCGAAGTATGAAAACTTATCTTATGAACTAAAACATGTTTGGAAATTAAATGCTACCAAAACATACCCACTCGTGATATCGGCGGAAGGCCTGGTCAGTAAAAACTTCCTTAAAAACTTAACAGAACTTAAACTACCCAAAAACGTTCTGAACATGGGACAGCGCGCAGTTTTGCTGCAAACAGCCCATATTACGATATGAAAATTTTTATCTTAAGTCCAGATATAAGATGAAGTTGTTCTTCTGTGACCGAACCTGTCCCCAAAACAGCTCTGGGGAAGGTGAGCATTTCTACCTGCAAAAATAGCTGAGAAAACGTAGGATGATGATGATGATGATGATGATGATAATAATAATAATAATAATAATAATAATAATAATAAATAATAATAGTATTTTTGATATAATGATTCAATTTAAAATGTAGAGAACTCAATAAATTTTCGTCATGTCTTCCAAAATAGGCTCCAAATCGCACTCTTGCTTACCCAGTCAAATTGGTCACGGCACGCCCCTGGATCACGTATTCTGAATCTCTGTACTTGAGTTTTTCTAACGTGGCAGCTGAATCTCCAAGATGGAACCCGGCACGACATTTTAAATCATTCTCAGTCGTGCCGCTTGATGCGGTCACGATCATGCGACATCTTGCGGCAGGACCAAGAAAGACGCAAAAAGTCGTGCCGAATTCCGCCTCTGAGATACTACCTTCAGCCGCCTCGTTATAAAAACCTAAGTACAACATGTGAGAGTTTCTTTGAATACATTCATGCAAACTCTGTGAACATTTAGAAGCCAAGCCGGCCGCGTTCCGTGGTGTGCAGACTTCTTGGTTCCGTGTCAGGCAGTACTTTGCTTTGTGTTGGTGTGCAGTAGTTGCCGTTGATGAAGTGAGGGTGAGGATACAAGCGTACACAGAACGTGTCAGCGTGTTGTGGCGTGCCGAGTGTGAAGCGGTATTTTGGCGCGAAGATTGCGAGCGCTTGTTCTCGCGAAACTTGTGTTCATTGGTGCCGGAATCTGTATTTTCCTGAAATGGCAGAGGAACAGGTAATGTATAAGAGATGAACGTGTGACGAAGGCTATGTTATTATAGAAATTAAATGGTATTGTTTTTAACTCTTACAGACTGAAACTGTGGAAAGTCGCGATGATTCTCTTAATGAACATGATCCGCATTATGAACCCATCATTTCACTTCCTGAAGTATGCATTCCGACAATGGAAGAGGAGGAGCTTGAAATGATAAAACTGTAAGTGCGTGCTTATTTAGTCTTGTTTACTTCATTCGTTATTGTTATTAATGATGTAAAATTTTACAGTCGTGCCAAACTCTTTCGGTATGACAAAAATGAAGTGCCTCCAGAATGGAAAGAGCGTGGTACTGGCGACATAAAACTGCTTAGGCACAAAGCGAAGAACTCCGTGCGAGTGGTGATGCGCCGTGATAAAACCCTGAAGCTTTGTGCCAATCATTACGGTGAATAGATATTTTGCATTATTTTACTTTTCGTATTCTTACAAATCCCAAATTATATGTTGATGTTCCTGTATATTATGGTTGTAAAAGATTTGGTTTTTAAAGTTGCTTATTAATTGGCCTCCATTTATACACAAACAATTGTTTATTAACGTTTGTGTTAACTGTGAAATTATTGACAATTTGGAAATGCATTTAATACAAAATTCCTAAGGTTGGAGTTTTTTTTATTGTAAGATTCACTTTTAAACACAGTTAATTATATAAAGGCCTGTTCCTATTCCCATAGTATAATTCTTGTATTAGCATTGCATAATCATGATCGTTATGATACAGCTTTATCATAGTACAAGTGTTTGACCAATCACAAAGAAGTTAGCAGTTGACAAATAATCATTTATTGGTCTTTATTCTATTAAATGTTTTGTTGGATTGATTAAATTACTGTGTAGAGACAACCTGTGGAGTGGCAGTGGAAAATCACGCATGCCCTCCCCTGTTTCTGAAACTCGGAAGAAAATCTGAATACTGAATCTTCCTACAGGCAACTTTATCAATAATTGAGCTGATAAAAAATAGGAACAGAGACTAAATTTTGATGAGATTTCTTTAATAAATTAATTTCTAACATGACTTGTATTTCTTGTTTGAGGTTGGACTGCACTTTAATCACTTGGGAGACCTAAATGACTTCCTGCTAGGGGGCATAACATGAATAATGCATCCTATCCTCAATGAAGGCTTTCAGTATTAAACTTTAACTTGTAGTAGCTATACATGCTTGTAGAAAATGTACTGTGTGAAACTTGATGTCATGGATATCAGTACACTTGTATGAAGTTTATGATTCTCACTAGTATCGTAATATCACTTCACACTCGTGCATTAGTACCAATCATTACATCATTTCGTAATATACCATTATGATTCACTGCTCTTTAAGGTGAAGTGATCTGCAGCCATTGTAAGCTTTGAAAATGTATCTCTTGATGTTTGACCTTAAACGAGTGGTTTTTGAGAGTTTGATGTAACACATACACATGATGTTAATTTATTATGGCTGATTTTTAGTTACTCCATGGATGGAATTGAAACCAAGTCATGGAAGCGATAGAGCTTGGGTATATAGTGTGGAAGGAGATTATGCTGATGGTGAAATGAAACAAGAATTATTGGCTGTTCGGTTTGCAAATCCAGAAAGTAAGTAATGCATGCAAGGATTTTCACTTTGTGATTTTGGTTCTCCAGGATCCACATATGTATTTTTTCAAATAATTTTGCACAATAAAACAGCAGTTGATGTTCTGTTGAAGAGTAAAGTATCCCTGGGTAAAGTAGTCTTTCTGTCCTTATAATTTTTATACTCTGCAATAGTAGTAAAGAGGTTACAGTAGTTTTGTATTACGTGGCTTCTAGATGGTTAAAATTTTGGTCAATATATTGTATAATAATATTGCTGGTGCAACATACATGATGCAATATTATTGCTCTATATGTTAGTTCATCTCTGACACTTCTTCAGACAACATGTGGAATAAGAAGAAAACAGCAAGTTGTGTAGCCATTGCATTATGTATATTTTCAAAAAGAAAAAAAAAAGTGCAGATGGATGAAGGAATGGCTCCAGATAATAAATTAATACTCGTGGAAATTTATTAACTGAACCAATTAAAGAACAGAGTGATTTCAAACCTTTCTGTGACTAGATATATTATTTGATGAACTGTTGAGAATGGTCTCGCCTGAAACTTCTTTTCTGTTTGTACATGTAGCCGTTTTAGTCGATGTTCACTTTAAACACTGTGAAGCTATACATGGGTTTTTCTAACATGGTAGCTGACGGTATTATGTTCAAGATGGAATATAGCACGACTTTTCACATCTTCCTCTGTCGTGCTGCTAGAGTTGCTTGATCTGCAGCACTGCTTGATACAGTCACAATCCTGTGACATCTTGCAACAGGAGCAAGAATGATGCAAAAAGTCGTGCCATATTCTATCTGGAAGACAATACCCATAGCTGCTACGTTATGAAAACCCAAGTATACAACTGACACTTGCACAATATGAGTTACAGTTGACTCAATGTTTTCTAGATTGCACAATAAAAATCAAATTAGCTTTGATATGTTGCACAATCCTTAAATCTACAGACAAAATATTATTGTACAATATCCATAATTGTGTAATATATTGACACAAATATTGACCTTATAGGGGCCACTTTAAGACAAAAGAAATACGAAATATTAATTTTTGGTTGAAAGGCTCTTATTTGGTTAAAAGCCTGCTTTTCGTTTCTGAATTTCTTGAGGGTAATATTCAAAAATTTTCTGTGTTGTCTGTTTAACTTGTTTGAACATTACATTTTGACTGGTATTTAGTATTAGCTAAGCTAACTAGCTAAGAAGTTCAAGAACTCCTTTTGCAGCTTGGTTTTTCCTTCTTAACAATTAAATTATGTAATGTTATTTATGGTGGATTATATACAATTATAGGCACAACTCTTCTTGAGCCCCAGAATACCTATCCCAGCACCTTTACTAAAATGTTGGAGAAAATGCTATTCTCAAAACTGTTCTCAGAAGCAATTCAAATGTGCTAAGATTAGTAGATGGTATAATTAATAATGTGAAAAGATGGATAGATATTAAAAACCCACATTTGGTGATTGATTAGTGTGTAAAGATTATAATAAAGCAATGTATCCTAAATGTGTGTGTGTGTGCAGTTTTGTTGTTGTTGTCGGAAATAAAAGGTATTGTTACCTAGGGGAGAATTAATGGATATACTCTTATAGAAAGAGTTGCTATCAGATTGTAATTTGTTTCAAACAATTGACTAAAATTACAAAGCTGTTGGATAGTCGGGGAAGGTTCCACTCACCCTCTTATCTGCCAATGTTTCCTTTATTACAGTTCAAGATCTCTATAATTCTGTATAATTAAAAAAGATAATGTTTTGGAATATTTAATCATCTTTTTCTCTCTCCCCAACCCTGTTTAATTACTGTTCTAAATAATTTATTTTTTCATATTGTTAAAATAAATATTTATTTTGTAATGTTAATTTTAAAGAATTATGAAACTATTAAGAAATGCACATGTAAGTTATATGGATGTGTACACTCAATTTAAACACAGTGGCACTTCAGCATCATAAGCTGGAAGGAGAATGGGATCTTATAAGCCAATCAGGAGCTCCAGTGCCAAAAATTTAGGTCGTAATGATGTTCCCAATTGGATTAGTGACATGGTCTTCATCCAGCATGTGACCTCAAAGTGCCAATAATTTTAATCGGGGTACAGTTAAAAATGTATTCCAGAATGATTGTCAGGGTTCAATTATTTAATGAATAGATTCAACATCAGTCAAATATTTTTTCATTCAATATCCATTCATTTATTACATTGTTAATGTTTGAACGTAATCCCACACCTGCAATAAAAGAAAAAGAACTAAACCACACCGCTGTCTGAAACTTCTATTAACCCACACTTCCAAATGACCATGTGCAATGTGCTTAAGTTTGTGTTACTTTGATAAAATAATACTCGCACGCCAAATTTCAGCTGTCAATTTTTGAAACAAAATGTGCAGGGATGAAAACATTAGTATTGCGGTTGCAAGGGGTAATTTCATTTTTATCTTGGATGGCAGAAATAAAAGCTGCCAAAGAGAAAATTATTTGAATAAATGAAATTCTTAATGTTTTTATTATTGCAACTTTTCACTTTTGTGTTAATTTTATAACGCCCTTGGAATCAATGTATTGAGGTTTGTTTGATGTTAATAGAAGGTGGTCTTTATTTTGGAAAATTGGGAAAAATACAGGAACTTAATTGATCAGGAAAATTCAGAAAATCGAGAAATTTGTAGAAGAATTGTTAGAATTCTGAAAATTTTGACTTACATAGATTTTATTTCTTTAAAAAATAGTTCAATTAAAGTGACAAAGTTTTTGTGTTTAAATTTTAAAATTAATTTGCACTTTATTATGGTGAAATTAGAGCTGAGAAATTAGGATCAGGCTTAAGTTTTTTTTTTATTATTATTATATAAATACTCTAAAAATGTGAAGAAAGAAGAGAAAAATAATAGGAAATAATAGATAATTGAAGTACTTACAATTTCAACACATTTGCCAATTTTAAGAGTAAAATGTTTTGCTTCATCTGAGATTTTTTTTCTTTCAGAAATGTCTTTTGATCAGATACCAGGAAAGAAACGGAAGGAAGGTGCTGGAAATGCTGGCGGAAATAAGAAACCAAAATTGGATATTTCAGGTAATTTTCATGCTTAATTTATCAGTATAAGATGGTTGCACTTGAATGTTTTAACATTGAGATAGGAGATAAAAAATATACTGGACGATCACAGTCACACAAAGTTGAAACCATGAGATATGTGGACTGCTAACAATGGATAACTAATATTTTAAAATTTGGCATGCTAAGTAAAGATTAACAAAATTATTGCAATTGCACATTGTGAGGCTTCCTCACAAACTGCTGTAAATAAGTTTTGCAAGAGACACATTATGCACTTCTGGACTTCAAGATTTCATTCCAAAATAAAAAATGTGTCAGTGTGATTTTTGTTTTTTGTTTCTGCCAATACTGTTGGTTGTTGGGTTCAGCAGTTGTGCTGTAGCTGAAAAAAGCTCCTGCCTTTCGTAAGGTTACAAAAAGAGCCTGGTCATACCCCCCTAGAAAAGTGCAAACAAGTTGGATAATAGCAGAAATCAACACTGCACACACAGCAGCAATTAGTGCGAGTTGTGCTGCCAAATGAAATGGTTCCTTGTGCTAGTGCTGGGTAAAGAATGGGTTTCCTAGATCTTGGAAGAAAACCTTGATTTCCAGGATATAATTAAGCTTTTGCACAAACATTTTATATATTCTTGATTTGAATCAGATGTTCAGTGGGGATGTCTTATTTTATATGTAAAACTCATTGTAAAAGGTGACCAATTCCTGGAGAAGAGAAAAAAAAATTAGAAATGCAGAAATTTTTCAAGGAAAATGTAGGGAAATGGCTAGTTTTACAAAGAAAGGGATTTCATTTGAGCCAGAACACTGCTGGAAGGAAAAATACATGTTAATGTTGCAGAGAATAGCTTAATATTAAGTGAGGGTCTCTTAAAATGTTTATACTGCATTTTTTACAGTGCTGCATTTGAAGTAAATCAGCAGTTACTGTCATCCAATCTGAAGGTTGAATGCCACTATTGAGGTCATGGTTGTAATGTGCAAGGTTCCCATGGACGGCACTGTAAGAGCTGATTAAATGCCAAACAGGAATGTAACACTCTGTATACTTGCCTGTAACCTACTTAACTATCTTTACACATTGAATATAAATTTCTTCCATTTTAATTTTCCAAAGCCTTTGTGCTTATAAAGATTTTAAATAAACAGTATATTAAAAAAGATTCCAAATTTTTTTAATAAAATCCTTGACTTAAGGAAACTTTGCCACTAAGTAAAGAATGTTTTAAATTTTGAATTTTTAAGATTTTTTTGAAGTGATGGCTTAATGTGAAAAAATCGATTACTTCCTCATATTTTAATAACCACAATAAAGCATTGTCGGTAATTGAAAAAGTAAGATTCAGTGGGAATGCTGAGACAACTGAACATAGTAGTGCTTAGGAAAAAGTTGCAAGCCACTGTAGTCTGCCCTCCAAGAAATCATTCCAAGTTACCTAATTGCCTCAAATGCCAGTTTAAAATTACAGTTAATGCCCTGATTTGATTTTCTTAATATATGAATGTTATTGCATCAAATTACTTACATACTAATGGCTGGCAGGAGCAAAAATGCTATTGCTGAGTGTCTGGAAAATGGGATCCTGCAGCAGTAAATATTGGCTCTTCTGCCACACATGTGAATCCTTCAGCCTAATTTCTTCCTCAATGCCCCTCTCCCTGACCTCAGTACTTGTTTGAAGCAGTAATGCAGAGTATGAAGATTTAAATTGATAAACACAAATGAAGAATATGGAGAATAAAATATTTTAATTTTTTGAGTCAAAATTAAAACTCATTGGTTTCAAAAGTTCCCTGTTCTTGGGTATGCAATTAAACCATAGAAATCTCATATGACTGAAGGCTGCATAGTTTGGTTTGCATTTTTGTATAAATTGGATATTAGTAATAGCTGAATATAATTAGAGAAGCATAGCTTTGGATTTCAATCAGAACTTTAATGTTCTACTTAATATATCTACTATTGTACATAACAATATTCACATTCATTTTCTCAACATCAGCAAGAATTTGCCAGGCAATTCAGACCAATATTTTTAAATGTGCTGATGAATAGAGAATCTCGAAAATGAATAGCATTATATCAAAGGAACATAATGTGGAAATGAATGTTGAGATTTTGTTATGATGCATGATTGACATGGTCATGTGGTGGTATCTTCGAGCAATGCCCTGTGAATGTGAACGTACTGCGTTTTGAACTGAAAGGAGGCGGCCATAGAGTGCAGGACAGATAGAAAATCTGGCATTGATGAAAGACAATAAACAATGCAAATTTAGTCTGCAAAGCAGAGGCCTAAAAAATCTGATGAAAGGATGAAAAAAGAAAGCCATATTGATTCATGTGAAGATGAGGGACAAAAACAATTGCGAATGAATAAAAATGAAAATGATAGTTCAGTAATACTAAGTCATAACATTCTTATCAACAAAGCAATTTTTTAGTCTGACAATTCGCAATTTTTTTTATTAAATATTATTTACAATTACATAAATTTTTAAATTAATAAAATTAATTAAAAATTTCTTAGGAAGCCTCATCAAAATTAAGGGGTTGCCTTGTATTGAAAGTGGACTTCTATTTGGATAAATACAGTACTCTCCATTAATGTTCTATCTTTATTTCAAGTGGCAAATTTCTCAAAGCATTTTTGTGAGACATGGTAAGTGTGTTAAGTAACAGTAACAGTGACATTGTAGTGTAAGTCTAAGGACTCCATGTTAATATGAAAATTACAACAGTTCAATAACCTGAAATAGGTGTATAAATGATGGGCATCTCTATTGTTGGGTTGTCTTGGTATCTAAATGTTCTCATCTGTTTTTTTATTCTCCCAGCATTGCCATCCCCTGCATTTTTTACTTTACATCTGGTATCAGAAACAAAAATGTATTTCAAAATATATTTACCAAATACCATCCCTTTTAATTAATTTAATATTTGGTAATGTCATCTTTTGGTCTTATTCTATCCTATATCCAATTAAATTCACTGAATGTTTAAATTAAATTTTCTACTCTTGGAAAATTCTAGATAATTTTTTTAAAATTAAGTATCTTAAATTTACAACTAAAAGATTCAGCAATGTTTTATGAAGGAAATTATTTTTAAATTACAAATAAAACTGAAATTTATGGCATTCTAAAATATTTACAATAATATATTCAAATAAAAATATTTTAAATTTGAAAGCATTAAGAGTTGAGGGGTGCTTGCTAGTGAGTGAACATGCCTGTTGATCAGTGTGTGTGTGTGAACTTGCGTTATCGGAAAAGAATTTGAAGAGACCAGCAGGCAACCTGTTGTAGAGGGGCTATGTTAACTTATTAAACATGTTCTTTCTCGGCTTCTCCATTGCTACTCATACCAAAGAACATAATATATTACAAATGTAATTTTAAATTTTCGTTAATATGAAGGCAGTTTGTATTGTAGTATATTAGCATGAAGTGTTGCAAACAATTGTACACATTCTGGCATGTTCGGAACTTTTGACTCTTCTGAGAAGTCACCATGACTTGGTTCTACTAATGCGTGGGTCTCTGACTTGTCAGTTACGATATAAATGTGTGGATGTGCAGGAGACAGAGGAATCAAAAATAAATTTTTAATGTACTTTTACCCAGCGAAGATTTGTATTAAAAAGCTGATTCTGTTAACTCTTAACCTTTTTTCAATGTTTCAGCGGGGGATGACGATGAGGACGATGACGATGACGATGACGATGAAATGGACACTACTTTGGAGACCACAAAAGACGAGGATGATGATGACGACGATGACGATGATGATGACGAGGAAGAAGAGGATGATGATGATGATGATGATGAGGACGACAGTAAGTGCAATTTTAACCCTCTAGTAGTTGTAGAGTAACTCTGAGTTCATATGGTTAAAAAATTGAATTTTTATTGCATGCTCAATGTAATATTTTAAAACGAATACATCTTAAAAGAATAATTTTTTTTAACCAAAAAAAGCAATTAATTTTAAATCATTAAAGAAACTAAAAAAATTGTTTGATTACTACAAAAGGAGTTTTTTTGTGGGAAGTCAATCTGTACCATGATAAAGTGGTTGTTAATCCTCAAGTGGTCACATGGCTTATGGAGTAGGTCAGTCCTTGCTTCTTAGTTTCTCCTCTAGAATTTTGATAAGTTGGTTAAGGCAAAATCTAATACTCTTTGTTGTGGAGTTGCTGCTTAAGAGTCAATATTTTTCTTGCCTGGTTAATTGTGAGAGTACCATTTCCTTTCCTCTTAATCTTGGCACACTCCATACTACATTCTGATGTATGTAATTTTATAACTTTCTGTTTTTGTGATAGTTTCCCAGCATTGTTAAGTATACCCCTGTTCCAAAAATCAAAAGAACTTGTAAGGGGAGAAACTTGTTATTGGTATTGTGGTTATAGGTATCGCTGTTATCGGTATCAAAAATATTTTGAAGAAATGTTGAATAAAGAAATCTACTAATTTATCATTTTATAGTGATGTTTGAAAAATGTAAAATTCGAACAAAAACATTTTTCTTAATAAAAATTCTTAAAAAAAAATTCATGCAAATAGTTACAATTTGAATGTGTTCAGTTATCTTAGTGCCCTATATATTCCAAGCAAACTAAATGGCATACTCTATACATCACATGTTTACTTGCTTGAATAGTGCCCAATTACCTACTTATAGGTTAAGACTGAGGCACACTTCTGTGCACTACACTTCTGAGGCAGGCTTGACTAATTTTTGTTTGCATAGGTGATGAACAGCCACAATTAAACAATCTGAATAAGTCTCAACTCGCTAAAACACCAGTCGACAAACAAAAGAAAAAAGGACCTCAAGCACAGACTCCTAAGACGCCAAATCAACAAAATGTAAGTTCATATAAGAATTGAATTATTTTTTCCCCCTCTTTTGTAAGTGATGTTTCAGATTTTGTATCATTGATTTTGTTCAGGGCCAAATGCAGACTCCCCAGACAGGAAAGAAAAACAAGAACAAACAGGGACAGGGTGAGACTCCAAAGACTCCTGAGTCTCAGACCGGCACTCCCCAGAAGAAGGTGCTTCAAGGAGGAGTTGTTGTCCAAGAAGTGAGGGTGAGACTCCAAAGACTCCTGAGTCTCAGACCGTGGGACTTAAAATTTTACCTCTTTGTGTAATTTAACGCCTGAGTAAAATGGTGTACCATATTTACACAAATAAAAGACGAGGTTTTGCCCTAAATATCTGTTGCAAAATGAAGGGTTGTCTTATATTTGTAAAATTGTTTCCAGGTTTTTTTTTATACTGTTCATGTGATGGGAAAATTGTTAATGTAGGAAAGGCATGACAGTGACAGAAAAACAGTCTAAAATACATAATGATATTCGTGGTTGTAAGCTTGGCATACACAACAAATTTGCTGGTCAGTTCAGGCAGATACCTTTTTCCATGGGCTGGTAAAGAGAGAATCTCAAACGGCATCGTATCAAGTGAAACATGAAAATACCAAGGTTTAGTTAGTGTGGTTTTGACAAGGCTGTGCGTAATCTTGGTTTGGCGATTGCGAATTTTTTTTACGAATTTAAAAGAGTTGGAAATGAAAAAAAATGTTCCAAATTTCAAAACTTGCCATTATCTTCCATATTACCCATGAAACAGAGGGGCCGTGATGTAAGACTTTGCAGTAATGTTGAGATGTAGGAGTTCACTCGATCATGGGAATAGTAAATGATACTATTGTGTTAAGGAATGTGGCAGAACTGTCTCATGAGTGTTTGTTTTTTTGTGAAAACCCGGAGTTCTCCAAAAATAAAAGGAAAACACAGCCCATCAAGTGCAGGACAGGTAGAAAATATAGTGACACAGAAGGAAATGTTCTTCAGTGGCATCAGATTAGACTAAGGACAATGCAAATTCAACATGCAAAACTGTGAGGGTTCTAAAGTCAGATGTCACAAAATTTAAGGATGACCCAAAAGAAAGTCTGACATTAATGAAGATAACAAGGGTGGTGACTCAAAAATGAGGATTTTAAAGAACAAGAAAATGATAGTTCAAGCAATGACTTAAACATTTTCTATTCAGACAATTGGCAATTTTATTTTGACTAAATAGTGGGAATTGGTTAAAAGTTCAGATCTTGTCAGCAGGGGGTCTCTTATCTACTTCCTGGCGTTCTTGTCATTATCAAACATCCTCCCAGCTTTCCGATTCCTAAACAGCTCGACAAAGTTAAAACTTGAAATTAACAAGCAGTGCAAACAGTTTGCCAAAAAGGGAGCGTGCTTTACCCAACAAACAAGAAAAATCTGTTTTGAACAACCAAATCATAGTTGGCCAAAGTCCCTCTCCTTTTCCCCGTTTTCCCCCCCGTATTGCTGCTTTGCCCTTTTTACTATAAATACTGGGGGAAATTTTACAGTGGGACGATTAAGTAAATTTCCCTTTAGTTACATGAGTGTGGGGATGTTCTGAAACACACAACACGATATTCATGCTTGAATGTACGTATGGGGATATAATCATGATAATAACATAGGGGTGTTCTTGAATTTATTATCACTGAAAACTATCCCTCTTTATTACATCTGAAATTGTTATGGGAATTATTTAGATTTGAAAAGGGAAAAATGGGAGGGCTAGCAAATCACTTTTAAATCTACGAACAAGAGGAGGTGCTCTGACGAACATGCAAAGATTGGAAATTTTCATGTTTCCCGAATGATCCAGGTTTTCAAATTAATGGGAAAAGACATTGGGTTCATCGCTCCACAGTATCAAGACTATTCAAAATGTTAACCAAAAATAATCAAAAGTCCTATATTTGGATAAAATTTCCAAAGGGCAGTGATTTTAAATTTTTCGCAGGCAGAAGGGGCCCGCTTCAATTTCCCAGTGCAATTGGCACCATAGATATTTGTAAAATTTAAAACCCCCATGGAGGTAATACCTCAACCGCAAAGGTTTTTGTCCATTAATGTTAAAATTGTAATTCTAAAAGAGTTTACCGTGTAGATGCCTAGGGGCCTTACTGTTCATGATAAAAATTTAAAACTATGATGCTGTGCTGCTAGGAGACAGCAGATAGGCATTACGCCTTGGCTATTAACACCATTCAGAACCGAACGCCAAAGAACGTGCTTATAATTTCTTTTTAAAAGGAAAGAGTGATTATAGAAAGATGCTTTGACAACTGAAAAAATTTTATATTGCAAAGCGCATGTGCAAATTATCGGGGGGCCATCAGTAATAGTGTTGCATTGTACTTCATAATGTTCGATCTCAGACCAGAACATCTACCAGAGAATGTTACAGATAAAGATAACTTAAAATTTGATGACCAGATGAACATTTGATATGGCATCGGGGGAAAAAGGGGGAGAGAAGAAATAAAACAAGTACTTCAATTTAAAAACAAGTTTTTTTTCCATGAATATGCCAAAATTTGATGCACGTTTTTTTTCTCTGAATTTGGGCGAAGTTAATTTTAATGTTCCAAAAGAACAAGTCTCAGTAAAAAGACTATTGTTAAATTAACGTTACGTTTCTTTTATGTAACCCCTGTTTTTTTGTGGGGGGGTGGTGTAGGGATCAATTAAGTAAAACCCCCTTTTACACTTTTCATAATAGGAAAATGGGTAAAAATTGGGGGAAAAGTAAATAAAAATGATTTTTTTTTTTCAAAAAATATAAATTGTATTTAAATACTAAAACCAAAAGAATTATAATATTCAGTATTATACACAAATAAGATTATAAAAAAAAAATAAATCAGATATTTTTGGGTTTTTTTTCCTTTTAGCTTGGACTGATTGAATTTGAGACCTAGTTCATACACTTTTTCAAAAGTAGTACACCACCACAGCAGCAGAGAGGATTTTTAAAGTTTCTAGAGCTGATATGTTGTGCACTGTGGAGGAGGTTTATCATCACTGTCATCTTTTACTTCCCTCATCTTCACCCCGCATTATTTTTAAGATAATCTAGAAAATATCTTCTAATGATTGTTCATCAGCAGTAGAAATCATTGTCCACATATACAAACTTTCAAATGAAGTTTGAGACTTTACTTGTCCAGCCCTCACACTCAAAACGAAGCATCTTCCAGGGCCCTTTTCCCTGATCTGCCAGCTTTTTTAAAAACAGTTGGCAATAGTAGACTGCTTTACTTCCCCCAGATTTTGCAATAAAATGCAAGGCATCTAATATTGAAACTTCTTTTCCCTTGCACCCTTTACGCATTCAATGTCCCTTAAAATTTTTTTGGATAAATTTCAATAGTGCATTTGAAATTATTAATGATGCCAACCAAAAGGGTACACTTTGAGGGCTGAAAACTCCACACGTTTTTTTTTAACGCTTTGGGATTTCTGCATTGATCTAAAATAGAAGGATTTTTCATTTTGTGCTCCCATTTTAGCATCAAGAGCATGAACTGTGAGTAAATAACCTGAAGTTCCATGTTTTTTTGTTTGAGGCGTAGGGGTTGGCAATGTTCTTATGTTTTTAAGCAATGTGGCTTTTGTTTGTAATAAAAAGGGATGCAAGGTTTCCGCCCTTTTGGCGCTTGTCCCCAACATTCCCGGGTGAGGCGAACTTTATATGTTTGCCTTCCTGGCATGGTTCTTTTTTTTCATCACAAACATTTTATTCAGCAGAAGATTAAAAATAACCCGTTTCATCAAGAAAATATTTTTATAAAATTTCACTAATTGATTCATGAAGGAGGGAGTTTTCCAGGAAGAAAAATTTTTTTAAACAGTTTTAAATTCTCCACAATTCCCCTATATACAACATTGACCGTTTACAACGATCAATCCAACCATTGGATGCAAAAAAAATCGCTTATTCCAAAATATCCCCAGTTTTTAGCCTTTTCCTCATAATTATACCATTAATTGGGTATTGATGCCCTTGTCTCAACATTTTTTTAATCTCTTTCCAGTTTCTCATTTAGGATTTCAGGGATTTTTTTTTTAGATTGTTGTGACTTCGTTTCTGGCTATTTTTTTTCGAACCACGATTGATTTAGAGTTGAAATAAAAATTTTTAACTTTTTTCCCAACGAACACGTGGTCCTGATAACCCATTTTCCCAAATTCCATTTTCTGTTAATAAAAAAACTTTTTTTTCTTCTTCATTGTATCCACTTGTAAGCCCGTTTTCGCACAATTCCCCCCCCGAAAATTTACTTAAAATCACTACCTTTAACAGATCACAAGTCACAATGAACGAGTACTGATATGAATGGCCAAAGCCCCTCAGACCAAAGCCACCAGAACGACGCGAATAAAAGTTGCCCCCTTTGCCCGGGAAAATGGAAAAAACGTTTTTGGGCAAAAAAACTGTTGTATATTGTGGGAAAAAACTTATACTAATGTAAATGGGGGATTTATAAAAAGAATATAAAAAACTGAGGGGACCAAAGAAATTTTTAATCCCGGGGAAAACGAAAAGGGGTTTTACTGACTTATGTTTGGCTGCTCAGGGAAATTTCAGAAGCAGCATCGCCAGTCCAAAGAGATGCATCCTTAAATAATTACATTCATGAATGTAATAACAAAGTTTAAAAATAAAAGGATTCTCGTCAAATAGTTTAATATCCGGTACTTTATCAAAACGGGATTCCCCCAGCAAATCAATACAATTTTTTTTCCCCACCCCAAATTTAAATTTTTTTTACCCGTCGCCATGTCAGTTTTTTTTTACCTGGGCTTCATGTTATTTCTTTCTTTTTTTTTTTCCGCTGGTTTTCTACTTTTTTTTGATATTCGGACAATAGCTTATGCAGTGCCCTTTTGGGCCTTCAACTTGGGATCTGTGAATTACATACTAAACTGTACTTTTTAACAAATTCACAAAACGATTTGAGAAAAAATTCCATTTTCCACGGCTTCGTCCACAACCTTTTTTAACCAAGAAACAGTAGACGGGGAATCCCCTACTAAACCCAAATAAAAATTTAAACCCTCACAACAGGGAGGCAAAGATCAGAAAAGAGGGCGCGGTTGTTCCCAGCATTCCCTAAAAGTAGTTTTTTATTTTCCCAGCATTGCCTACCTAGTAAGAGTATAAGGTTATTCACACCAAATTAAGCAAATGCTTTTACTAGATACTTAGACTAGAAGTAAATGCTTTTACTAGTTACTTTAACTAGTAGTAAATGCTTAGTTTTTATTCATACTGCCCAATGATTCAGGGGGAAGATGGGAATTTATACTTATCTTCTTTCATTAATGCACTGTTCTTCTAGCCCCAAGAACACCAAATCCACATATACCATTTGGATGTTGAGACAAATCATGAGCCATAATTGGGTTCACGTTCGCAAATTTTCAAACGGGAAGGACACATCTGCTCTGTGAGCTATCAGCCATCTGCAAGTGAAAAATATGAGTGTAATAAGAAATAATATCAACTGTTCGTATAAGAACCATTCTTAAATATGCTGCAGTTGATGTACAGCTGAACAGGAAAAATAACAACTAAAAATCTGAGGGATCTATTCTTAAAGTAGTTGCAGAATTGTTTTGAAGAGAAAACTGTAATTTTAGTTATCTCTGTACTGAATGACATACCTAAATCAAATTTTATTTTCATATATTTGTTGTTGTTTTTTTTCAGATTTCAGTGTATTATGTTGGTCGTCTTAAACAAAACAACAAACAGTTCGATTCATCGACAGCTGGGCCTGGTTTCAAATTCAATCTGGGTCGTGGTGAAGTCATCAAGGGCTGGGACATTGGTGTTGCTGGAATGCGTGTGGGTGGAAAGAGAACAATAACTGTTCCTCCACAGATGGCGTAAGTGCAGTTGAAGTTCCTTTACTTTGTTAAGCTGTGTGCATGTGTGTTAATCCTTTAAAGCCTAGTGGTACATTTCTGAACCACCACATCCTACTCACTAATTTTGTATTGTAGGTTTTTGGTGAATGTGATTTTTTTTCTTTACTTTGCTTTTCTGCAATCTAGAAATATCACTTTGGTTTGTTGAATAGATACTACAGGTTTTAGACCATGTATTACTAGTTTTGGAGGACATCAAAAAAGTTGTTTATAAAATTATCTTGATAGTGGTGTTGAAAGAAAAGTACTTTTTTCAGTGATAATTATAATTAACATATAATATATACTAAGATAAAAACAGTATTATACAAGTATCCAGCTATGAACACATTATTTAGGTTTTGAACATTTTTGCTCAGTTTATTTGGTCAACAAATTCTCTGGTACAATATTGTACTGCTAGGAATTTCCACTAACCTTTTCTATAAATAAACTGTAAATCACTGAATTTGCATCAAGAAGGTGGTGGTGATTGTGGAAGTGAGAGCGGAAGTAGGAGTGGGGGTAGAGGTCGGCCAAGGCTGTGGTCAAAGGAGTGTGAGGGCAGACAAAGGCCCAGTCAGGATTGGGGGGGAGCTGCAGTGGGGGCAGGGAGGGGCTGCCAGCATGGCAGATATGGGGTGGACCAGGTGCTGAGGAGCATGGGGGTGGGGAAAAGGGCGAGAGGGAGGGGAAGACGGGAACCAGAGGGTGGAGCCAAGAATGAAGGCTTGGTGATAGTGCATGTCAGGGTCAGGTCCGGAGGTGAACTGGGCTGAGTGCAGTGGCTGGGCCGGTTGGGTGGGAGAAGACGGGGCTAGATGGCCAAGGCGATGGGTGGCAACGGTCAGGGCAGAGGTAGGGATAGAGAGTGAAGGCAGGGATGGAGGCATATGCACAGGTGGAGGCAGGGGTAGGACAGATGAGAGATAGGTGAAGGCACAGACATTGGAGCAGGGTGGATTAGAGTCCAGATGAGGGGTGGATGAGGGGGGGAGAAAATATTAAACATTATTCGCTTTATGTTATATTGGAAATTTGATTGAGCCTGGTTATAAGAAGGGAGAATTAGTCTAAAAAGAAAGAAAGAAACTTTTTTGCAAAAAAACCATAAAAAGGGGGCATTTTTTCTGGGAAAAAAACAACCCGCTGACTTCTTTATATTTATACTGCTCTCATGCACACAGTAGTTTTAATGAACCTTTGAACAGCTTGAGTAATTTAGATTTTTAATCTAAATTTTTGTTTTGTAGGTACGGCAAGAAGGGACAGCCTCCAGCCATTCCACCCAACAGTGTGCTCGTTTTTGATGTAGAACTGAAGAGTATATCTTGAGTGTTATAATGTGATGAAATGTTAGGAGGGTTGGATGTTCCAACACATCTAACACGTGGTGTTATTGTTTGATAACTTGAAACATCTGACTCTTCTAATACAAGACATTGTCTTTTATTGTCCACTCAGTAAGATAAGCATCTTTTTCTAAATCTCAATGATTAGTACTTTATCTGGTATATCATACGTAGAATATAAACAACCCTTGTAATAATACAAATATTCAAAATAATGTAAACAATATACTGATAGTTTTGTCTGAAAGGTTATATTTAGTTGATTGTGACAATTTTCTTGCTGAGTGAATGGTGAATGATTGTTATTTACGTGTGTAAAACTTAAGTTCTTGTCGTGCATCTGATACTACTTGAATTTTACCATCCATCCAGTTGTTTGCCACGTTGCGTGTATGAAAGCTTGTTTTTTGTGAATAAAAATGTAAATCAGTCTAGTTTTTCCTTGTTACTGTCAATTTGTTCCTGTTTATTATTTATATTTCTGGTTGAAAAATTAAGGTAACAATTTGCTCAGAAAGCGAGGATAAAGTACTACTCAAAGAGATGGCAATTTTTACTAAGATTGAATGTGCCATTTTATGGATGATGTTGCATGGCCTGACAGCAGCTTGTATGATCTTTTTTTTGTAAAGCAGGGCTGATACCTTAAATTTAAAAATTTTTAGGGGTTTTAATAAATTCTTGTTTTATTGGAAGCAAAATGTTAGAACAATCATTTTGTGACTTTATTTTTTCATATATATGACTAATTTCTAAGGTTTGCAAAAATTGAAAGAAAACTATTTCTGGACATGTGAAACATGACTTCAGGTTTGTTAGGTATATGGGAGCTCCAGAAAAATAATAAAACTTCTATTTTGACTGAAAAATGCAAATATTAGATTTTTCCTATTCTTGTTCTGCATATAGCAACTGATTTCTCATGTGTGCACTGGTGTGACAAGACTGCCTGCCATTAAATACTATTTCCTATTCATGTTGTGGAACCGCAATTTTTTTGATAGTTTTGGTGCCTAAAATAATAACCTACTAAATGTTATTGCAGAATTAGTGAAGACTTTCTGTTTAAATTATGGTGTTTTATTTGTTCGTAAGCAGTGAATGCCCTACTTTTTGCAAATACTTTTTATATCAGCATTTGCTACTGTAGGCCAATAGTGTAGCTTCTAGGTATAGAGCAGAGAAGGTTGCGGGACACTGCAGAAACTTTGTTTGACAAATAAAAGTTTTGAAGTTCGATACTTTAAAATATTTCTCATTATGTAGAATAGAGAAAGTTATATTATGTTAGAAAAAAAATTGCCTAGGTTTTGATGGAACTTGTTTTCAGGGTCTAAAATCTTGAAAGTGTTTCCTTTCAGTATTTCCACTGATCCAAGAACTCAGCAGGCCCATCTCAAAAATGAGGTAATTGAAGCAAATGCAAGAAAGGAACTAATGATATTTGGTGACTTGAACCTTCTAACAATGAATTGGAATGTGACCCAATGCCTAAAACAAATTTGGTGAGTGTTTAGCTATCCCTGATAGAAAATTAAAACATCGCACACAAATTCACTGCCCTGCAACAATAATCACAACTATAGTTGGATTTTTCTAATGTGGTGGCTGAGGGTAGTGTATCCAAGATGGGACTCAAAAAGTCGTTCTGAATTCCAAGTCCTACCGCTAGAGTAGCTTGATCTGCAGCACTGCTTGATGTGGTCATGGTTATGATTCTTGTGGCAGAACCAAGAAAGACTAAAAAGCTAGAGTAGCTTGATCTGCAGCACTGCTTGTTTTGTTGGGGCCAATTTCCCTTTTTGGGTTCACCCCCAGCCGCCATGTTAGAAAACCGCAAGAACGAGTTTTGGGAAATTGGGTATTCGTCCAACTACTATGGTAGGTGCAGCTTGACATTTCTTGCCACGTGCAGCGATGCGTCATGTGACCTGCTCTGAAGCCATCAGCGTGTGAGAATTTGTTTACTTTTTCGCAGCGTAGCAGGGCCGCTTCTTGAACCTGTGAGGCCCCCAAACAATGTTTAAAACTGCCAAAAAATACACCTCCAGAAGTTATAGCTGCATTACTACCAATAAATAAGGGACTTCAATGTAATAAACTCACGTATGTGATGTCTTCACAGTTGACACTCCACTCTTCCTTTATTAATTATTTAATCTTCTTTAGAGAATAACTTTTCTGCACTTCGAGGTGGCAAAATTTTGGAATTGTCTTCAAAATAAATTCCCCATAATGCGTTAATACCATCAAATTAAATTTTTTAATCGTCATTTTTGAACCTCCTTTATTATTTTCAGCTTAGAAAAAATTTTCTTAGATTTTGGGTTACAAAAAAAATGGGGAAAATTTCATAGAATTTCCCTATTCTTTCACATCTGATATCATGATATTCTTTCACAACTGATTTCGCTTTTTTATTTGGACTCAAATCCAAAATCATCTCTTTCAATAAATACTGTTAATGACTTGATCTTAATTGGGAAAAATTAACTTTTTTACTTTGCAGTAGTTTGCTCACTGCTTTAAAACTACCGGGATTTCATTCCACAATATTGTTAAAAAAACTGTTTTAAGTTTATCGTTTTTTCGGATTACTTTTAGCTTTTAAAAATGTCTCTACCCTATTTGTCCCATCATTTCATAGACTGAAGACATAATCTAATTTCATTATATCCATCACATTTACTGCATCTCCCGCGAGCCCATCTAGTGTCAGTAATTTTTTTTCACCACTTAACGAAGGCCCTAAATATGAAAAAAGATCCCCCAGCGTGTTTGACGATGAAAAGTGAAAAAGATTTTGTACCAAATCAAAATAAATTGTCACATTTAAAAACACACTTGACAGCATGTACCTACTAAATTTTTTTTTTTATTTTTTTTAAAAATTTTAAAGTTTCCAAACCGTTTTTGAGTTTCAGAATCCCTTCGCAACAATTTAACTATTAATAGTTGAAAAATGAAAATTGATAGTAATAATAATAAATTTAAAGAGAGATTAACATTTCAAAAACTAGATATTGCCAAATTATAGAAAACTTAGTTTTAACGGTAAAGGAACGAACAGATTTGATTTTTCTGTATCGTTAACAAAATAGAAACTCACCCTAAACTCTACTACCATCAAACAAAAAAGGGAAAATTAACAAAAACGATAGTGAAGCTACATTTATGTCCAAAAGCAAATCAAAGGGGCCCTCATTTGCTCAATGGATCGGAAAAAATGACAAAAAACCCCCTCGAGCTAAAATATTGGGGAAGCTGAAGTAATTACTTGTTAAATTTTATATTTTTTAAAAAATTTTACAATGCAAATGTAAACTAATTCATTATGCTATATCTTGGTTTTGTTTAAAGTAAACATCTTTATGACAATCAGTATAGTCTCTAACTATAGAAACAGTTTTGCAGCAGAAAAGATTTTATTTAAACTTTAAATTTTTGTACCAATTTTAATTGTTTAATTTTTATCTGGCAATGCGTTGTAAAGTAACGTACATGTTTTTATGTGGATTTCTTGTAGTGAGCTGTTGATACGACATTGATGAATATGATTTCGACGTCGAGGTTGTAACTGTAAATACAGTATTAAAGAAAATAAGTTCCCACTGTTGTCAGTTTTTACAAATACTACAGACTCATAAATAAATAGGGGGAAAAAGGTAAGGTTCCAAGCCAAGAAAAGAGGCTTAAACTGGGTGGGGTTTTTTCATTATTCGATAATTTTCTTTTTCAATCTAAATGTCGTGCCAAAGGATGAGCTTCCCCAATATTATGCATTCAGGGGAATGTAATTTGCTAAAGCAACGAGCTGCATGAAGGCTGACAGAATTAGAATTCTGAATGCATAACATAATGAGCTTAATTTTGTGTTTTTTTTTGTATGTACATTCCATCTGAGGTTTGATTGAATTGAGAGACCAGAAATTTTGTTACCTTAAATCATAATTGCATATTGTTCATTTTCAATGGAGCATACTATTGCCGATTTGAAACGCAAAATTGCATTGAGGCAGTTTTTCCTTCGTTAACTATTAATTTGTTATTACAACACCAATTTGAAACTTCTGAAATTGTACTATTTATTGTTTCTTTTTTGCAAAGAACATTTGTGTCATCGGCAAACAGAACTGTTCTTCCATTTTTAATAGATGAGGGCATATCGTTTACGTACAACAGAAAGAGGATAGGACCTAAGATCGAAGCTTGTGGGATCCCATGTTCAATTGGCAACGAATTGGAGAGGTAAGTAAATAATGTTCTTTCGTGCCAGTACGGTATTTCTACTCTTTGAGATCGATATTTAAGGTACGAGGTTATCCCATCTCGATCAGGTTTTTCGTCCAGTTTCCCTGATCCATTGAGCAAATGCTGAGATGGCCTCTTGTTTTCCTTCTGGACATAAATGTAACTTCATTTTCTGTGCGCGTCTTCTAGAATTCAGTGGGAAATACAAATTTTTCAAATTATCGTTTCCATGTTGTCGCGGCAGGAAGTAATAAGAGCCAACATTTTGCTTATTTATCTTTGAAAATAGATTTTATTACATGGGAGTTTTTTTTTTTTTTCTCCCTTTCAAAATTCAAAAATTTTTTGCTTATTTATCCTTGAAAATAGATTTTATTACATGGGAGTTTTTTTGTTTTTTTTTCTCCCTTTCAAAATTCAAAATTTATTGTTTGTTTATCCTTGAAAATAGATTTTATTGCATGGGAGTTTTTGTTTTTTTTTCTCCCTTTCAAAAATTCAAAATTTAAGTAGTATCAGTAATTTAAGTAGTAAGTGTAGGGATCACAGAATTTTGAAAATGTGCACACAATTCACTTTTCCCCATAGCACGTCATACGCAGTTTTTAACTGTTTTTTTGACGTAAAATAAATAAAAAATCCAATCTAGGGCAATACCTCGAATTCCATGAGAAGGTAATTTTGAGAGCAAGATGTTATGGTTAATAACGTCAAAAGCTTTCAAAATATCTAAAAATATCCCAATGGGTTCTTCATTTTGGTCCATTGATGACGCAACATCTTTAAGGAAAGAAAAAACGTCAAAAGCTTTCAAAATCTAAAAATATCCCAATGGGTTCTTCATTTTGGTCCATTGATGACGCAACATCTTTAAGGAAAGAAAAAAATGGCTGTTTCCGTAGATTTTGATTTCCTGAAACCGTGTTGTGAGTCTGAAAACGCTTCGTTTTTCCTGAGAAAAGTTTCCATTCGCGAGAAAACTGACAAAAGAGAAATTGGCCGGTAATTTTGAATTTCATTTTGTTCCCTTTTTTAAAAAGTGGCTTAATTTTGCTGTTTTTAAAATATCTGGAAATATTCATGTGCACAAGGAAGAATTGAAAATGTGAGTTAATGGGTGTATAATGGCAGGTGCCCACGTTTTTAATAAACAATCCGGAAATTCATCTAAACCAGATGAATATTTATTTTTTAGTTTACTGACTATTCTGAGGATTTCGTTAGAAGAAGTTTCGTAAATAAACATCGTGCCGAAATTGTTTTGGGAAGCATATGATGTTGAATTTTGTGGTTTTAGTCCCTTCCTGAGATCAACCGCAATTCTAGAAAAGTTCTAGAAATAGAATTCTAGATATAATGTATATGCACGTACGCGAGTCCGGGAAATAATTAAATTTAATTACATATGTGGAAAGTCTCTTAACATGCTCTCACAATCAGTAAAAGAAAACTGCCACGAATGTAAATAGAAAGCTCTCAATCACAGCTCGCCACATAACAGCACAAAGGCCGAAACCGAGTACCGTGCATCGGTACGCATCTCGCATTCAAGTCTTGGTTTTAAAATAAACATAATATTTATCACACAAAAAGTAAATTCAATGTAATATGTAAAGGAAAAAGAGATTTTACAGAAGAGCACATAACACTGCACTTCCTAATTTCAATTATTTCTCGCGGCGCACTATATTTTTGTCGGACGAGGACGTCAGGAAAGGAAGTGTCGACCCTTATCAAGTTAGCCAACTGCAAACGAACAAATGCAGAAAGGGAGTTCATTGGGCTCGAGGGCACGACGACCACAGAACTTTCAGTTATGTTGCCAGCACTAGCTGTCACTTTGGCTCAACCTTAGGAAAATCGCTCTATACCTGAGGTATCTTCAATGGTTCATTGCCATCGTTGAGCGTTTGAAACAGCAATCGATACGAATTTTGTCGTAAAGCAGAATGGGAGAACCAGTTGTACGTTTGTTGTACTAGAAATTCCAAATGTTGAGGAATGGTTTTCTTAGCCGTCTCACAAATCGCAAGCTGAAGCGAATGTCATGTACATTTAATTAATATTAAATTTGGCGCGAATTCCTTCAGTTTCACAAAAACACCGTTGTTTACGCCGGTCATAACACTCGCATTATCCGTACCAAGTCCGCACATATTTTTTTATATTCAAACATACAGATTCGAGAGTCTGTTAAACTGCTGAAGCTATGGAGGAAGCATCACAAGCCTCCAGTTCCACCAAAGTTAAAACTGTTAACACCTGTTTTCCTTGAGATACACTATAATAAATTATAGCGATTCCCAATAGTTTCGTTGTCGTTATGTCATTTGATTCGTCAAGTAGAAGACTAAACGGTCTGTCGACAATGTCCATCAAAAGTTCTTTTTGAAAAAATGGGGCCAAAACTTTTTTTATTATGACGCTGCATTTCGTTCGATGCATCTTTACTTGCTGCGCAGCTTTGCTGTCACTAAAACACACATGCGAGATTTCTGCCAAATGCTCTGCAGCATGAAAAGTACTGTGATTGCATGTGAATAAAGCAATTGATGCCTCGGCTCGAGAAGCTTCATCAGTTTTTTCTTGTATATTTAATGTTTGCTGTCGACCAGCTGAAAATGGTCGTGCCATTTCTTTATGTTTTTTGGATTTCGCATGCTCCATGAGAGTATCACGTTTTGCTGTTAAGTTAGTTCCGCAATATCTGAAATGTTCAATGTCATGAACCATATATACTTCGCCGTTACTCAATTTTAAGGCGAACATGCATATTTTAGTACTCTGGTTTCTGGTGTCAACACTACCTTTCTTGTTCCTGTCTCCCACCTCAGTTTTATGCAAATTTGGAAATTCAGCCGTGCCGCCACTCGCGTTCCTGAAACTTCAATGCCCCTCCGAAGGCCACTCGGTCTCCTTTCCGCCTGCCACCAGATCCAGATCCACGCCCACCACCAGATCCACGGTCCAGTCTTCTTAACGCCCACCACCAGATCCACGTCTCGTCTATCTTCGCCCGTCTTCTTGCGACACGAGTACGCGTATTGCCCAGTCTCTCCGCGTATGCTAGTTAGCGTATCGCCTCACTAATGCTTTACAAAATCTCTCACAGTTCCGCAACCACAGCCACTATTCTGATTCGTTCTAAATTTCACAGTTCTTACTGCAATCTCCTATAATGTTCTCCTTATACCACGTAGCCTCGGTACTCTATCATTTCCCACTTCCTAACACCTCCAGAACTACCGCTTCCCTTTAACTATTCCGTTACCTTACTCGACTTCTCACCTCGGCGTCTCACACAAGAAGGGGCCTTTTCCTCGCTGCTCCGCCGTTTAAATGTTGCAGTGACGTCACGGTACAACCCTACTTAGTAGGTACCGCCTTTTTCAATCAGTAACCGACGTTCTGTTAAACCTCGCTTTCCACGTCTCCGCCGACGTTGCGTGGGCGTTGTGGGGTTTGTGGCAATGCCCCAAACGTCACAATATATATATACACACACACGCATACACACATACACACACACATACGCAGTGAGCGGATGTGCTAGGACCAAATTAAAGTATACGTTTCCACTAATTGCAAAATACTCATATGTTGATAAGTGAAACATGTTTTGGTTTTATCATTTGGGATTTTGAAAGTTTGTTTCTCGTAACCCTAATGCTGCTTTATTTTGGCCTTCAGGTCACAGAACCATGAAATATCTCATTATATATTTTTATTGATGCATAAATAAGCCTTTGTATAGCAAGACAAAAGCACTGCAAAGTAATAATTTATATGACAAATACAATTCTCGTCGCGTACGGACACAACACGCCTGTCAGCACCTGCCAGGGAACTATTTGCCTACCATATGGCGCCCGTCAATTTGCAACCCGACACTAGCCCTACATGTGTATCTAGGTAATCTCTCCAATATCTTTGATCAAACAGTGCTGCAGATTAACCGACTGTAGTGGCACGACCGAGAAAGACGCGAAAAGCCGTGCCATATTCCATCTTGAAGATAATACTCTCAGCCTCGTTAGAAAATCCCAGTGGCGGCCGGTACAGAATTCTATCGATGGTGCCAGTTAGTGATGCGACAGCGGTGACAAAACATCGATTTTCAAAATTATAACAGGGATGTTAACAAAACATCGATCAAAAATCATCGATGTTTTTAAACATTGTTGTGATGTTTTAAAACTGGTGTAGTAGCCTCTCAAATAAAATTCGCTAGCACAAAATATATTTTTTAGTGACCATGCTTATTACGTTAGAATGAAGAGTAAAGTGAAAACAAACTAAAAGTAATAACAAATAAAATACTCGGACTTAAGGCCTGTGTTCCCACAGAAATTTAAAGAGGTCGCAGCTTCCTAAGGTCGCTGAAAATGGGTACGGGAAGAAGAGGGGAAGCCTTACGCCCACGGTATATTGCGCCTCTGCATGTACGAAATACCAGGGAATCGGGGTCATCCAGAGCGAGAGATAGTTTGCGTGATGAAGATAGAGTCATTAGTGCACTCTCAAGTGAGGAGAGAATGTGAACTTCTGTGCCACTTCGCTTGTGGCACCATGCCGCCCAGAAGTCTAAAACCCAAGTATAGATAAAGAACAGACGCAAATCATATGTACACCTTGGTCATGAGTGTACAATGCCTTAGCGATCACGGCTAAATCGACATTGGCATTCAGGAATGAAACAACGTGCGTATATATTTCTTTTAGAATGTCTACGTCTATTGAAGAAATAAAATTCGCAAAATAAATGGAAAGACATTGAAACACCGCAACCGCAATTTTCGTTACCCGATGGTAACTCTGAACACTAATGATAAATACTAATGGGTTTAGACATGTTAATTGTATTTAATAATTATATTGTTACGTTTCTATGTGGTGAATTAAAACTCCGCTATTATTTTAACAAAATCGTTTTTTGTTTCTTAACACAATCACTGAAAACACTTGATTATTTATTTACACTACACTTTTCCTGATTATTTATTTACACTACACTTTCTTGATTATTTATTTATACTCTTCACTTCTCTTACAGACTCGCACAGTCGTAAGCACTGGCCACAGTTCACTGCACTAATCACAGTTCGATGCACTGGTCACAGTTCGATGCACTGGTCACAGTTCACGTCACCGACCACGTACGATGCACTGACAACGGTTCACTTCACTGAACACACTCACTGCACGCTATTCACCGCGATGCACACACTTCACAGTTCAGCTTCCACTGCGGACTCAAGACTGACTCGCAGTCGCCGGCCGTCGCGTATTTATACCTGTCAAGACAATCCAGAACCTTCCGGACGCCGCGACTGTTCTGGAGTAATCCGCCGGCAGGTGATGCAACCCCGCTCCGGGCAGCTCGTGGTCGCCGGCAGATGACGTAACCCAGGCACCTCGAGTGGCGCCGGGGATGACGCAATATTCGTTACACTACCCCTCCTTAGTTGCGATCCGTCTCGGGCGCGTTTAGTGAAATCATGCCGATACTTGCAGCTGGAGCCTCTAGTGCAGTTGGAGGTTAAGAAGAAGTGGCATCAATTGTCTTCTTTGGATATGACGACATTCCAGGGTGGTAGCTACAGACTAAGATGCTAACCCCAGTGTACCGGAACAGTACTTCAACATGCTTCACTATTCTCCAGTTCAGTCCATCAAAACCACATCCCAGTTTTGACATGGCAATCATCTGACGTTGTCTTGCAATACTTGTTGGTGTAATTCAATCAGAGTTTCCCAAAGATTTTCATAGGATGCCTTGTGATATGACTTACTTTTGTGACAAGGTAATAAACAGAGTGACTGACGTCGTGCAGATGCAGAACCTTCCCAATATCTGGTTGTTGGTTTTTTAATTCTTCTATCCTTCCGTATTTTCTCTTGAATACAGTAGCAACACCTCTGGTCATATCTAAATCCGGGCGACAATGCGCCAATGCATATTCCTGGGTAGCGCAAACAGATCCCGTTTCAGCTCCATTGTTACCCCATAACGCGCTTGATGCTTTTCATATACTGAGACATAAACTCGTGAAATGTGCACTCTTGCATGTCCAGCTCACAAACTCGTGCGGTCTTTTCTTCATCATTTTCATTACTTTCTGCGTACGGGGCCAGCCGATTCGAATGGACGACTCGTGGTTTTCCATTTGGCAATTTTTTAATTCGGTAGACATCATTTATCCTCTTCACTACCTCGTACGGTCCTTCCCACTGTCGTAATTTTGGACACAAACCGCGGCGTCGTTGGGGTTAAACAGCCAGACATGATCTCCAGGTTGATAACCTCCTCTCAGCTTTGATGTCATACCGGTCTTTCATCCTGTCACTTGCGATTTGGATTCTTTCACGCACCTGGTTAAATTACGTCCATTTTCCGTTTTAGGTCATTTACAAAGTTTTCACCGGCTATTTCTTCATTAGTTTTACAACCAAACTGTAGATCACATGGTAGACGTAGTTCCCGGCCGAAGAGGATATTAGCGGGCGTTTGCCCAGTTGTCTCATGAACAGATGAGCGGTAGGCTAGAAGAAAAAGATGTATGTATTGGTCCCAGTCGCGTTGATCTGACACGACCTTCGCTAAATATTTTCCCATTGTTCTGTTCATGCGTTCCACCATTCCGTCTGACTGCGGATGTAAGGCTGTCGTTCTTTTTCTTATTCCAGAAGTTCACACCCCCTTGAAACACCGCAGATTCGAAGTTCCGTCCTTGATCTGAATGTAACTCCAGTGGCACACCAAATCGGCTCACCCATTCCTTAACCAGTACTTCGGAGATAGCAGTGGCCTCTTGGTTAGGTAGGGGATATGCTTCAACCCACTTGCTAAAATAATCCATAGCCACGAGTATGTATTTATTTCCATCATTTGACATTGAAATGGGCCAGCAAGTCAATGGCAATTCGTTGAAAGGACTCCCAACGTTGTATTGCCTCATCTTCGCTCTTCTCTTTTATGTGGCCCATTACTGGTAGCACAAACTTGACACCTTGTGCACCACCTCTTACATCTTGCTTGCAATTAACCCAGTAAAATCGTTCGCGCACTTTCTTAAGGTTTTCGTTATACTGAGATGTCCTCCCGAAGTTCCATCGTGCAATTCTCTCAATATTTCAGGACCCTTACTCTTGGTAGCAATATCTGCGTCCTCTTCTGCGAGCCGTCTTCGCTTTCCAGAACTCGTTTCAGAACACCTTCCTCTTCAGTAATCGAATCCCTGCGCCCAATATGATTTTACTGCTGAAGAACAGCGAGCAATTTCTTGCCAACTTGGTCTCTGTCCCGTTATTTTCCAATTCCAAACATGTTTCAATTGTGTCCTCTTTCTGATCTTTCTGAAGTTTTCTGGGTTGCCATTGGTCATTACTGACAGTGACCCTTAAGGTAGGAACATCTTCTTCCGCATGACAACAATGCTTGCAGTTTTCAGGGCACGGTCTTCTGGAGAGAGCATCGGCATTCCGGTGACTACTCCCTGCTTCGATGTTCTATCCTAAATGTGAATTCTGCAATCTTTCAATCCATCTGGCGACTTGACCTTCCGGATTTTGAAGTTCAGCAGCCATTTCAAAGCGGCATGATCCGTTCTAAAAAGAAATTCTTTACCGTAGAGATATTTGTAAAAGTGTTCAACGGATTTCACCACAGCAAGTAATTTCTTCGGGTTACACAATAGTTGCGTTCTGGCTTTGATAGAACTTTACTATAATAACCGATTAATCTCTCTCGTCCATCTTGTATCTGCGATAATACCCTCCAATACAACGTTACTTGCGTCAGTATCAGGTATATAGTTCCCTTGAGGTAGTGGATACCCTCAATATAGGGCACTCAGCATCGCGCTTTTAAGTTTTTCGAAAGCGCGTTGGCAGTCTTGATCCCATTGAAACAAACGTTTTTCTTCTGTCAGCTGAGTCAGCGGTTTTGCGATGTTGGCAAAGCCCAGAACATAGCGGCGATAATAGCTACATAGACCCAGGAAACTTCTCAATTCATGTTTATCCTTTGGGACCGGCCATTCCTTTACGGCTTTAACCTTCTCCGGATCAGGTTCTATCCCGTGCCAGATACTACATGTCCAAAGGGAATTCACCTGCTTCCGAAATAAATGGCATTTCTTTGAGCTGAGTTTCAAGTTCGCTCCTTCCAACCTCTTGAACACCTGTTCTAGGTTATTGATGTGGTCTTCGAAAGATTTTCCAACAAATTTTATCGTCGAGGTAGACAAGACATGTCTCCAATGACAGACCTCTAACACGGTTTCCATCAATCTTTCGAATGTAGCTGGAGCATTACACAGTCCGAAAGGCATTACTGTAAATTGCCACAAACCTGATCCGATGGTAAATGCAGTCTTTCTCGATCTCTGGGATCTAATTTACTTGCCAGTATCCGCTTTTCAGGTCAAGTGTCGAGAAGATCTTGGCCCCAGAGAGCGTGTCCAACATGTCAATACGGGGGAATGGATAGCTATCCTTCTTCGTTACATTATTGAGCTGTCGGAAATCGACACAGAACCGAGTCGACCCGTCTTTCTTCTTTACCAATACGACGGGAGAAGCCCACGGACTGCTTGATGGTTCGATTACGCCATCCTTCTTCATCTCTTTAATAATCTCATCCGCTTCTTCTCTTCTTGACAGAGGTAATCTTCTAGCAGCTTGGCGAATCGGTGTGGCGTTTCCGGTGTCTATTCGGTGACGAACAATATCAGTCTTTCCTTTTTCACCGTCACTGCATTCAAAGACATGCTGGTAGCGCCGTATTAGGTCTTCAGCCTATGACACTCTTCCGAGATAAGCCTTTACATGCCTCTGTAACCAGATTCTGCAGTCGTTCAGGAATTCCTTTAGGTGGTGGTTCGGTACGGTTCACCTTCTGCAAAACCGAGGATACCGTAGAACAATTACCAATCACTGTTCCTTTTCTCAACTTAACAGGATAGTGATTAATGTTCATTATTCCACAGGGATTGTTCTATTCACTCTGACCAGTTCTTTGGCTACTAGAATTCCTCGACCAATGTCTTGTCGTGACTTCTGGGTTCCAGGATAGCAATCTCGCTAGTTGGAACGTCGCCCTCAGGGCTCGCTTCTATAAACATCTCGCTACGCCCGTCAAGATTACGTCGTCAACCGTAATTACATTCACGGCAATGCTGTTACGTGAATGTAGAACCACCCACTCCGTTGAGTCTCAGCACACCGTGTCGTAAATGCAGCTGACACCCATGTCGTCATAATATCCATTCCTAAAATTGCTTCTTCTTCTATGTCAGCGACCAGCAGACGATGACTGAAAGCAACAGTTCCAATGGCAAGGAGGGCATCCATCTCTTCAACAACTTTTTCCGAGTCACCAGTCGCCGTTCGAAGCTTCCATTTGGACGGCATAATATGAGATGATTTGGCAAAATCGGTTCGTATAATGCTCTTGGTTGCACCAGTATCCAAAAGTAAGACGCATGGCCTTTCATTTACAAATGCATCTACGTAAACGCTGTCAGAACGGTGTCGAATGGACTTGACGTGTATTTCGTAAGGTGGGGCTCTTGTTTGACAGGTCGATGGATGCCCCCTTCCATCAACCTGCTTTAGTTTCCCTGCTGGCTGCTGGATTTACCAACAGACTGCTGCCTCCTTGTTGCTTCAGTGGACGGTCACATCGACTTTCACGTGCCCTAATTCTCCACAATTCCAACATCGAGGTTGTCGTCTTTGCCACTAGAAATGCGTGCGTCTACCAATCTTCAACCATTGCCTCAAAATATTTTTCGTCATATGTATCGGCGCCGGTTTGCAATTCTCGTACTCGTCCGTCACGTTTCGATGCTCTTTTGCAACCTGGAAGTCTAGTGCTTGACTTAATGCGTCAGCTAAGGTTTTTGGTCTTGCCAGTCTTAATGCTTGTTGTGTTTCTGCATCATGTAGCGCTTCAATAAAGCACCGGACGGCTGTGCGTTGCAGGGAACTTTCTGAAGCATCAGGGTCCGAAAGGCGCACCAGACGAGAAATATCAGCTTCCAGTTCTTGAAGACTCTCTCCATGCTTCTGAACACGATTCCTTAGCTGGGTAAAATACATGTCTTCCAGGTGCGCTTGCCCGTACCGTGTTTCGAGTCTCTTGACAATTTGCTCGAAGTTTGACTGTTCATCGGTCGGTATTGTCTCTAGAATATCGACGGCGTTACCACGCAAAGCCAAAATCAGGGCCGTAGCACAATCTGTTGCGGACCAGCCATTTACCGTTGCAGCAGCCTTGAATTGTTTCAAATAATTCGACCATGAAGAAGTGCCATCAAAGGTAGGTGGTTTTACTTGTGCTTTTCCCAGTGGCTCCCGTACGGTGGCCACTCGTGTCATTTCCAGTGGTTCCTTTACGATGTTTATATTCGATTTTTCTGTTGTGGGAGTGAAAACCTTCAGCTTCTCTTCTAACAGATTCAGTAATTTTTCCTCATTCTTCAAAATTTTCTCATCCATCTTCTCAATTTTCTTTTCCATTTTTTCTTCATTCTTCAAAATTTTCTCATCCATCTTTTCTTCCAAAATCCTGGAATTTTCGATCAATTTTTCTTATAAACCTTTGGAGTTTTCAGTCAGTTCTTCTAAAATTCTGGAATTTTCTGTTAACTTTCCTTCTAAAATTCTGGAATTTTCTGTTAACTTTCCTTCTAAATTCTTGGAATTTTCTGATAACCTTGCTTCTAAATTTCTGGAATTTTCCATCAATTCTCCTTTTAAAATTCTGGAATTTTCAGTTAATTTTCCTTCCAATATTTTGGATAGTCTGAAAAGTTCCCCGTTGTCTCGAAGAGAAAATTCTCTGGATCCTCACCTGCTGCCTTCATCGCGTTTGCAAGACGTTCTTGTAATATTGCTTTCGTTCCGGGAAGTATCTTGTTCCCCTCTTCTAACTCTCTCTTCAACTCGGCCACTTTCAGATCCGTAAAACTTTTGTGAAACTCATCTTGATTAATGTTTTAATTCACCACTGTGATACCCCACACTGACACCAATTGTTACGTTTCTAGGTAGTGAATTAAAGTCTCGTATTATTTTAACAAAAAAGTTTATTTTGTTACTTAACACAATCACTGAAAACACTTGATTATTTATTTACACTACACTTCTCTTCAGTTATTTACACTACACTCTTTATTTACCTACACTTCTCTTCAGTTATTTACACTACACTCCTCTTGCACACTCGCACAGTCCTAAGCACTGGCCACAGTTCACTGCACTGATCACAGTTCGATGCACTGGTCACAGTTCGATGCACTGGTCACAGTTCAGCTTCACTGCGGGCTCAAGACTCACTCGCGGTTGCCGGCCGTCGCGTATTTATACCTGTCAAGACAATCCAGAACCTTCCGGACGCCGCGACTGTTCTGGAGTAATCCGCCGGCAGGTGATGCAACCCCCCCGCTCACGGGCCGCTCGTGGTCGCCGGCAGATGACGTAACCCACAGGCACCTCGAGTGGCGCCGGGGATGACGCAATATTCGTTACAATATCTTATTATGTTAATTTTTATTGCTTGTATTTTAGAACAGATCTTTACTATTGGAGTTGAATTTATTTAAATAATTCCACACACTTTTTTATTTCGCTACAGTTTCGAGGACTCTTTTCCTCATCGCCAGGCTAGAAAATTATTTAAAATTACAATGAGTAATTAAATAATGAAATTACAAAGTCAACCAATTTGTTCAGTTATTCAAGAACAGTTCTTGAAACTCTATATTTTTATTTGGATGTCAATCAACTATTCCCAATCGTTAGTTATAATATTGCTGTCACGAAATTACGTTTATACACCTTGAACATGTACAAGGCCAAAATTTTTAGTATTTATGCTAGCCATGTTTGACCATGGTGAATTATTGCTTACAAATGTCCACCATATTCTCATTTTATAATTCAAAATATCTCGTTCTATTTAAATTTCAATCTTTAAATATGCATGGAGAGGGGTCGTTTACATTTTATAGACATGATAAGATAAATAAATATTTACATTACATTATTGATGTTATTGTATTTTTAGTATTTTAAAATATACATGACGAAAAAACAAAAACTGCATATGATTGAAAGTGTAAAGCCAGAAATTAATTATACACATGCAGTACATGTGTAAAGGTTGTTGAAAAACAAAAGCCATTCGTAGAAATTTGTAAATCAGATGTTGGTTCCAATTTCTTTATATAAACGTTAAAATATACGCGTATTTTGTACAGGAAGAAATGTGTTCATTATTTACTGTTTTCTTGAGCTTTTTCTACAGAGGGAATCTCTGAATTGTCGCGGCAGGAAGTAATAAGCGCCAAAATTTATTGCTTATTTATCCTTGAAAATAGATTTTATTACATGGGAGTTTTTGTTTTTTCTCCCTTTCAAAATTCAAAATTTAAATAGTATATGACTTAGTGTAGGGATCACAGAATTTTGAAAATGTGCACACAATTCACTTTTCCCCATAGCACGTCATACGCAGTTTTTAACTGTTTTTTGACGTAAAATAAATAAATAAATGAGCGTTTCAATTCGTTACGAAACATGATATGCTTTGTGTTGGGTTAAAGGTCATCTAGATGAGACTCTAAAAAATTTGCACATTTGCAAATTTATAAACAATTTCCAAATTTTAAGCGAGAAGGGTCCCCCAATGCCCCAGAGTCGAAAATCACAAATGAACAATTTTGCAACAATTAAAAGAAATTGAAAAATTGCGATATGTGCTAGAATAGTTGGGGCGAGTCCGCCAATTGGACTTGAGTTGAAAATTTCAAAATAGCAATTTTGACAAGAGTTTATAATTGAATTTTTAATGTAAGTCAAATTGTGTCTAAACTGTTAAATATTCATTGATCTGTTGCGAGTCACAGTACCGTCCGGTACAAGCCGTAAGGCCAGCACCCGACCTGAGACGTCTTGGGGGGGGTGGCGAACACAATTCACCAGATGGTCGACTAGCTCAGTATAGACGTCCCAGTGTGGGCACAATAAATAAAAAATAGGGAGGGCAGGGTCGTGAAGATCGTTTATGGATTGTGTGCAAAATTACAAACAACTCGGGTGAGAATCACTTTTCACTAAATTCAGAATATATTCTAAAAATATTTGCTGCTATGACAGATACATACAATGGCACACAGAAAAAAAATCAAATACAGAATACTCTGTCTGTAAGAAAAAACACACACACTAATAACTCAATACACAATTTCCTACTCTTCTTTACAACCCAATTGTTTAACAAACACACACTTTCAGAAATTGAAAGAATCGTTAAAATATTACTTTATACAAAAATGAAAAACACATTGAAAATCAAAATTAGTACTTTTTACTTAACATTACTATCACAAAAAGAAATTCTTTCTCTCTCTAAAATCCAGAGAATGATTACTATTATAATTAGTGTCTTACACAAGCTCTTAATCCCTAAATTACAATATTATATCTTCAAACCTTTTGAAAGAAAGATTGATTCTGTTCTCACGTATTAGAAGTCGGAAACAAATGTACTTTTCTTTTTTTATCTTTTAAACATGGTAAAAATAAGTTACCCTCGCTTTCTTTCTACGTGACGGATACTGAATAAGCTTTCTGATTAAAATGAATCACTCCTATCCCTTCAAAAACAGTTTATTTGGAACGACCTTACTTTATTCTCTTCTCGGCCGCGTCGAGTGTCAGCAGTGCTTCCCTCTACCCCTTTCCACCGAGCTGCTTCGGCCTTGAAGCGTCGGAGCCTCGGGTTGAGAACGCAGTTGCCCACCAGAAAACGCCTTGTTCTTCTCGTTCAAGTTTTATATTCTTGCGTACTCTCATATGAATTTTACTTAATTTCCGATTACGATTAATGACCAACTGGATATTCAGAGTTAAAATGAATCAGGATCACCCTTTATCGAGCACCAACTTTAGAGAGTATATAAATATAAGAAGAGCGTATAAAAAGCTGGAAAGAAAATGAATACAATCTAGTGATGCCATCTATTCGAAACTTCTCTCCCTAATTCTCCCATTCATAACGTTTCTTATCATCTTTCTTCTAAGATTACGTTTAAATCAATTTATAATAGAATAATTACCTCTTCTGGTCTTCTAGAAGAGTTTTCCTCAAAGTTGCAAATCTGAAGTCCGCTGCAATGTCAATTCCTGGTGTGCCGTTTTCAATACGTCCGCCCAGTTCAGCTGCTACCTTCAGAAAGAACTTTTTCTTTCATCTGACCTCCGGTCTCGCCCTCGGTCTATGGTGGCGGTCTCTCTTGTTCTAATTTCTAGTTAGCCTTCCTAATATTCATCCGCGTTGGCGCGCGTTCAAAATACACCTTTCCCTCGCTCTCTTAGGTCGGATGTGACACGTTTTCGAAATCTAAGAAAACGGACGGTCACAATATATCATGTAGGCGTTTGCGAACTTGCTGTGTGATCACACTATCTATAACTAAAAGCGCTTTGCATCCTCGCGTCCCCTTTTGACATCCAATTTGCTCAGGAGGTAAAAGGTTTTGATTTATCAGATCATTAATTTTGGAAGCTATAACTGATGTCAATATTTTGTATAGTGTTGACAGACGTGTGATTAATAAAGTTCTCTGGTTTACTATTGTCACCTTAGCCAACATAATTGTTTCCCGCCAACAAGTATGTAGGTAAAGTGACTGGATCTTGCAGGCGCGTTAATGAAATTGACTAGGTGAGGGTGGAGAGCAGGAAAGTATTTCCACCAACATTATGAATGCCATCAGAACCAGGTGGCTTTCAGTTCTGTGTCTTTCTGGTGGTTGCTGTAATATCAGCTTCAGTAATCGTAACTGATTGCATTTCATCTATATTTCGGCAAGTTTCTATTTCTTGGCGGATCCAATAAGCTTGCTCGTTGTGTTGTTGAGGTGCATCCCAGATTTTAGACCAGAAATTAAACATAGAATCCTCACTCGGAGGCTCACCTCGCTACTCTCTCTCATCGGCTGCTTCCAGTTGTCTGTAAAATCTCTTCTGATCTGTAGAAAAAGTCGATTCCTGCTGCCTTTTCTCGGAAGATTCGCTGTATTGTCTGATTCTAGCCTCCAGCGCTGTAATTCTTTGTTTGAGTCTGTCTTCCTCTGCTTCCAACTTTTGATCCAGGTTCTTAGAATTCATTCTGATTTTTAACCTCCTAGCTATAGATCTTATTCCTGTTTTCACCCTTTTGGAGATATCTCCTCTCTTGGCAAAATACTGTGTCAAATGGCCAATATCTTTCCTAGCTTTATTGATTTTTTTCCTGGATATTCCTCTTCCATAACGGTGTTTTCTCAATTCCGGGGTCGAAACAAGTTGTCAACATTCATTTATTGTTATTTACTATTTCTCTTCCCATACACACACAAACAGCCCGGGGAGCACAATGCACTTGTCCAGCTAGCTCTTCCAGAGCACTGGGTGTAAGACGCATATATTTGAAGATGAGATTCATTTCTTTACAGACATCGAAAAAATTCTTATTACCAGTGATTTTTGGTATACGAGGACGATCTTGAAGTGCTATACCTGTATACAAAATATGATACTTTTTCGTAGCTGTCTTTCAGATTACAAACCAGTTTCTCTTTCTCAATACTAGGTGATGTTACTTCCACAATTTCAGCCTGTTTCTTCCTCTAGATGTTCTCTCTTCAGTTCACCTGCCTGTGTCTGAGCTTGCTGTATCATATAATTTTGTCGTAGTATATGTACTTCTTGTTTTATTTGATCCAATTCAGCAGATGACAATGCATTTCTTCTTTGGATGGAATTGAGTTGACTGCAACAAATTCATTGTTCATACAGAATTACCTATGGAATACATTTTCTTCCCTCAGCGTGCATCCTCCTCTGTATCCTTCACTTTCTGCCTCCACTCTGGTACTTCGATAGTACGCACGCATTGCAGAGATATTCATCTCTTTAGACCATTTCATGCGATGGTCTATCAGACGTGAAGTGTCGGAAGACGTAGCACATGCATCTGCCCTCAAGCCACTTCGTCTAGAAACAGATGGAGAATTTTCTGCGGTCACCATGAGTGGTGCGGCGCCGCTCCTGGCATCAGTACCAGGTCCACCGCTTCCCACTGACACAGGTAACACATTTGACACAGAAGGCCCGGTGTCAGAACCTCCTGCGCGGTCCTGCAAAGACCGATCGCCCGCGACTTCATTTCTCAATATTCGTCTACTCATTTCGGGCTGTTATTTGCATTTTAGAGCTATTGCCTTTTACAGTCGCCCTAACATGGGAATCAGACGCTGTCAGATGCCGCCCTAACATGGGGAAGTGACGTGTCCATTTGCTTGGTTTCTTATTCGGGCACCTTCCCCTAGATAGACTGTCTCCCTTCCTGCCTAAAGAGCCCTGTCTGCCCTACAAACCCTCTTCACCACATCGAAGGTCTTCTTGGTAAGGTCCTCTTCCGGAGCTTCCTTCTCGGGATCTTCTTCTTGGTGCCGAGGTCCTCTTCTTCGTCTGACCCCTCCTTCATTACCTGTCCGGCAGGGAGGCTCTGCCAGTAGCTGCACTTTACCTGCAGCATAGCTCTCAGGTTCTGAGGGCACACAAGCTCCACCACCAACGTCAAGGTCCTGTACTCCCCCTGGTGGAGATTTGTTGTTGTTATTGTGTATTATTATTATTATTATTATTATTATTATTCTAATTTTACTGGTCAGTATGTCAAACACTCACAGGTATTGTGATATACCAAAATGACGGACATGTTTGTTAGGCAAATGAAGGTCAAAATATTGCAAAATACGAGGTTTCTATGGTGCAGATACACAGAGGAACACCACTTAGCCGCGAGTTCGTCCTGAGAAGTGCGTTTCTATGGTGCAGATACACAGATGACATTATAGCAACGCGAGTTTATTCTGAGACGTGGATTTCTGTGGTGCAGATACGCAGAGGGTACACCATAGCAACGCGAAAAAACAAAACAAGAGGAGAAAAAAACAGCGAGCTTTGAAGGATGGATCAGATTGGGAATTAGGGCATTCCGACTCGTGTCGTGGTGGTGAGCGGATCGCTTGTGCAGTATTTCTTGAGTTTAATTATCAAATCGAGACTATTTCGTGAGAGTGAACATTGAACTTGAACTTAGAATATTTCCTCATTAGGTGTGCAAAAGAGGAACGCCAAAATTTACGTGTTGTACCATTGCAATCTGGGACTTGTAATATTTTCATAAGGTAAACTGGAAAGTAGACTTATAATATTTTTCATGGTGAGTTACGAGATGAAACTTGAATTTTACCAGCAATTGTGAATGACCAGGATTAGGTGATAGAAAATATTATTAGAAGGATATTATTCCGACTTGGAAAAAATAATCAGTTTGAAATAAGTGCTCACCTGAGGCGCAAGATAAAGAATATAGGCAGTGTTTGTGAAGTGGTTGGAGGAAGTTTCGACTTGGTCGCTGATCATCGTGGACTTCGACAAGAAGGAAGATTGGATTATTCTACGTGGCAACATCGAGCGACGTGCGCGCGAAGAGGCAAGAAAGGATAAAAGGTTCTATAACGCTGTTATTGCAATAACGAGAAAAAATGGTCATGACCTAACTATAAATTGTAATAATTGATAATGGTTAACAACTTTTGGCATGCATAATAAATTATAATTCATAGTTTTGAAATAAGTTGATTCTCATTTGCCATTACATTGCAATCCTAGAGTAAACATTTTGGAATTATTTTTCAGATTGCAGTTTGGTTGTTGCGGAGTAAGTGGTAACAATTATTTCATAAGAACCCGGCATGACCGAGCTAGCGGGATTTGCATTTATTTGTAATATATCCGAAGACAGTAATTGATAATCAGGAATTCAAGTGTAACCTTTTCCTGGTGCTCCAAATTGTTTGCAAATTTGGAATTGTTACTATTGCCGTTTTATTATTAGTAATTAAAATAAAATAAAACGTTTCAGTATGATGACCAGGTGTGCAGTTGCTTTATTGAAGATTCAGGTAGCTTCTAACAGTACGGCATGTATTCAAAATAACTGCCTTCTGCATATTGTATATGCTCCTGTCATCCAAGGAAGGTAGTGTGTTATTATATAGCTCGAAGTGTCATTTTCCAGGATCCCTCCTGTGGCTGATATTATTGGTACAATTGTCACTTTGCAAGAAGTTCCACTGAGCTGCGTCTTCATGGGCGAGATCGGTATATTTCTGGATATTGATTTTTGATGTTTTGCCGATATATTGTGGGTGTTGGTATTGATGAGGTTAGCCTACTGATTGTTTCTATCGATGTATGTTATATCGGGTCTACTGCCGACTTGTCTGCCTGTGATAATGTGGCTATTCCAGTAGAGACTGTGCTCGCTACTTCAAGCACGTTCTGAGGGTACATGTTTGCATATTAGGGCGGGAAGTCAGTTTTCATTGCCAATAATTAGTGACCTGCTTAACCACTTTATCATTATCTCTTTTTATATTCCAACTGTGTGTGGCCGCTACATCCACTTGTCACATGTTGGATAGTTTCGCTTGCGGCCTCACATCTTCGTGCGTCGGAATGGATTGTCGAATTTCTTAGAATGTGTTTTCTGAAGTTCAAAGTTGCCATTACTTGGTCCTGGATAGCTAACATGAAGGCTTCTGGAGTCCGGAAAGAGATCCCCATGCTGGGGCAATGCGTGCGACGCAGATATGTTGATTTCTGCTTTGCTCAGCTCATGGCGGTATCTACCGTACAGTGCTTTCCTTTGCATGACTATCTTCCTTCGATTCAATGACTGGCTGAACGGGTGAATTAAGCCCTTTTTCAAATCAGAGATCCATAGTTATTATCAACTTCCGCTCACTCCGAAACTTCCCGATATCTGGTTGCTGGTTCTTTAATTTTCTATTCTTCCGAATTTTTTCTCTTGAATACAGCAGCAACACCTCAGCCCATATCTAAATCTGGGCGACACAGTGCGCCAATGCATATTCCTGGTACGGCCAACACATCCTGTTGCACTTCCATTGTTACACCATAACGCGCTTTATGCTTTTCACTATGATGGAACATAAACTCGTCAAATGTGAACTCTTGCATGTCCAGCTCACAAACTCGTGCGGTTTTTCATCATCATTTTCATTACTTCCTGCGTATGGGGCCAGCCGATTCGAATGTGGTGGTTTGTGGTGGTTCGAATTGTTCGTTTGGAAGGTGGTGGTTCGAACTCTTGGTTTTCCATTCGGCAATTTTTTAATTCGGTAGACAACATCCTTTATCCTCTTCAATACATCGTACGGTCTTTCCCACTTTCGTAATTTTGGACACAAACCGTGGCGTCATTGGAGGTTAAACAGCTAAAAAACATGATCTCAATTGTATAGCCTCCTCCTTCAGCTTTGATGTCTTACCCGGCCTTTCATCCTGTCACTTGCGATTTGGATTATTTCACGCACCTGATTATGGACTACGTCCATTTCCTAAGGTCATTTACAAAGACCCCGGCTATTTCTTCATTAGTTTTACAACCAAACTGTAGATCACATGGTAGACGTAGTTCCCGGCCAAGAGGATATTGGCGGGTGTTGCCCAGTTGTCTCATGAACAGCAGAGGCGGTAGGCAGAAGAAAGATGTATGTATTGGTCCCAGTCGCGTTGGTGATCTGGCGACCTTCGCTAAATATTTCCCATTGTTGTTCTGTTCATGCGTTCTACCATTCCGTCTGACTGCGGATGTAGGGCTGTTGTTATTTCTTATCGAAGTTCACCTCCTTGAAACTGCAGATTCGAAGTTCCGTTCTTGATCTGAATATAATTACATTGGCACACCAAATTGCTCACCATTCCTTAACCAGTACTTCGGAGATAGCGAGTGGCCTCTTGGTTAGGTAAGAATATGCTTCAACCCACTTGCTAAAATAATTCATGTCCGAGGATGTATTTATTTCCATCATTTGACATTGGAAATGGGCCAGCTGTCAATGGCAGTTCGTTCAGAAAGGACTCCCAACGTTGTATTGCCGCATCTTCGCTCTTCTCTTTTATGTGATCCATTACTAATGCTTTAAACTTCACGCCAGACACCATATCTTTACGGCTTGCTTTTAATTAACCCAGTACAATCGTTCTCACGCGTTCTCTAGCGTTTTCGTTATACCAGGATGTCCTCCCGAAGTTTCCATCATGCAATCCTCAATATTTCGGGCACCTTTACTCTTGGTAACAATATATGCGTCCTCTTCGGAGAGCTATCTTCTCTTTCCAGGACTAGTTTAAAAACACCTTCCTCCTCGGTAATTGAATCCCACTGGCTTTAATAGCACTTTACTATAATAACTGATTAGTCTCTCTGTCATTTTGTATCTGCGATAATACCCCTCCAATGCCAGCATTGCGTGTGTCAAGTGCACGCAAAATTCCCTTGAGGTAATGGATAGCTCAATATAGAACCATCAACGATTGCTTTCGCGTTTCAAAAGCGCTCTGGCAATCTTGATACCATTGAAACAAGCACTTTTCTTCGGTCAGCTGAGTCAGCGGTTTCGCTATGTTAGAAAATCCCAGAACATACCGGCGATATTAGCTACATAGACCCAGAAAACTTCTCTGTTCATGTTTATTCTTTGGGACTGGCGATTCCTTCACAACTTTTTTCTTCTCCGGATCTGCTTCAACTCTCGTGCCAAATTCTACACGTCCAAGGCAATTCACCTGCTTGCGAAATAAATGGCATTTCTTTAGGCTGAGTTTCAAGTTTGCTCCTTCCAACCTCTTGAACACCTGTTCTAAGTTCTTGATGTGGTCCTCGAAAGATTTTCCGACAACAATTATATCGTCGAGGTAGAAGACATGTCTCCGACAGACCTCTACCGCACGGTTACATCAATCTTTAGAGATACGCAGCTGGAGCATTACACCGTCCGAAAGGCATTACTATAAACTGCCTGAAACCTGATCCGACGGTAAATGCATTCGATCGATCTCTGGAATCTAATTCTTGCCAGTATCCGCTTTTCAGGTCAAGTGTCGAGAATATCTTGGCCCCAGAGAGAGTGTCCAACATGTCAATACGGGGCAATGGATAGCTATCCTTCTTCGTTACATTGTTGAGCTGTTGGAAATCTTCACACCGAATCGAGTAGACTCGTCTTTCTTCTCTACCAACACTACGGGAGAAGCCCATACGCCATCCTTCATGTTTTTAATAATATCATCTGCTTCTTCTATTCTATTCTGGACAGAGATAATCTTCTAGCAGCTTGGTGAGTCGGTGTGGCGTTTCCGGTGTCTATTCTGTGACGAACAATATCAGTTTTACCTCTTACACCATCACTGCATTCAAAGACATGCTGGTATCGCCGTATTAGGTCTTCAGCTTTATGACATTCATCCCGAGATCAGCCTTTACAGGCCCCTGTAACGAGATTCTGCAGTCGTTCAGGAATTCCTTTAGGTGGTGGTTCGGTACGGTTCACATTTTGCAAAACCGAGGATACCGAAGAACAATAACCAGTACTGTTCATTTTCTCAACTTGACAGGATAGTAGTTTAATGTTCATTATTCTCACCAGGTATTGTTCTGTTAATCTTACCAGTTCTTTGACTGCTAAATTCCCTCGACCAATATCTTCGTCGTGACTTTAAGTTCAGGATAACAATCCGCCAGCTGGATCAATCGCCCTCGGGCTAGCTTCTATAAACATCTCGCAACGCTCCCGTCAAGATTGCGTCGTCAGCCGTGAATTCTCCACTTCGTTGAGTCAACACACCGTAATCGTAAATCAAGTTTACACCCATGTGTCTTGATATCCATTTCGAAATTTGCTTTTCTTCTATATCGGCAGCCATCAGACGATGAGTTAAAGCTTAACCGTTCAATGGCAGAGGCATCCATCTCTCCAACAACATTCGCCGAGTCAGCATTAGCTGTTCGAAGTTTCCATTTGGGCGGCATAACATGAGACGACAGCCAAAATCCGGTTCGTATAACGCTCTTGGTTGCACCAGTATCCAGAAGTAAGACGCATGGCCTTCCATTTACGAGTGCATCTAAGTAAACGCTATCAGAACGGTGTTGAATGGGCTTGTATTTCCGTAAGGTGGGGCTCTTGTTTGACAGGTTGATGGATGCCCCCTGCTGGCTGCTGCGTTTACAAACAGACTGCCGCTCTCATATTTGTTGAGTGGACGGTTACACCGAATCTTCACATGCCCTAATTCTCCACAATTACATAATCGAGGTTGTCGCCTTTTGCCACTAGAAATGCGTGCGTCTACCAACCTCTCCACCATTGCCTCGAAATATTTTTTGTCATATGTATCGACGCCGGTTTGCAATTCTCGCACTCGTCCGTCACGTTTCGATGCTCTTTTTGCATGCTAGAAGTCTAGTGCTTGACTTAAAGCGTCAGATAAGGTTTTCGGTCTTGACAGTCTTAGTGCCTCTTAGGTTTCTGCATCATGGAGCGCTTCAATAAAGCACTGGACGACTGTGCGTTGCAGGGAACTTTCTGAGGCATAAGAATCCGGGTTCACTGTCTCCAGGCTTCTGAACACGATTCCTTAGCTGGGTAAAATGCTTGTCTTCCAGGTGTGCTTGTCCGTACCGTGTTTCGAGTCTCTTGACAATTTGCTCGAAGTTTGACTATTCATCGGTCGATATTGTCTCTAGAACATCAACGGCGTTACAACGCAAAGCCAAAATCAGGGACGTTGCGAAATCTATCGCGGACCAATCATTTACCGTTGCAGCAGCCTTGAATTGTTTCAAATAAATTCGACCATGAAAAGTGCCAACAGAGGTAGGTGGTTCTACTCGTGTTTCCTAAATGGTTTCTCGTACGGTAGCCACTTAGCTGGCATTCAGTGGTTCTGTACGATGTTTTATATTTGATTTTTTCTCTTGGGGTAAAAACCTTCAAAACTATAATACAACAGATTGAAGTAATTTTCCTCATCTATCTTCAAAATTTTCTTTTCCATTTTTTCTTCGTTCTTCAAAATTTTCTCCTCAATTACCTCTTGGACCAATTTATTATTCTGGGTTTTCTTTTTTCTGGGTTTTGTAACAACTTTCCTTCCAAAACTCTGGAATTTTCATTCAATTCCTCTTTTAAAATTCTGGAAATTTCAGTTAACTTTCCTTCTAAATTCTTCGAATTTTCTGTCATTTCTTCTAAAATTCTGGAATTTTTTATTAGATTCTCTTTCAATCTTGTGGACAAGACCTCGAAGAGAAAATTCTCTGGATACTCTCCCGCTTCCATCATCGCATTAGCAAGACGTTCCTATAATATCGCTAAAGGTGCCAAATTGAGTCTATTCTCTCTTCTAACTCGGCCACTTTTCCAGATCCGTAAGAGTTTTTCTGAAACTCATTTTGATTCAAGTTTTAAATTTCACCACATTACTATATTTACCCACCTGATAGCAATTGTTACGATTCTATATTTGTGAATTAAAACTCTGGTATTATTTTAACAAAAACCTTTATATTGTTTCTTAGCACAACCACTGAAAACACTTGCTTTATGTACAGATAGTCTTCACTTGATTATTGTTTATACGGAACACTTCTCTTGATTATTTATTTCCTGTATTTGCTTCTATAACGCACTGTCTTTTGATCCTAGCACTCACCAGAATTTGATGCACTGGCCACAGCTCGATGTACTGTCCACAGTCAACTGCACTGACCACATTCGATGCACTGGCCACGATCAACTGCACTGACCACAATTCGATGCACTGGCCTGATCCTGCTGACCACAGTTCTGGTGCTCGCCACGGTTCACGTCACTAAGCACAATCCACTGCTGCTATTAACCGCGATGCAATACGTCACAGCTCGGCCTCCACTTCAGACTTAAAACTTACTCACGGTCGCCGGCCGCCGCGTATTTTGATGTAATTTGAGAGCTGTATAGGTTTATGAAATCTACAACACCTCCCCCTCCTTGTGATCTTGGAAGGGTAAAACATTCAATGCTTGACTGGAGATGATTTTTTTGTGTTAGTAATGGTGGTTTGAATTGTCCTCTGGAGGTTGTCGAGGTCGGTATTGCTCCATTTAATAATGCCAAAGGAGTATGTCAGCATTGGAATAACATATGAATTGATGGCCTGCACAAGATTTCTAGCAGAGAGTTGAGTTTTTAAGAGTCCATGCAATTGTTTACAGCCTTCAGTTGTTAGTATGTTCTTAGTGGCAGTGTATTTGATTCGGAGTGACTTTTGAAAACCCAAGTATTTGTAAGCTTCATGGGGTTTCATGAAGGGAATATTTGGTTCATTGTAATTTTCCAAATTTGTAACTTGCATACGACCCCGAATGATATTCACTCTCCTGCACTTATCCAAACCGAATTTTATGTACATTGTATAAAATGTACTGTACATTCTCATCTTCTATAATAACATCCTGTCTCTTTTCTTCTCCCCTCTTCTAGTTCACTGGCTCCTCTGTATGCTGAACCTTGTGCATGTGTTTCTTATGCTGAGCTCCAGAGTGAGCGGGGATCCACGATAGTACAACGCTGTGGTACCCCCACACTATATCTCCGTAGCAGCCTGGCACTCGAGACCACAGGGGATGAATCGACATCCTCTTAATGGATAAAAAACCTTCCCCCCGCCCTGTTCCATAAAGAAGAGTGAAAGATGATAATGCTAATTATTGGCTTTTGGCTCGAGATAAAAAACTATCCGGCATTTTTCTGCCAAACCCTTTTATTAGGATACATTCCTTTTCAATTTTACTTTGCTTTCTATTTAAATATTTTAATTTTCCTTTGTTACCTTGGCACTGCAATATTGGGCACTGGTCTTAAAATAATTTGACACGGGCGCAAATGACCTTAGTTGATGCGCCCTTAAACTCAATCAACCAAACTTCTAATGTGTTCTACTCGATTCACCAGCCGTCTTTCCCACGGTGGCATGCTTTTTTCACATTGATCATGGTGGGCAGTTGCTACACGTCTGAACAGCTTGGAACCGTTGCATCTTGATAGCCACAACTGCTGCACAAATTACTGTGTGCACTTCTTTGAAGATGGTCTTTGTTATGGATATTTACGGCAGTATGTTTATCATTCAAGACTGATGAGCGCTCTTGTCAATTTCTTCGAGCAATTTTGTCTTGGAATGAGATGGCAATCAGTGGGTCAGTTTCATCAAATTCCGCAAGTACAGTTGCAAATTCATAGCAAATTCTCACTTATTCTCTACTCTCATCTTCAATAATTTCGGACGTGGTTGTCTCATTATCATCCTGAGTTTGTTCAGCTGGTATCTCCATATTTCACATCTCACTGATTAGTGGTTAATTCTGAGGTGAAACCTTTTTCTCATTTCTTCCTTGATTGCTTCCAGAACTGTTACAGAGAGGAGATTCTTCTGAACAATTGCATTAACATGAGATTCAGAGAAACGAAAGAATCTTTGATGCAATTTTTGTCGGAATGCCGTAGTGTCAGTCTCCAAATTGGTAGTGGCGCGCATTCACGCATGACGAAGGTATTTATTTCTGTAATCCACTTCATCCTTGAGAGTGGCCTGCCTGCCACAGAGGTCTCTGGAATCAATAGATCGCTTCTATGTGAAGCATTTGAGCCAGAGCCTGTATGTGGAGATGGGCGGGTGCTGCTATCTTCGGCTGTTGCATTTGCGGGCTTTTCCCCGATCAGGGCCCGCCTCTTCAATTCTTGATCACCACCGGCTCGCATGCTGTCACCCCCAGCGGTGGCCCCGAAGATGCGTTGGCGCTCCCCAGGCAGCGGCTTCTTCTCCGAGGCCTCGCGGCGCGTATTCTGTCTCTATGGTTATGCCATCGCTCTCTCTGCCGCCAGATTTTCTGACGTTGCCCGTCTCCCGCGTGGCTAAGTTCTCAATTGCTACGTAGGACTGGACTTGGGAGGCATGGACAGCGTACTAAGTTTCCCATGCTGTGGTCTGGGTTCGATTCTCCGGTCGAGGAAGGAATATGGTTGTAATTATTTCCTTTCAAATCCGTCTCAGTTTCTGTAGCTGTGTGACAAGAAAATCTTAGGCAGGCGGATCTTGTTAGTTTCTGTGAAAAAATACGTCATGTATCCCCCATGTCGCTCTAACTAAGCATGGGAATTTAACTAAGCCCAGCCATGGGACACACCGGTAGCTGGCCGGCAAAGTCTGTCTACCGACCCAATAACGCCAAATACATCATCATCATCATTATTATTATTATTATTATTATTATTATTATTATTATTATTATTATTAGCGGGTTTTGATGACCTAAAACATCGCCAAAAATGTCGTAAAAATGTTATTAATACCAGTTCAGATGAACAACTTAAGCTATTAGATATGTTACTGATGTAATAAAGGCTGCTTCTATTCGTTCAATGAACTCAGCTTTCAAACTTTTGGTTTGGACTGTTATTTACCAGAAAATCTTTCTTTAGTTATCCCGAAATCGGCTGAACCGCCAATATCGCCGACAGGCTACAGGCTTTACATAACATACTCATAACAGCCTAAGATACAACTACAGGCGAAAATCGAAGAATATAATTGCCAGAATTTGTGGAGAACATTTATTGCATCTCGTAAATATTATTTGAAGTAAATACCATAAATGATTTTAACAAACGATTAAATCAGAGAAAATACATTAAAATGACAGAAAAAGGTAAAAAATTACTTTTTTAGTCAAAATCAACGGAAAATGCAAAAAAATGTATAAAAATGGGCAATTCCTTTTGTCATATCATAAAATGAATTTCTATACTAAACGGCATTGTTGAATGAAAAATGTTCATTTTCACTAAAATCCGCTTCTTAATTATTATGATCATTATCTTTGAGAAGCAATCGTGGACACACAAAAACAATCATTTCTCCTTGCAATATTTGTAGATCGTTGGTGAGAAGAAAGAACTTCGGTTGCGCCCAGGTCGCCAGTCGACGTGTCTGTGGGCGCCTTCAACTTCGCCTTGGACGAACCAGGTCGGCGCGTTGCCAATGCTTGCGTTGCAGAACTACTCCACTACCGTCCCGACCTGTGGTCTTACAACGGGCCGGGGGCAATCACCCGAGCTTTGAAAAGAGTTTGCAATGTTCAAGAGGTAAGGTTCTAATCTAAGATACTTTTTTAACCTGGTGTGCAGATAAAATCTTGCAAATATGCAAAGTTAAGTTTTTATTACTTTTGACGTACCACCTGCTACAGGTGTTCTGAGCCGGGAAAGTTTTTTTCAGACAAATCAATGTGTATGACCCTATTTTACTCTACGCTTTAGCTAGTTCCCTAGATCTCTAGTTCCTAGTACATTCACATTTTTTGTATTGCACATAAAACGAATAGTGGACAATAGCACATTCTTTCTCGCATTATTTCTACCCGTCGAGGTGGGTTGATCCAAGTCCTGACGGGGGGATACAGAGATGGCTCTCAAGTATTCCTATCCTTCACAAGTCATTTTCTTCTCCCCATTGTACATTCTCATTCTTCTATAACATCCTGTCTCTTTTCTTCTCCCTCTTCTAGTTCACGGGCTCCCTCTGTATGCTGAACGACCACCCATGTAATTTCCGTGCATGGCGACCCGTGTCGGAGGAAATGTATGTACTGGCGGTGGAGGGGCCCGTCTGTTTAATTACTCTCCTCATTGCTACTTTCTTGGCATCCAAGGGATGTACTTCTGACGTACTAGAAAGAATAACACAGACGACTGTTTCTGTTTGATATTTACAATATCTTACAGTGCGTATAAATATTGCAATACAAAATTTACGTAGCAGCCTTTCTATTCTCTAAGTCGCGAAACCCACATGACCGTCCCTAGGCTTCTTAGAACCACTGCTCGGAAGCAGCAAAAAGCAGCGCGAGGTGCGAAGCTGTCGGACATAGAGTCCCGTAACTACCGAAGTTACATGGCCTGTCGCCAAACCGATCTTCGACCTGAAGATCACATGCAAAGATTGCACTGGAGATACCTCTCGTCTTTCAACACTCTGCGTATCCCGCGAGGCGCATGTCGGCGCAGCCTTAAGTATCCGTCGGCACGCCCCCACTCTACAAGCGGCGGGCGTCATTCGGCTCGCTGGCCAGCCCTTCCAGAGCTGCAACCGACATCACTAAGACTCACGCCCGCGCGCGTCCATTTCTCCCAGTTATATGCGTGCTGGGATATTCCAGCCGGCGTGGCGCCGCCGCCTTCCCCCCCCATTCCACCTCCGGCTCAGGAGCGGGTTTCCCCGAAGCGGCCCACCGCAGCGGCGCCGTACTCCGCGACGCCACACCACCGTATTTGGGAACATTCCTTGTAGGTCTAAATACACTTGCTTTGGCTACGAACTCTTCTAGACGGACGGTCGGGAGCTAACCCACTCCCGATCAACCGGCTTGGGCTAGTTCTTGTACTGAGCTCCTGGGTGAGCGAGGGGATCCACGACGGTGCAGCGCTGTGGTACCCCCCCCCCCACTATATCTCCGTGGCAACCCTGGCACTCCGATGGAGTGTCCCCTTGTTGGGCTCCGTTGTGGGCAAGGTCCACGGGGATGAATCCGATATCTTCTTAATGGATAAAAATCTTCCCCGGCCTGTTCCGCAAGAAGGAGATTTGTTGGTGAAACAGTAATCTTTTACTGTTTCACCAACTATCATCTAAATTTTTTTGTAATGAATCTGAAAAACAGACCTACTAAACCGCTTTCTCGTCAGGTCATGTCAAAGAGATAATGATACAATGAAGAGTGTCAGCCCGATCAAACTTGCAGAGAAATCGAAACGTTTGGCAAATTCGATCAGTGGGTCGTCAAAGAAATGGCACAATCCCTTTCAGATATCGCTCAGCCTAACAGATCAGCAAAATCACTGACCTAAAAGAAATAAGCGCACTCAGGTGCATGTGTCTCCCACCGACCTTAAACCTCAGTAAAGTGTGGTAATCCATCGAACATCTCAGCCGAATCGGAAGAAGTTTCATGGAGCTTAAATGGCTTTGTACCCGTTTGGACGAGTTAACGCTAATAATGTCTATGCGCCACCCGTGATTATCTGCCTGCAGGAAATACATCTCCGTTCTGGGCACTCCCTCTCTCTACGCAGCTTTTGTTGCAGACAAGACGTAGATGATGGCCACCGCGCCCATGGCGGAGTCGCCACTTTTATCACACATTCTCTGATATCTAAAGAAATAGACATACGATTCACTCTCCAGATATATTGCATTCGTGTGAATTTCCGCACTAATAGAAATTACCATTTGCAACATTTATATCCCGCCTGGACAAGACGTGTCCCAGGAAGAACGGGAAGACATGTTTTCTCAGTTGCCCGCCCCTTTTCTTATTGTTGGGGACTTACACGCCACAGTCCCGCTTGGGGTGGCACAAGTTCGTGCCCGAGAGACAATATACTTGAAAATATCATTGATAACCAAAACGTAATTCTCGTAAATACTGGCGAAAGCACACACTTTTCCGTAGCTTCAAACACTTTCTCGTCCGTGGACCTAGCTCTCTGTAGTGCCTCTGTTTCTACAATCTTCGAGTGGACTGTCCTTGGTGACCTGTATGGCAGTGACCATTTTCCCTTTCGGGTCAACCTCGATATTCCCGATCTGAATCCACCGAGCTGAGTAGGACACATTCAAGAAAAATTACGAATATCGGAAAATTGCTCAAGCGACATCGATGCTGTAGTTCCCATTTTAATAACGCAAATCCTTCACGCGGCATTGCCCACCATCCTGAAGTCGTCGGGCCATGCAGGACGTCCCCTGTGCCACAGTGGAGACGCTGGATTGTGCCACCGCGGTCCGTGATCGGAAGAGGGTATTGGCAAAATGTAGTAGGTTCCCCATCCATGAATAACCCATACGTTGTAAAGATACCGAGCAGAGCTGATTAACGATACGGAAAATAATGCTGCGTCCTGGAAACATATCTCGTCACTCTCTTGCCGTTCATCTAACCTGAGTGTGGAGAAAGGGTCCGACAGATCGGTGGAAGATTCCCTTCGCCGTCTATCTTAGGAGCTTATGGTAAATGGCAATCTCTTTAACCTCTCATAAAAATAGCTGAAGAAATGGCCTGTCATTACGAACACATCTGCAGTTCTGTTCACTATTCTTCTGGCTTTCAAAAAACGAAACGAAAAATTGGAAACTGTAAATTTGACTTCTCGAGTTGCGTGAAGGAAGATTACAATGCCTTTTTCTCCATGGACAAACTCTCCTGTGCCCTCGCGTGAAAGATTCTGCTCAGGACCAGACCGATACATAACCAAATGTTGAAACACTAACGGAAATCAGCTCGTTCCTTTCTCCTTGGCATTTTCAACAAGATTTGGGCTGAACATGCAGTACCAAGGATTTGGCGTGATGGGCCAAGTGGCGTGCAGTACCAAGGATTTGGCGGCCATTGTTATCCCAATACTTAAAGAAGGAAAGGACAGGACAAACCCCAAGTTACCGCCCAATCTCGCTCACAAACTGTGTGTGCAAGCTTTTAGAGGGAATGGTAAATACATTTAAACTCAATGAATCAATCAATCGCATTATTTCTAAATTTGAAATTTTTAAAAATTCAGAGTTCAGCGAAAATGAGACTTGCGCCATTCTTTTAAACATTCCTTTCTCTATCCGTGAAAAAATTAAAAGAAAAGAAGTGGAACTATTTTTTAAAAACAAGCCAAAATTTATTCAAAATAGTCCGTATTTCGCGCCAAATTACACAAAAACTACAGTTAATTTCAAATATTTGGATCTGAACTTTTTTAAAGATCCGTATTTAAGGAACAGATTTCATGAAGAAAAAATATCTTTCTTCAATATTATAGTTGTAGGAAGACGCCCCAAAAATTTTGCACTTTTTCAATTTTCAAAAAATATTTGGATTTCAGTGGACATTAGACTTGCTCCATTCTTTTAAGCTATTTGAGGCCAAAATGTTGAGGCCAAATTGTTCAAAACTTTTGATTGAAATGTTGACGTAAGGACGTTTTGCCGTTAATCGATTTTTCGGTATCAAGGACCCCCAAAACATGGATTCTGGCTACCCCACATGATAGAGGTTTTTTTCTCTTTGTAGTAACAGGATTTATCAACTTTTCGTTACCAGGGTAAGGCAATAACGGTTGTTCTGTCGAAATTTTCGCCGTTTTCGGGTGCACATTTACTTAAGTTTCTTTTTTTTACGAAGTTCCATAACAAGAGCGAAAAAGTAAACTAGCGGTGCTACAGCATGGCACAGACTTTCTCGTACCAATTGTTTCTAATTTCCTTGGTGTAGCCTGGCTTTAAGGTCACGCTCCGTTCAGCAGCATCTGATTCATACTTGTAGTATACTGGAGCATTATCCCCCAACATTCCAAGTTTCATTGCTAGTTCTCGGTGAATGAGTTTTGCCACTTGGTTATGTCTGCCTAAATTGGCACTCTCTGACAGGGTACTGCATCCAGCCATTATGTGATCGATAGACTCTCCGTTGTTAACTTATCTTCTACATTTGTCGAGGTCGTTTGTTTTTAAAATATGTTTTTCATAGCTTTTAGTTCTCTCGCCTAGCGAGGCACCATACAGCCGACACCGGGACCTTTAGAGAACCAAGGTGCCTTTTCGCTTGCAAACTCGGGCAGTCAGGTTTCGACGGTGACGTCAGGTGATGTTATATCAATAAAAACGTCCTCACTATGCGTGCAGTACTCACGAGATCAGCCTTTTGCATTGTGTGAATGTGCCAGTTGTTAAGGCTAAGCCTTGCAGACGATGAAGTTAATTCTTCAGAGACCAGTCCATTTGCAGAGATAACCACAGGAACTACTTCAACAGATACTAACCGCCACATGTCGCTCCGTTCAATAGCCAAGGCCTGATATTTTCGCCTCTTCTCAGCAATGGAAGCGGCTATATTTCTGTCTAGAGGGATAACTATGTCAACTATGAACTAATTACATAATTAATTACATTTATTTTGAACTGCAAGTGCGTATGATCCGGTGGCAGTGAAATAACAATAATTAGAATAATAATACAATAATAATACAATAATACAATAATAATAATAATAATAATACAAGATTAATAATAATACAGTAATTAGAATAATAATACAGTACATGACCAGACATGCAATAATGTACTATCACTAATATTAGGTATTATAACAAATATTTCAACTCGTATGATATATAATAATTATAATTATATGTCGGTGATGCTAAAATTTAATACAGGCTACATAAATATTGGCTAAATTTATTGTTTTTAATTCATTGATCGCGTTCACTACAATTAACTGCACGACACTGCACTGCACAACACTACACTACACTGCACTACACTACACACTACACTACAAGACACTGTTTTTGCTTTTAGTTACTTTATTAGTACTACATCGCACTTCACCGCGCTTCCACAGCATACCTTCACCGCACTTCACCGCATACCGCACTTCACCTTACTCATTTAATGTCTGTACTATCATATTGTTCTAACTTATTTCTAAGAACTTGGACACTTAGAGGAAGGCTTTGAAAAATTGCTGCGGAAGTAAACTGTTCAATCTTTAATTGTTCTGTTACAAAAGGAAAATTTCCCAAGATCTGAATTTTGTTTCCTTGTTCCGAATTTTGTGGGTGTGATCGCTTCGTGAAATAATTTTGTTTCTAGTCTAACCTGAATTTCCTTCCAAGCTGTTGAAGCATACGTATGATTTATAAAGGCGCAAAAGCCTCGCCCTTGTTCTTCTCATTTCTAGGTTCCCATGCCTTTTTATCGCCGTTAGTTCTGTAGAGTAAACTTATTCGCTTTTCTCTGTATTCTATCCTAGATTTTTCCGGTGCGACTTTCTGTATGGATCCCAACATGCCCTCCGTATTCCATGAGAGGGCGAGCCAGCGAAAAATATGCTGAATCTTTGCGTTTGCAGAGCTTTTCTTTAAATTCGCATTACAAATGCAAAGACTTCCACGTTTTCCTAACTACCTGATTTATGCTTCTCCCACCTAATTTACTATCTATATGAATGCCTAAATACTTGCACCAGTGAGACTCTTGGGATGATGACCTCACCTAAACGATAGTCTGGTTCCTCATAATTTCGTCCGCCCGAACGTTATTGTTTGCACTAGATCCGTTAATTCCCGTATCTCATTTTCCAGCCCAATCACCTAAATGTTTCAAATCCTGCTGTAATATTTGTTCGTTAGCGCTACCTTGATTTCACGGTATATAACACAAACGACTGCAAAGAAACGCACCTTTGATTTACTGTTAGGATGAAAATCATTCACGTGCGCTAAGAAAAGTAATGGCCCTAAAACCCATCCCTATGGATCCCCTGAAGTAACAATATTCATAGTCGAAAACCGAGTTCTAATTCGAACTTTTTTCCTGTCTCTAAGAAATTCGCTTATCCACTTCCGAACTATAGCATCAACTCCTGAAGTTAATAATTTCCTGATAAGTAGATTATGCGGTACTACGTCGAATGCTTTCGCAAAGTCGATTACGATTGCATCCACCCTCCCACCCGCGTCAACTTCGTCAGCTAGATCTTTGAAAAGAGACGGTTGGCTTTCGTACGAATATTTCTTCTAAACCCATGCTGTCGTGAAAAATCCAGTTCGCTTTTTCCCATTCGCGGCAGATAACCCGGCCTATTAAATGCTCCATTATTTTGCATACTACTGATGAGCGATACGGTCTATAATTACAAACTTTCGTTTTATCACCTTTTTTTGAAAATAGGGACCACTATAGCTGTCTTCCAATCGTCTGGTAGACTTGCATTATTGATTAGAACATTGAATAATAATCTTAACAAATACGCTTGTCTGCCTCCCACCGAGTTTAATAAAATCCTGTCAGATGCCGTCTGGTCCGCGTGATTTACCGTTTTTCAGTGATTTTATACGTTTGCAGGTTCCAGCCATGAAGCCCGAACTGGTTTTCTATTGGGAAAATGTGAACTTGCTCCTGCTGCCCATTTTAGTTTTGAATATTGATACAAAATACGCGTTGAACGCATTGCTTTCAGCTTGGTCGCCGTGCAATGGCGCCGTTATCTGCGTCTAGAATTTCCTGAATTTCTTCCTTATTCCCCAGCGTCTGCGGACATATTTGTAAAGTCTGACCAATTATTTCTTCCTGTCTCCAAAATATTTCTTAAAATAATTCATGCATAATTTTCTTTTCTTTTTCTAATTCCCTGTAGAATTTTTAAAGATTATCATGTCAGCAATGCGATGTCTCCTATTAAATGCTAGTCTATTTTTCTCTTTAAACGCCGTATCGCCCCATTAAAATATTCAGGATCAGGATTACTTTTCAGTATTTTGCAAAGAACAGGCAATATCTAAAGCTGCTCTACGATTGTTTTAAAGCCCCCATTGTTCCTCCATACCCCTTCTGTTCTTAGAAAGTAATTCGTATTTTTCCTTAAGAAACTACGTAAACCTTCGACAATTTGCTTTTGTATATTGCCTAACTATCGTTCCTTTCGCCTTAGATAGTTTAATCACGTTTGTTTGTACTTCTACAATCGCTGCTTTGTGGTCGCTATTTCCCTGAAAGATGTCGCAAGAAGGAACATTTCTGCAGGGCTGACAAGGAAAATGTCAAACACTGCGCTGTGCCGCGTGGGTTGGTCGATACCTGCGTTAAAACCCTGCTCATACTAGTCGGTGTGCGCTTTTGAATTTTCCTGTCGCATACCTCTCCTTTCCAGTTAGCGTCGGGAAGAGTTGTCACTAGCGACAAAAATAGAACGACCGTTCTGTTTTCCACCCTATCGCGATTTCATCTAAAATTTCTTAACCGTCGTTTGGCGGCCTGTAACAAGCAATAATTTCCACGGAATTATCTAGTAAAATCAATTACCATTCCTAACATTTCAAAGTTGTTACTAAACCAGCTATTCCCAACTATTAACGAGTCTTGACGCAGAAAAACGCCCCCACCTCTTGTTTTTTCTATCTCTTCGATATAATTTATAGCCGTAACATAAAATTTCAGAATTAGCTACCTCATCTGTTAACCACGATTCTGTCCCTATCACTATATCTGGATCACATGTATCAACTAAGTTCCAAAACTCAATGGTTTTATTAATTATACTTCGACAGTTTACCTGCAATAATCTTAGAAAGCCCTTCCTCACCTGAACATATCTGGTCGCCCGCCGTCGTCGCCGCCGTCTCCGCCGCTGCCACGGTCGCCGCCGTCGTCGCCGCCGTCAGCACTTTCGCCAACCCTTTTTATGTCAACCCTTTCCGCGAAAACTTGTCGACCCATAATATGTCAGGTCTGTTGGCTTGGACCCTGCGATCAGTGGTGACTGCAACATTCCACAAGAGCTTCCACCGTTTAGTCTCCAGAACTGAATCCGGCTTGAACTTGTAGTATGGGACTTCTTTCTCTACCATCTCTGACTTTGCAACCAGGGCCTGATGGACAACCGCAGCAACGTCATTGTGCCGACTCAGATATTCTGTTTGTGCCAATGCAGAACCACTGCCCATTACGTGTTGGAGGGTTTCGCCGGGTCGATTGCAAAGTCGGCAGCGGTCCTCTACACTCATATCCCCAATCACATACCTTTGGTAATTGCAAGTGGAGGTTTCTTCGTCCTGAATAGAAATGACTAAGCCATGTGTCTCAGTAAAGAAGCCAGATTTTGTTAGACAGCGTTCCCTTTAAGCTCAGCAGGAAACCTGCCATTCAAACGCTTCTGGGCCCATTCACTCAGCCTATCTTCTTTGTTGATACACAGACTCTGAGTCCGCTTCATTGAGGTTCAATGGAGTAAAATTCTTGTCCGTAGCACAAATTGCTTCATGCACAACCGTCGTTTTCTGAAGGAAGTATTTGCGAAGACTGTTGATTTGCTCGCGCAAAGGGACTCAAAATCCAAAAGACCTCTACCTCCTTCTTTCCGAGGTATGCACAGTCTTGTCACTGAACTGTTGGGATAGTGCATGCGGTATTTGGTATGAGTGGTCCTAACTTTTCGATTAAGGTCCTGCAGTGCAGTTCCTTGTCAGTGAAGAATACCAAATGTATAGACAGCCACAGGTACTGCCCAAATGTTGATAGCTGACATGAGGTTCTTTCCATTTAAAAGAGTTTTACAAATTTTTGCGACTCTTTGCAAGACTTCATTTTGAATAACATGCCTCATCCTTGCTCCACTTGTGCTCAATGGTTGATGCACGCCTAATTATTTTTAGGTATCATCTTGCCCAAGTTCTTTTATATTGGTGCCACACATAGGTGTTGGTCTGGGTGAAGGATTTTTCCCTTTCCAAGTGCGCTGCAGGCATTTATCAATGCTAAACTCCATGCAAATAGTATCGCTGAAGGTCTTTACAAGTTCAAGCAACGAGTAAAGCTGGTTCTTATCTCTGGTGTATAACCCGGAGATTGTCCATGCAGAACTGATGATTAATGAGGATATGGGGATATTTGGTGATTTCATATCCCATACCCGAATCTCTTAACATTCTGCTGAGAGGGTTTACAGCTAGGGAGAACCATAAAGGGCTTAGACTATCTCCCTGGAAAATTCCTCGTTTAATCTTCAGTTCCTTGGTGGTATAGCTACCTCCAGAAAAGGAGACTTTTATCTTTGTGCGCCAAATTCCCATGCAGTGTCGGATTAGGTTCACATTCTGGGCATTTAATTTGTAGAGGCGACGGACATATAAAAGCCACGAGTGAGGTATTGAGTCGAAGGCCTTGGTTTAGTCGATCCATCCAACAGAAATGTTGCGGTGTCTTCTTTTGGCTTAATTGACTACAACACTGTCTACTATCAATAATTCTTTGCTACCTTGAGCACCCTTTCTACAACAGATTTGCTTTGGTGCCAGACGATTGTTGGCTTTCAGATGAGTATTCAGCATACTAGCTAGCACAGATGTACAAATCTTATATAATGTGGGGAGACAAGTGATAGATCGATAGTTACTCGGAGCCTGAGGATTGTTAGACTTGCTTATCATAAACGCGCTCCCTTCAGTAAAGACGTCGGAATGATGCTTGGATCGTTGAATGGAAACGAAACCACCTGGCCAAGACCGCTTGTGAATACATGAAATATACCGACGTTTTGTATCCATCAGTACCTATTTGCTTTTCAATTCTGCGTCTTCCTGATTGAATGCAGATATCTTTCCGTGTAATATTAGGCGAAACTAGCGCTTTGTTGTATCACAACACTTCTCTTCCTATTCTGCTATCCAATAAGCTCCATCATCATGGGTCTTGGGAATCTCCATATTACTCCAATATTCTTCCATTTCGGAGCTTTTACGAACTGTTTCCGGCAACATTCTTTGATCTTTGAGTTGCCTGAAAAATTTCTTCTGGTCGCATGAATACATAGCATTCTGTTGTCTTCGTTTCTTTGCTTTATGATATCTTCTTATACGACACCCAAGGGCTGCGACGCGCTGTTTCAGGTACTGAAGTCTGTCTCGAAGCCTCTCCTCGAAATTCGGCTGGGTTCTTCGAATTCTCATCTTTCGTCCAATCGCCTTCACTGCATTGGAGACCTTTCTAGTTGCGTTCTCAGGAGCCGTAAAGAAGGCTGTCAGGGTGCCTATGTCTCGCCGGAAGCTTTCGATCTTGCATTCAACGTCTCAACCATGGGGGTTTGGTGGGTTTAGCAGTCTGTACTGCGTCTTTCGATGTTTTCAATTGATCATTTACATGTTTTTTATTATTATTATTATTATTATTGTTATTTTTGTTTTATTGTTATTGTTTTTGTTGTAGTTGTAGTTGTCGTTGTAGTCGTTGTTGTTATTTGTTATCAACTCTTAATTCACAGCTTTCTTGAATTACAGTAATCACATAGATACACATCAAAGCATGATCACTTATTACTTACAAATTAATGAATAGCGTTTACAGTGTTTAATAATAATAATAATAATAATAATAATAATAATAATAAAATTGTCTTTATTTGTGGCGAGGCTGAGGCCTTAAGACCTGCTCCTTGGCCAAACCACTTTAATTAATTTACAATTTTAAAAATTACAGTTGAGGCGTTCTGATGTAGTTAACTGGCTTTTCATGTCGCAGAAGAAAAAGAAATCAATTTGTGACTACCATCTACATCAATATGTGTCTGTGTGAGCCAAATGAATTTATTGTCATTTTTGTTTATTCTTGAAATTTTTCAAAATGGAAAGACATTATGTAAGGAACATTCTTTAAAAAAATGAGATAAAAAAGAGCTCCCACTTATTCCACTTAGAATCAATAATTCAAAATTCGCCCGAAATGTCAGTTGTCATTACCCGACTTGCCTCAGCTGTGAATAATAAACAAAAAAGTGGGTGTTATTTTACATTTACGTCTGGGATGCAGTACTAGGGATCATTCCGGCATATGCCTTAAGCGATTGAGTAAACCCAGAAAAAAAACTCAATCAGGATGGCGGCTTAAGGCCGAAATATTGAGAGGAAGAAATATCAGGGCTGAGAGTGAAAAACAAAAGAAAAGGGGAAGAGAAGAAAATGGAGATGGACAAGAGGAGATAATAAAGAAATGATAATGAAAAGGATACGGGGGGATCAGAAGGGAAAATATAGTACATAATTTTACAATTACATAACAACAGGTAGTGCTTGATGACATATACAATACATAATCTCAATCAAAAACATGAAAAATTACCACATTAATCATTAGGTAAAGGCACTTACGAAAGGATATCTTACAGTAGAAAATACAGAAAGTGTCAATAAAATACGAGTAATAGTGTGACTACTGATTTTCTTTGTAACAATAATAGTAATAAAATATATAAATAATCATAAAGGTGACAAACATCATAATTTCAGAAACATTTGTAAGCTGTAGTATTTTCTTATTTTACATTTAGAAATCTATTACATTATAGTAACAAAGTTGTATTTTAGATATAGCTATGTCATTTCTCTAATTTTAAACATTGTATCAGCAGTAATATGATTATTTTTTTCTGTATCCTGAAGTAGGAAAGGAGGAAGATGGCCAGGAGTAAAGGAGTGGGAAGAAATACTTTCGAAAATGTGACTTAAAAAGACGATCTAACAGGGAGGATGATATGTAATAAAGGGATCATGGTCATTGCTCCAGAAAATAATTAAGATAAAATTGCGAATAGAACAGAGAGCGTGTGTAAACTACATTTCAATGTTTTTCATCCAGACACCAAGTTGAGTTTTGAATTTTCTAAAGTTGCTAATTCTCTTAAAATGTGTAGGTAGTGAGTTCCAGTTTCAATTACTGTGACAGTGTAAGATTTACTGCACAGCAGTAATGCCGAACGCGATCGCTCTAGTGTTAGCATTTTGAAGTTCTTAGACATGTGTGTTTGAAGGCCGTTGTACAAGATTTTATGGAGAAACAAGAGGCTATGCAATATTCTTCTTTTTTCAATAGAACTAATTTTTGTCTGTCTGTAGTATGCAGATACGTGATCGTACTTACAAAGATCGAATATGAAACGAATGCATGCGTTTTGTGCTGCTTGCAAACTTCCGTTATTGCTTGGTTTTTAAGTCAGTGAGCAAGAAATCACAGTAATCGAAATGGGGCATAATTAGTTAAGTAATCAGGTTCATACGTGTGTTTATAGGAAGTAGTTATCGTATCGAATATGAAACGAATGCATGCGTTTTGTGCTGTTTGCAACTTCCGTTGTTGCTTGGTTTGGTTTTATTTATTTGTTTTGTTGAATTTGTTCCTTGATTGTGTTTGAAAGGTTTATTTGGTTTGGTTAGTAGGCTGATCGGGAGAATAGCTACCCCCCCTATGCCAAGGCTACATTAAGTCACATACGTTTCTAAGCAATTGTTTTTTTCATTCGTTTGTTTGATTTCATTTGAAAGTCATTTGCTTTATGTATTATTCTCCACATATATTGATAAAGGTAAGTTTGAAATTATTCTTTAATTACATTTTTAGTGAATTCAATTGCATTGGTGAGAATGAGTGAAATTTTAAATGGTATTTTTTCTGTAAGTTACGTATGAAAGGAAAATTAGAAATTATTAAGTGTGTATGAATGTTGGAATTATTACAAGTAGACATGAATGTTCTAAGTGTGGAAGAGAAAGAAATTATCAAAAAAATGAAAATAATGAGCACACCAATACAATCGAAAGCACTTGGAGTGCAAATAAGCGCCAATTGCCTCGGCATAGCGTCAAAGACGAATTTCAGATTTATCTTTTTGAATATATGTGGAGAAAAAAACATGTTAAAAAGTATCAGTGACATTATGTGGAAATTCTTAACATCTATAGTATCAATTTACGAAACTTCACAAAAAGACTAGACGTGAGTACAATATTTTTTACTTTTATATATTTTTAATTTTTTTTAGTAGGAGATGACATTTTTTAATGTCTATTTATTTACTATCCCTCTAAAAGAAATTTTCTTAAAAGTGAGTGTTCCCTTTAAAATAAATTCTCTTAAAAGGGAGGGAGGTGTATAAAAAACAACGTGAGCGCCGGAGCGACAGCGGAGGCGCGAACCAGGGCTCCTATTCTTAACCGTTCGTGATCATCTCGAACGTTCGTGATTGACGTCATCACGAATGAAATGCGAATTTACGTATTCTTAACCACTCGACTCGTCTCACGTCATCACGAATGAAATGCGAATTTACGTATTTTGTGGGGTTTGTAGCAGTGAGATTCATCACGAATAGTAAACATTATTACCATAACCTCATTTTCTTCACATTCTGAGGGAAGGTGCGTAGTAAATTATAGTAACCACCTACCGTATTCTTATCTAATAACTTTGTACGCTCATAGAAGTTACTAAATATTATATCAAATACGATTTTTAGAAGTTTTAGAATTTTATTTTTAGAAACATTTAGAATATATCTTCACTAATAATGTGTGTATAATGTAACTTTGCCATGCCTAACGAACAGAATATCATTATAATTATGCTTTTCAGAAATGGATGAAATAGTCGCTCTAGAACTGTTAGAGTCATTAGCAGATGCAGAATGCAATGCACAAGCATTGCCGAGATCTATTGCAACTATTCGCAATCCCATTGATGAATTATCAAACCGAGAATTCATTAAAATATTCAGAGTATTCAAAGAGCTGTTCAATTTCATTACGATAACTCTAAGCCCTTACTTGAAGCCAGCTCGTGCTCCTAAGGACATGGATGTGGCTATGAAGGCATACTATTAATTAATAAATCTTTTGTTATTTTGCACTAGTGAACTTGTAGTACATTTCTTATTTTGAACCTAGCATAATTTTTTCTTCACATTTTGCTTGGGTTGTATCTAGGTGCTGATAGCATTGAAGTTTTTCGCATCAGGAAGTTATCAAGGAGACATTGGAAATAATTGGTTTCTGGGTGTATCTGTCAGCAGGTGTATTCAAGAAGTTGCAATTGCATTAAATCATCCTAGAATTTTCAATGAATATGTAAAATTTCCGTCCAACTTTCAAGAACTCAATCACGTTAGATCAAAATTTTATCAGAAGTTCTCTTTTCCTGGAGTCATTGGATGTATTGATTGCACCCACATTGCTATTTTCCCCCCTGAAGTAAATCATCCACAGTATCCAGAGAATCTTTATATAAATCGGAAAGGGTATCATTCAATAAATGTTCAATTAGTTTGTGATGCAAACTTAAAAATCTTAAATATTAATGCTAAATATCCTGGTTCTACACATGATTTTCTTCCATTTATTTCCATTTCTTTTCAGCATCTTTCATAGTAAATGTCTGAGAACATTTTCCTGACACTAATATCTCGTTTTCGGGCTGGCTCAACCACTCTATCACTAGTTCTTTTTGTCTTTCTGAAGTGTATACCTTTCTCACGTCCATATTTATAAAAAAACTATGCAATACACAAAACTAAATACTATTTACAAAACAAGCCTATGGATTACTTTTCTAAAAGGAACTAAAAAATAAAATAAATTGGAAACCAGTAAACAGTAAAAAATATCTAACTCGAACAAAAATATAATACTACAGAATTGTAATTAATGTCTTTTCACACAACGCCACTACGTTACACTACACACAACGCCACAACGCCCTAACACAATGTCTTTTCACACAACGCGCGTAAACCTCAGCTGTTTGAGACAATCGAGCAGCGAGTGAAGCGTTGCCAAACGTTACCGCTCGTCATGTGCGAATGGTATCGCGAAGGGTATTTAAGAATACGGTTTCCAGTCTTCGCAATTGGACCGTTCGAGACATTACGAATGGAACGGTTTTGAGCCAAAGAAAGAATACGGTCGACACTGTTCAGTCACGCCCCTTCGTAAAGTGCTAATGGCTCTCGTGAAAACGTCCCTATGAAGTCTGTTTCGCTTAGGTATATGCACGTACGTGAGTCCGGGAAATATTTAACTTTAATTACGTATGCGGAAAATCTCTTAACATGCTCTCACAATCAGTAAAACTGCCACGAATTCAATAGAAAGAAAAATGATTTTAAGCCGGAAACACATGCACCGTTACGCATCTCGCATTCAAGTCTCGGTTTTAAAATAAACATAATATTTATCACATAAAAAGAAAATTCAATCTAATATATAAAGAAAAAAGGATTTTTACAGAAGAGCACATAACACTGCACTTCCTAATGTCAATTATTTCTCACAGCGCACTATATTTTTGTCGGACAAAGACACCACAAAGGGAAGTATCGAAGCCATTTACAAGTTAGGCAACTGCAAACGAACGAATGCGGGAAGGGAGTCTAATGGGCTCAAGGGCACAACGACCACAGAACCTTCAGGTATGTTGCCAGCACTAGCTGTCACTTTGGTTCATCCTTAATAAAATCGCTCTATAGCAGGTATGACTTTGATTTTTCAGAGATTGGCGTTTCTGTAAATACGCTTGTGGCCAACTTTGTAACTAATACCCCCACTCCGCCCGCTTTTCCTCAATCCATCGTTCAAGAAAAGTTGCGCGAGTAGTACGTTGAGTAGCATGTGTAGCTTTCGAGTTGTGGTTATGTAGAAATAGTCTGTTGTTGAACTAGTGAGGATCACGGTGAATAAGAGGAATGACGAAAAAGGGGTCTTCAGTGAGAATTATGATAAAAAATGAAATGTGTAAGTTGCTAAGTTCAGTGTTTACTTTCAGCTTTGTGAATTGCATTTGCAAACGTGGGAAATTGAGAATTCAGTGGTCTATCGTCATGATCGACTAAAAATCAGTCTTTCTTTAAAACATACACGACAGTCTCGGGGAGTTATGCCTTCTTTGTTGCCTAATTATCCTGCTTACTTGAATCCCCAAAAAACTTCCCCCAGAGAAAGTCCCCAAGGAAAGAAATTGCATTTAAAAAACGAGAATAAGCTTGCTGCTATTGGAGAAAGTGTAAAAGAAAACATTGCAAGATCAAATGACATATCTTTCAGTACTTTTGATGAACTAAAAAACAAACTGGAATTGCTTATTTTGGACGATTATTAGTATTCTTTTCAACATATTGATTGTAATTCTGCCTCTCAAATTATCAATTCATTTGTGGTGGGTAAGGAATTGAAACTCACTGTTTGTTTTTGTAGAAAAGTACTAAAACTAGGAGGTACTACAATATAAAATAGTGTGATACAAATGAAATTAGTGATCTTTTAGAAAATGTTAAGTTAAAGTTATATTTTAATACACATTTTTATGGTGGAAATGCATGGTGGTTATTTCCACCATGGATGGATTGAAGAAATGCGGTGGGGGTATTAGTTACAAACTCGGCCACTAGAGTATTTACAGTAATGCCAACCTCTGAAAATCATAGTCAAACCCGCTACGTGTGCGGCCAGGTCACCGCTCTGGGTATGCAACAGGGATACTAGATAATAGTTTTAGGTGCCTTCCTTGAAGGCCATGGATCTACCTCAACTATTTCTTTAGGCAATGGTAATAAATCTGAACAGAAGTTCTCGACTATAAAGGCAACTAGTTTTGGCTAGCTTATGTTTCGCGCCAACGAAGTTTTAATGCTTGGAACGTCATCAGTGCTCGCTGTGAGGTTTTGTCTTCAACTGTTTATTGTTCAAGAGAGGGGGAAGCAAGGTTCCATAAAAGTTGCGCTAGTATGTCTTGGGGTGTTGGTTAGGGTAATACCTGCTCTCTTCCTCAGGGTGGCATTAGGGGAGATGAGATTAAGCATACTTCCCGACAGTTTACCTACCTGAAACCGCCCGCCACTATCCGATTCCCTCAAACATAGTTGCCAGTGCAATTTTCTGTGGGTTGCATTTTAAATTGATCACTCGGTAGATCATACAGATACTTGGATTTAAATATATCTGCACCTGACGTAAATCAGCTGTTTCGGTGTCATCCAATCGGAAGGTTGAAGGTCACCATAGTGACGCTGAGCTTCCGATAGGATGACACCTTAACAGCGGACGACCTGTCAAATGCAGCTGTAAATAAATATAAGTATAAATAAGTGTGTTGTACTGTACAAGTATTACACAGTACTGTTCTGTATTGTATAAATACTGTACAGTGAGCTCTATATTATATACTGGAACCGTACATATTGTATACTGGACCGTACATATTGTATACTGAACCGTACATATTATATTCTATTATATACTGTAACCGTACATATGTTACGTATATTAAATATTAGTACGTATACTGCGGTTTAAGCTTGACGCAAGGACGTGGGTGTGCTGCTCGCCGCACCGATTTGTACTCGTTCTGCGCAGTACCGAATACGTCATGAACCACGTGACCACAACACTGTCACCGTTTGAAGAGCCAAGCCAGGCGTCGCGGTGTGGCAAACAAGAGGTTTGCCAGGGAGCAGGTGTCTCAAGCTGGAACAGCACTGTCAGCACACCCGAATAAAATATGTTGAATGATTTATTGCCACGTATTTGTGTTGATAAAAGGGATGTGAGCTGGCCTGAGGCGTCGCTAGCATACACATATTATAAATTCGAAAGGCCAAAATGTATTGCGAATTGATAGCCAGGTATTTTCGGGGTGAGGTGTGAGATGGCTTGACGCGACGCCAGCATGCACATAAGTTACATTCAGATAGTTGCTCGATAAAAACGGTCAAATGATTTATTGGTAATTAACCGGAAACCGGCCTTAAGTTAAATTCGGTTCGTTTCTCGACGGAAACGATCAAACGATTTATTGATTATTAATTACTAATTAATTGCCACAATTTCGAATTAATTGTCAAGTATTTTCGTTGAGAAAGCGGCTCTGGCGTTTCACGAGACCTCAGCACACACACAAGTTCAATTCGAATCGTAGCTCGGCAGAAAAAGTCTATTAACAGTCTATCTAATAACAGTCCAATATTTTCAGTGTGTTAATTATAATAAATGCATTGAAAAAAATAGGTTAAATTACTATATCAAATTTCGGTTTCGTTAGTTCTTAAGTTTTACCAGCTCCCTTGATACTTCCAAACATTTTTGGTATTTCGTTTATGAAAATTCTGAAATTTTTTCCGATTATTAATTTATAAGTATGTAATATTTATCAAAATGATGATTATTATTATACGATGTTTTAAAATTAATATTTAAAAAGCCCACAGTTAATGAAAAAATATTGAGGGAGTTACTTTTACTCAATTAGCCCGAGAACCTGAATTCTGTTTGATGAATCTCTTCAGATCTGTTGAAAGGGCTCGTCCAAATCTTCCATGCATTTAATATTATTAACATATCGCACATTAGCATCACTCTCAAGGTCAATATTTTGTTCTAATCATTATTGAAATGAAAAGGTACTGACTTGTTCGAAAAATATGTCCGAGAGAACTATGCTTCTTTATGCAAATTTGACAAGCAAAACTGACCAGAGATACACAGCCAGAGCCACAATAAACCAAAAAAAATTTAAGGAAAACCCAAAATTTACAAAGTTCTTAAGGAAATTGGAAAACCACCAATGAGTTGTTTGTATTTTCCTCATTACGTAAGTAACCTTATTTTACTGCTACCATTTTAATACATTGTTTCATTCTATTATTATTATTATTATTATTATTATTATTATTATTATTATTATTATTATTTACTCAAGTCTCTCGCCTAGTATGACATACAGCCGACACCGGGACCTTTGGAGAATCAAGGTGCCTGTTTCGCTTCCAAACTCGGGCGTTCAGGATTCGACGCTGACGTTAGGTGAAGCTATATCAATAAAAACTTCCTCATGATGTGTGCAGTACTCTGGAGAACCACCTTTTGCTTTGTTTGAATGTGCCAATTCTTAAGGTCACGCCTTGGAGACAATGAAGTTAGTTCTTCAGTGGCCAGTCCATTTGCAGAGACGACCACAGGAACTACCTCAGCAGATACTAACAGCCACATGTCGCTCAGTTCAATAGTCAAGGCCTGATATTTTCGCTTCTTCTCGGCAATGGAGACAGCTATATTTCCGCCTATAGGGATAGCTATGTCGACTATACTCCCTTTCTGTGAAAACTTGTCGACGTATTATGTCAGGTCTGTTGGCTTCGACCTTGTGATCAGTGGTGACTGTAACATTCCACAAGAGCTTTCACCATTTCGTCTCCAGCACTGAATCCGGCTTGAATCTCTTTGATGGGCAATCGCAGCAACGTCGTTGTACCGACTCATGTATTCTGTTTGTGCCAATGCAGAACACCCGCCCATTATGTGTTGCAGGGTTTCGCTGGGTTGATTGCAAAGGCAGCAGCGGTCTTCTACACTCATATTCCCAAGCACCTTAGGTAATTGAGAGTAGAGGTTACTTCGTCCTGAATACAAATGACAAAGCCTTGTCTCAGCAAAGACGCCAGATTTTGTTAGCCAGGAGACTGACAATCCCATGTTCACAGCGTTCCCTTTGAGCACAGCAGGAAACCTGCCGCGCAAACTCTTTTGGGTCCCCTCACTCTGCCTATCTTCTTTGGTGATAAACGATTCTTCGAGTACACTTGATTCAAGTTCAATGGGGTAAAATTCTTGTCCGTGGCACTAATTGCTTCATGCACAACAGTCGTTTTCTGAAGGAAGTATGAAGTTGCGAAGATCGTTAATTTGCTTCGCGCACAAGGGCTCAAAATCCAGACGATTCTCCGTCGTCCCGAGGTTCGTATAGTCTCGCCACTGAACTGTTGGGATTGTGCATGCGGTACTAGGTAAGAGTGGTTCTAACTTTTCGATTAAGCTCCTGCAGTGAAGTTGCTGTTCAGTGAAGAATACCAAATGAATAGGCAGCCACATGTGTTGCCCAAGTGTTGATGGTTGACATGAAGTTCTTTCCATTTAAAAGAGTTTTATAAATTTTTGCGACTCTTTGGAAGACTTTATTTTGAACATCACGCCTCATCGTTCCTTCACTTGTGCTCAAAAGTCGATGCACGCCAAAATACTTGAAGGTGTGGACCAAGTTCTTGGATATTTGTGCCACACATCAGGATAAGTTTGTCAGGATTAAATATTTTTTTCTCTTTTTCACATACACTTCACCGCATTTATCAATGCCAACACCTACAAATAGTCTGAAGGTCTTTACAAATTCAAGCAATAAGGAAAGCTTGTTCTTACTTCTGGCGTACAACTTGAGATCATCCGTGTAGAACTGATGATTATGGGGTTATGGGGATTTTTGGTGATTTCATATCCCATCCCCGAATCTCAAAACATTCTGCTGAGATGGTTTAGAACTAGGGTGAACCATAAGGAACTGAGACTATTTATCTGAAAAATTCCTTGATTGATCCTCAGTTCCTTGGTGGTATAGCTGCCTCCAGAAAATGAGACTTTTATCTCTGTATGCCAAGTTGTCATGCAGTGTTGAATTAGGTTCACAAGCTGGGCATTTACTTTGTAGAGGCGAAAGACACACAAAAGCCACGAATGAGGTGTCGAGTCGAAGGCCTTGGTATAGTCGATTCATGCCACAGTTGCTGTGCCTTTTATCGCTTGATTGACTACAACACTGTCTACTATCAATAATTCTTTGCAACCTTGAGCACCCTTTCTGCACTTATTTTGCTCTGGTGCCAGAAGATTATTGGCCTTCAGATGGGTATTCAGAATGCTAGCTAGCACAGATATAAAAATCTTATATACTGTAGGGAGACAAGTGATAGGTCGATTGTTACTCAGAGTCTTAGGATCGCTAGGCTTGCTTATCATAAATGTAACTGTTAAATTTGGAAAATTTAAGTGCCTGCAGTTTACTGTATTTTGTGATGTGAACCCTCCAGTGAAGCCATCAATCATCTTAGAAGACCATCTGAGAAGAAAACACATCAATAATTTATAAGGTTTATTCATGTAAATAGGTTTAACATGGTACCATATGAATAACTTTATTAACCTTAATTTCTCTTAAAAGGTAATAGTTTACAGTTAAACTGTGATCTCATGGCCATGAGAAGGTTTTGAAAACCTGAGATTTTGTTAGTAAGAGCTAAGTTTTTGCCAACCTTAATTTCTCTTAAAAGGTAATAGTTTATTATAAGAGAACCACTTGTTCTACCGGATTCTTATATCAAAATCCGGCATCTACATTAAATTTAGGACTATTTGGACACCTCATTTAACTCTGTAGCTTCAGATTTGATGTTTTCAGGTCAATTTAAAATATTTTTAGTCTGTATTCTGAGGAGCAGTCACAGTGCCTGCGGACTCTAACAGGGTTCGCTGGCATCGCTCAGGTGTCGAGAGGGTCACATACCCTGCAGGCGCTACCCTTACGTATTCCTTGGCAAAGAGGTTCCAAATGGTCGATCAATGCTCCCCACCGATGCGACCCCCCCTCCTCGAGGCTGTTACCCCTTCATCAGCCCTATATAAGACGTGCGCATCTCGCGCGCACCGCTCTTGCCCTCTCTTGCTTTTTCTTGTTTATTTTCGCAGGTCGCGTTCTGTGACGTGACTCTGGGTTTTTTGGCAGAGCCCGGCTCCATCAGAGTCGTTACTACGATCAATTTTTGTAAATAGTATTTTTGTAAATAGTATGTTTTAATGGATATAGCACCACTTTTTGAAGTATGTTAGTTACAATAGATCAAATTATGAAAAGATTTAATTAATATTGTTTCTCATTTCGTCATTGATACCTGAGCCATGGTTGTTCTTTTATTGTTGGTTCCCTTTGAACCAAACAATATGTTAATGAAATTGAGTGCATAAATGTATTTAATTTGTTGGTAATGTATGGACTTGGAAATGGAACTCTTACTTTGAAATGATTATGTTGTTAATGAAATGTTAATGCTTATGTTGTTTGCAGCTTGTTTACTTCGAATGTTATGTTCAATGTATGTCGCTGGCCTCCGAATGGTGTGGAGGTTCGGCTAATGTTGCTGCGCATTATTTATGAATGTTGTTAATGTTGCAGTTCCTGCCATGAGTAAGACGGCACTTGGCCGCATTTGGCAATTTATGGAAAGTTGCTCCCGCTGAGAGTAAGTCGGCGCTTGGCCGCATTCGGCACTCGGGAGACTACGAAAGGCGTCTGCTTGGCCCGTGCGGTAGCTCGAACCGCGGCCCTTGGTTGCAACGTCACGGTCCCGTAGCCGGCAGAGAAGTCGGCTGGGCTACAGCTGTCACCGGCACGGAGCGATGGGGTCACTTGCCGACCTTGTATATGTGGCATGTTGATCGGCGCTCGTGTCAAGGCACAGCTTTGTTCAGCGAGCAGCGGGCGGGCGCTTTGGACCGCTCACTCTCTTACGTGTAAACTTGCTGCATTCCTATGTTGTATTGTTACGTAAGGTATAGTAAGAAATCCATTTCAAGAATTTTGGTATTATGCACTCCTATGAAAGTTTGTTCCATGGCTCATACGTAGTTCTGCTTATCATGAATGTTATGTAAGAAAAGAAGGCCAAAATACGGCTTCTTTAGTAAATTTGTTTATGTACGTTTCTATCTACCTCGTCCTAAATTGGGCATTCAAAGGTAGATTATAAGACAGTATTTCTGTATGTGTTAGCGCGATGTTGTTGATGCGCTACTAAGTTAGTGTTCACCTTTTTTTATAAGGTTTATGTTTGAATTTTCAGCTTCCTCGCCCTAAAGTGGGTTTTACTGAAATTATTAATTCTGTATGTCGGCGCATTTTAACGCGCCTTTGTTCATGTGAGACGGCCTCGACCGTCCTTCAATCTTGCTTTGTAAATTGTAATTCTGCTTCGTTTTTCCCGCAGCTGCTTTAGAACCTGCGCATCAGGAAAAACTAATTTATGTAAAGTTGTTTATGCAATAAATGTGTTATGTTGAAAGTTATTTGATTGTCATATCTCCTGATTTGAGATCCTATAAAGTTGTGATACCTTTTCATTAAAAACCTGGGGCGTCCATTTGAAAAGTTCAAGTGTGACGACAATCTTTTGAATTTCGATAGCTTAGAAGCTTTTGTGTTAGCTTTGCATAATTATTTCCTTAGGCAAATGCATGGTCAGTTCGCTATCTATTACGTAGCGAAAATTTATGTAATTAATGTGCTGTTTTCAACAGCTGGCGACCGTACAAAATAAATTGTTATTAATTATGAGGTCAGCCAAGTTTGAGATTTAACAGTAACTCCTTCAGTAAAATACGCCGGAATGATAGTTGGATCGTTGAATGCGGCTTGAAACCGCCTGGCCAGAACTGTTTACACGGGAAATACTTCCACCAAAAGTTTTGAATCCCATCAGTACCTGGTGCTTTCCAATTCTGCGTCTTCCTAATTGAATTGAAGATATCTGTGTAATATTAGGCGAGCACATCTGTGGTATATCACAACACCTTCTTCTTCTTCTTCTGCTATCTAGTAAGCTCCATCATCATGGGTCTTGAGAATGCTCCATGTATTACTCTAATATTCTTTCATCTCCGAGCTTTTAAGAACTGTTTCTGGCAATTTTCTCTGATATTTGAGTTGCCTGAAAAATTTATTCTGTTCGCAAGAATACAGAGGATCTCGTTTTCTTCGTTTTATTGCTTTATGATATCTTCTTATACGACACCCAAGGGCTGCGATGCGCTGTATCATATACTCAAGTCGGTCTCGATGCCTCTCCTCGAAATTCAGTTGGATTCTTCGAATTCTCATCTTTCGTCCAATCACCTTCACTGCATTGGAGACCTTTGTAGTTGCGCTTTCACAAGCTGTAAAGAGTGCCTATGTCTCGCCGAAAGGTTTCGATCTAGCGTTCAATATGTCTCAACCATAGTCTCCGAGCAGAGAGTGCGCTGGTCGCACACTCTCTGCTCGGATACCGTTATGTGCGGATGCAGCTTTGACCATTCTTCTTTAAATCGCGTCCTCCATGGCCGCTTAAAGTCTGGTAGCCAGAAAGTACGCATGCATGATAGAGATATTTAACTCCTTAGTCCATTTCATGCGTTGGCGTTTGTTCTGAGGTCGGGCGGGGTGCACTGTCGTCCTGACCAAACTGTGACCCCCCAGTATTTGTTTGTATTGTGGTCGCCGTAAGTGGTGCAGAGCCACACGTTCTCGGATGGTATGAAGAGGCTCCACTGGCACAGGTAGTACATTTATTACTGCGAGCCCGGTGCCAGATCTCGTAGCGCCACCTTGCAAGTGCAGGTCGCAAGTGCATCACGAATCCTTTGACTTTTTCTCATAACTACTTCTCCACAAGCGGGCCCGGCAAGAGTCGAGAGAGGAAGCACCTCTCGCCTCTGAACCAGAGCCCCAGCTGCCCAACCCTTTCCCGAAGGTCAGGGACATAGGTCACCTCGCAACTTCCAGAAGAACAGACAGGCATTCGATTTGCCATTGCCCTGATATCAAACACTCATTAGTGCCTTTGCCCATCCTCCACGTGCCGTAGCTGTTCTCTCTTCCCACGTGGAGCTGGTCTTCAGGAGACGTAAAGAAAAGGATGAAATGGATAGAAAATATTTTGGGAACAGAATCGGGAAAACAGTTAAGGGACAGCTAAGGTATCATTTTGGTGTCGTGATGACATGATGGGAGGAAGTGCGTATCGGGAGAAAGATGAACTCGGTGTTGGTTACATACAAAATGGTTTATTGTACGTTCCTATGCAAGTACGTTTACCCCAACAGAGGCTACGCAGCCCAGCACTCAGTCGGTCGTTGCCATGAGGAGGGTGGGGGAAGGGTGGCAGGTAGCGGCGGCAAATCCAGCGGCCTCAAGGCGGCGGCGGCGTGCATCGGAGAAGGCGGCGGCCACAAGGCGACGGCGCAGGCGGCGGCGAAGGCAGATAGGCTGGCGGTGGGTCGCTCGGTTCGGCACGGCGTCGATTCCCGACTCGGTCAACCCGAAAGCAACCGTAGAGCGGGACGCCGGCGATCACTACCGCACTTACGAAGAGCGGGAAACGAGCGACCACTTCTTAGGCCGAGCCCGCTCTTATATACCGCCGGGCCAGTCCATCCCCGGCGTCAGCGGGGGTGGCGTTGCTCTTGTTGGTGGGCACCTGCAGGGGTGCGGGGGGGGGCGACCGGTCGGCCTGGACATCTGGTCGCCAGACCAGCGCTGCGCGAGCGGAGGGCAGCGGTGAGGGGCGCAAGACGGCGCCGCCTCACCACATCACCCCGCCCGTAAACAGCCGCAGGGGGTGGGTCATTTTGGAAACGTGACTGAGTACTGTGCTGCTGTTCTATACAAATACTATACAACTACACAGTACAACACAAATACTATACTACTACGCAATACAACACAAATATACACTATACAAATTCTATACAAATACTATACTAACGCATATTACATATTCACAACAAGAGACACAAAACACAATCTACATTAAAAAATGGCATGAGACATACGACTGGTAACATCGGCAGTTCAAAAATGTCTTTGAGTCTTTTTGGCATCCCCTTGAATTTTTATTTACAGGTTGGTTCACGTTTTTTTTACACGTTGATTTACGGTTCTTCTGGGTCCTTTGCACTTAGCACTTAGCACCTTTGCACATCTCCCATTTTACGTTCACACACATCCACACGAACACACATAGGTAGGCGGCTTCAGTCAGTGTCCGCAGCTTAGATGGTGTGTGGCAGCTGGTCGGGCGCCATCCGCCCTTTTCACACACGCATGCCTCCAGGTGGGGGCGCAGGTTGGGCCCGTGCGTCGACGGCGCACGGGATCTCGCCCGCCCGCGCTTCCTTGCCGCCCGTCACCAGTGCCCGCATTTCCCGCAAGCAGTGCCGACGTGGGAGCCGAAAGGCGCTGGCGAAGCTGCGAGGCGCCATGGTAGCGACGTTGGGCTGCGCTCTGCGGTAGAGCTTTCCCCCTCTCCCCGATGCGCGCGAAGGCGGCCGGCGCGCAGTCTCCGCCTCTGGCGCAGCCGGGGGCGGCCGCCGTTCTTTTGGGCCCCCCCCGTCCGGTAAGGCCCTAGGGCTCTCAGGTTCAGTACTTGCCTGGGGCCAGCTGGTCGTGCCTTTCTTGGGGGCACCTGCGGGGGCGGGGGGGGCCGGTCGGCTGGACACTGGTCGCCAGACCAGCGCGGCCCGAGCGGGGGCGGGCGGTGAGGGGCGCAAGACGGCGTCGCCTCACCACATTGGCAAAGGAATAGATGGACCAGCGAAAAAGGGAGTGGAGAATGAAATATAGATTAATTTTAGATGGATGGACGGCTGCTCCTGTTAGTCGCCTTGTACAACAGGGGGAGATCCCGTGGTGCTATTCTACAAAAAAACGTACACTACATATTATTATTATTATTATTATTATTATTATTAATGAATTAAATTTTATTACTGTAATATATGTGGAATAAAATATCAAAGTTAATTTTGAATTACCACCTTACGTTGGCGTAGAATAAACCATGAAGGTAATTAATAAATAGTGCCAATTAGAGTCCGGCACGAGACGATTTTGCTGGAGCACCACGGAAGTTAACAGAATATCCGCTAGACATCAGGCCAGTTGGACAGGATTTTGCTCGGCCACGACCCACGGAGCAAAATATGCTCGGCCTTCAAACCCGAGCATCCGCTGCTCGATGCGAGGGGGGACGACGTGGCTTAGTCTCACTTAGGACAGCAATAGCGCATCATAAGTAGTGGGCCACAATGAGCTGATGTGTATATATGAGCTAAAATACGGAAGATGGTTATATAACCTAAAATGAGATGTGAGCATGGAAAAACGGGACAGTTTACGCTAATGCATGGAAATATTACGCTTCAAATAAAAATAATACAGTGATTAAAACATTTAAATAGGAATAATACCCTATTTCTTATGTTTTTTATTTTGTCATTCTGGATACAGTACCGTAATGACGTGCTGCTGCTCAAACGAAAGAGTAAAAATATCTTTCTGGTACCACTTGATTATTAGAAACGTTTCTATACTAAATTAAATTAATACATTTTTCACGAAATTTGTCAAAGTGAATTGCAGTATGAACCCTAAAATTCCATTACAGATTGCAAACGGTATAACAACAACAACAACAACAACAACAACAATAATAATAATAATAATAATAATAATAATAATAATAATAATAATAATATCATTTTTTCAAATTCCACTTTACTTTTCACCGATACTCGTTTTCCAATATTTTAAAAATAAAAATATGTCGCCGGTAAAAGAAGTGAAGTAGCAAAAACATCTAAAAATGTAATTTTTCCCCGTGGAAAATAGATATTCGTTTACATACTAACTACTGAAATCCGAAGAAAGTCTTTGGAATTTTACAAACAACGTGTAAAGTGTGTGTTTCTCTTATTCTTTTTAGATTTCTTCTTGTTTCTTACGGTGCAATCTTCAACCGAATCTAAGCATTCATAATCCTCTTAATTTGCTTTTGAAGCCACGGCACACTGTAAACGCGACGATCACATTGCGCTCCCGAACCCTCCTCTGTCATCGCCCTGCGTAGGCCAAGGCTCCGTGGAAAATGGATATGGAATACGTGGAAATCGCTGTCGTCGCCGTCGGCGCGCAGCGCCGCTGCCGTGAGCTCGCCCACCGCGAGCGAGCACAGGATGCTCGATGACACGGTACTCGAGGATGAAATGCTCGAGTGAGCAAATGGCACGCCTTGCAGATCTCTAGTACCAATATAGAATTTAACCCTATGGATTAAATTTTTAAAGTTTTCTTTTTAATTTAATAATTCTTGTTCACTCGCACATTTTTTGTAGGTAACGTCAGAAATATTTAAGCTGTGAAAAAATTTACAAATATCACCAATGTACTAAGTTTTAAGGTCTCGACTAAATTAAACGGGTTATTTTAATAAATAACTTTCAAATGACCGCGCCTGCGTAGATAATTTGAATTTGGCGCTGCTGGAACATAATGTTATTGGTCCGCAGAAACGTCATGCGCTACGCAGTGCCTTGTTATATGTGCCTTGTTATATGTTATATGCCATGGAATATACCATGAATGTAGCCAGCAGTCGATACTTAATGGCGTCTGGTGTTGTGCGACTGCTTACGACCGAAACGAGGGATTGAACTTCGATATCTATTTGTCAGAAGTTGATTATCGAAAATATCGCGGTAAATTTGGAACTTTCGAATACACAAATTTATTTATGTTATAATTGGGAATGTATTTGTAAAGTTAATGGAGATAGAAATTGTTTCGTCCTATTTTGCCAATGTCGTTCGGAAAATAGCATCTACGAATCGTATGTACCAATGATAACTAATTTCTGATAACACGGTTCAAATTGGTTACCGGTGTGCAAGGAAACTTCATTATTCAAAACTGTGTTCATACGTTATGGATCAGAATGTGCAAATGCTATTAGCTAAACTAATGGAGGAAAAACATACATTTAATTACAAGAAGTTGGTGGTACCCATGTCTATGAGGAGCATTTATTGGAAATATTTTGGCTTTCCTGCAACTGACGAAGGGGAAATTCTTACTAGAGTTAAAGTTGTGTGCATATTATGTAAAACTCAAATAGCTTATAACCGTAACACAACCAACTTGAGGATACACTTACAAAATAAACATGCTCATGAACTGCTTGAATTGGAAATTGCAAATCCACCCAGAAGACTTAGTGAAGATCCTAAAGAGAAACGTGCTCAAAAGCGAGTAAAGACTCCCAGTGCTCCCCATATTTTCACAACAGTTGCAGATGGAACAGTAAAAATAGAAGGTGATATTCAGTTCATTACAGATCCAAATATCAGTCTTCAGAGCATAGATGATGAATCATCTAGTAACCAAAATGGACGGGTAGTGTTAAAAGGGAACAGCCCTGGAGATCAAAACATGGCAATAATTTTACCAGAAGAGAATACAAATAGCCCAATGCCTTCTATGGTAGATGACAAAACAGTTTCAGATGCTATTGCAGAATTTGTTATCCTGGACCTTCAGTTACCTGATGTTGTAGAAGGACCAGGTTTCCAAAGACTAATAGCTACCCTGCGCTCTCCATGTGAAATTCCCAGTAAAACTAAACTTGAAGAAGAGCTAATTCCAAGAATTTATGATACTTTTAAAGAGAGTGTTCAGTCTTTGGTATCATGTCATCGAGATGAAATGGGTTTAAGTGTTGAAGAATGGAATTCTGCCAATGGAGAATCTTTTATAACCATTTCTGTGCATTTTCAACAGTCATTTAATCCAGTACTAGAAACAAAAATTTTGGGCACTTTACACTGCGGTTCAGAAATGGATGCTGCACAGTGGGGAAATGTATTTGATATATTTTTTTCTGAGTGGGATATAAAACTTGAAAATGTAACTGCTGTTGTCACTGCTACTACAAATCAAGAAATATTGATGGCCCTGGCAGAGAAAGGACTAACCTTAGTCCCATGTCTTGTGCATAGTTTGCAGGTATAGTAAAAAAGACATCACTTTTATATTGTTCTTGAAGATAATAATATTATTTACTGTTAGTTCACAGAAATTGAAACACATGAAATATTTTAATGCAATAGTTGCAATTACAATCTAATGTGGAAACATTAATTGTTGTCTACATTGTGAATTCTATCTCTTTAACAGATTTTTTCAGTTCAACATTGGTATTTTTGTATTTTTAATGTCATTTATTAAAAAAATGTTTATTAAAAAAATGTATGAGGAATAACAATTAAAATGAATATTCATCTCTAAAACTTATTACAATGATGTGTAAAAGTTCAATTTAGGATTTCCTATAATATTTAATTGTGTGTGTTTTGTACTTTTAGAATAAAAATTAATGTATGTACTTAGTTTATAACTGCACTGAAATATTGTTTCATGTTGTTCATTGAATGTAATGTGTTTGCTGCCCTAATTCATTAGTAATGCCAATTTACTAAATCATGTAAATTCTGCTCAACTCGGATTTGCAATTGTCACATTTTCATACCAATTAACTTCATCATATGTTTCATAAAGGAGATCAGTCGTTAAGAAGTCTAGTATTAAAATATGGAAATGCTTTTCATATTATTTTATAGATGCATTTTTTATGTTTTAAAATATTAAATATGTCTAAGAAGTATTGTTTACTGTTACTGCAATAGTGCATCAAATTTCTTGAGAAATGTACACATTTCTCTGTGCATTATTTTAATCCTCACAAAACTAGTATTTTATTTTTGGGGCCATGCTACTGGCTAATTTCTACTAAGTTGAATTTTTAGTGTTCTTATTTCTACATACGTACATCCACACACACAAAAAAAAATAGCCAGAAGCAATGCCCCAATAATAAAATACTAGTTTTGTAAGGATTAAAAATGATGCGCAGAGAAATGTGTACACAACAAAAGTGCCATTTTAAAAATTGTTTTTTTCTTTAGAGAGAATTTGGAACCCCCAATGTTGGGATATACCATCTGGGATATCGTTGAATGTAGCAGTCTTGTAGAATGTATTACATTTCTAAGTATATATTTGTGCCTTTCTCTTTAATGAACAGTTTGATGCGTGTAATTTGCTTTACATTCAAAATCCCATGTTTTTAATGTTAAATTGTATTTTGCATTATTTGCAGTTATGCACAAATGCTTGTTTTGAACAACCAGAAATTGTAAATATTTTATATAAATGTAGAACCATTGTTGCTCTTATATCTCATAATAATACTTATAATGCAACACTAAGAATGCAAGAACAAACGATGCAGGTACTTGTAATATAATGGTTTATTGTATGTTAATTTCATGTTATGGAACTATCATTAAAATAAAAAGTAACAATTTTACAGTTGGAAGAGAATACTTTGAGAATGGATTATCCTCGTGTTTGGACATCAACATATGTAATGTTGGAGCAACTTCTAATAAGAAAAAACATTGTTATTTCAATTTTGAATACAGCTAATATCATTGAAAGAGATGGATTTATATTAACTGAAGCAGAATGGAAAATTATGGAAGACCTAGTTATGGTATTAGAACCTTTTAAAGTAAGTCTTGTGAACTTGATCATATTAGTTATAATTATTCAGTACTATTGATGTTATGCCTTGTGTGTACACTGAGATGATAACCAATTGAAGATTATTTTATTCTTAAGTATTTTATTTTGTTATTAATGTATAAGCCTGTTACATTATTTTATTTGTTGAAGTTCATTATCATTTGCAGGGCTTGGGAGAGTAACAAAATAAGCCATGCCAGTCACAACAAGCATCCTGCTATTCGTAGTTGTTAATATCTTGATTTTGATGAAAGTGGTTTATCTTGTTACTATATGTCTTGTTCATTTTTACGAAGGATTAACATTTATGAATAGCTGGTGGTTTGCTGTGGCTGATGAGGTGTTTTTTGCTACTGCCTCAAGTCTTTCATTTGCATAAAGTAATAACTTTTTGTAATGTAAATGAGTGTTTTCTCTTTAAAATTTTCATTAATTTTGCATTAAAGAAACCAACATTAATTTGGAACTGTTTGTAACATGAAATTAAGCTGTTGTATAAATTTGGATAACATCTGTTTACTTCTCCAGGTAACGATTATGACTCTTAGTGAAGAAAAGACTCCTCTTATATCTCTGCTCAAACCACTTCTATGTCAGTTGAACAATTCACACTTGAAAGCCAAAGACAGTGATTCAGAAAGTGCCAAAAATTTCAAGACTTCCCTTTCAGAAAATTTATCCACAAGGTTTGAAGTTTTGCAACACAAATGTATTGTATTTTTAATGTATAATTTATATCGAACATATAAAATGTAATAATTTTGGCAATTCAGGTATAGTGATCCAACAGTTAAACAACTACTTCAAACAGCAACCATGTTAGATCCTCGATTTAAATTGTTGACTTATGTAAATGGGGATGACAAAAACATTATATCTGGACCTATCAAAGAAATGCTCATTAAATTTGTGGAAGAGAAACAGATTTCAAATGTCGGAGAAGAACTATGTGATAAAAAGAGCCGTTTGTCAGGTAAATGTATAAGTTAGCTACTTGCAGTTAACGTTACTCCAGATAATCATCAATAATATCTGTTGTGTTTGTTACTGTTTTGAAATTAGATTCTTTCTATATTTTATTGTATTATGTATTCTCAGGAATGGAGTTTCTGCTTGGAGACCTATGTAATAGTAAAAATGGTATGGCTGCAAAAGAGAGAGCAGATCTGGAGTTAGTGCAATACCAATCCGAGAGCATTGCTGCATTGGATCACTGTCCACTGCAATGGTGGGCTAAAGCTTCAGCAAAATGTCCTAGTTTAGCACATCTAGCTCGGAAATATAATTGTGTCCCAGCCTCAGCAAGTCCTCCTCGTCGCATTCCTATGGAAAGTCAACTACTTTTCGATCTTAGACGAGCAAGCCTGGGACCGGATCTTGTTGAGAAACTTATATTTTTAAATGGAAGTCATAGTGTTTAGGAAAATGTGTTCTCCATATATAAATTAATATGTTATAAAATTATGTTGATATTTTTCTTTCAAATAATTTATTATTTACCATTTAAAGTATCCCTAGATTTGTTTTTAACTAAACATTATACTGTGGTGATAAGAACATGACATCAGTTTCTTTTGGTAATCAATGACATTAAATGTTTTACTGTGAAGAAAAATTAAATATTAATGTTTATTTTTGATTTTAGAAAAATAAACGTTAATTATTTTTATCCTGGAAGTTCACACCTTCATAAAGGGTATTACAATTTGAATTGTCATCTAGAAAGACACGGAAATTGTTCAAAACACAATCTTCTCTTTGAACTAGAAAATTTAAATTATCATCTTCAACTCATGTTTGTCCATTGACAAATGGTGGCATGTAATATGTCTCCCATGCCTCACACACCGAATTGACGATTATATGTATATTTCATAACAGCTACTTTAGTGCAAAAGTTGTTTCTATAAGAATGTATATAGTGTACAAACTTTTCTAATTGTTTCTTGTAAAATAATATACATGTACATATTTCATGTTATTTTCTGGTAACTGTATCATTAAGTATGCAACTACAATGCATAAATCAGTTTTATTAAAGGTATGTTCTCCTCATTGTAAGTACCCAGTTTTAATGTTATTTCTGACTTTAGCTGGGGCTGGTAAATACTATTTAAAATGAAATACCATTTCATTCTCCCTGCATATTTTAAAAAACTGTGAGGTGTAGAGAACATTAAGATGTTATTTACACGTTTTATTAAACATAAAAACGCTTCCATCTCTTCTGTAGAAATTGATCACCTTTTTCTGTTAAAATTTGCTCACACGCCACTGTATTCAAGATAGAAAAGATAAACAAAATGTAAAGATTATTAACATGCAATATTGAATAATAGGAAAGGATGACATATTTCAATTTACTTGTAAAGAGAGGTGTTAATAGTGTAATTGGTTACAGGCATTTTAAATAAAAAAGGAATGAATTATCTATTTTTAATGTTTATATTAAATCAAAAAGGGATGATGTAATGTTTGATAATCTTAGAAAGACAAATGAGGCTTTTTTATTTTTCAATATCCTTCTAAATAGTGTACATTTAATTTATCATGTAAAGGTTTATTTAGGGGGTCTGTGTTGGGACTATATTTTTCCTCTCATTGAATTTGTGAAAGGGATGTATGAATAGAGGCATTTTAAGCTAAACCAGCAATATTACACTGTTATGTAAACATGTAGTTTAGATTATTGCAGTTTTAAATGCTGGTATAAGTTCAGTTGTCCGATGTTCCCAAAGGTATACCACCTTAAAGTTAAATTTCAAAATTTATTTATTTATTTATTTATTTTACGTCAAAAAACAGTTAAAAACTGCGTATGACGAATTGAAAGGCTCTCTTGAAAATTATATTCATTTTGGTTACACCAAGATTAAACTGTTGTTAATGTAACTAATCAGATTGTATTGAAATGATAATTCTTGGTAGGTTTTCTTTACTTGTTTTGCTAGGTTTATTGATTTAAAACTAAAAACTTCCATTCACACAACATCAAACTAGAAGTTCCAATATCGTTCATTCATGTTTGATAAACACGTGGATCACTAAATTTCAGCGTTGAAAATAGCATAGAAATAATAATGTATAATAGCCGTTGAGAAAATTTACAAAAATTCGTAACTGATAAATACTAAAATTTATAAATGGCTGTCCGGATTGGTCCGGATGACGCCGCGTCGAAGGCTGTGTTGCCGACGTTTCGACCATCTTTTCGTGGTCTTTCTCAGAGCTTGTCTGCGCTCGGAATTGTATATGCGTGGGGACAGATTACGATTGGCTGAAACAGCCGGCCGATCGGAAGGCCGCCCCTCAACGGCGGGAGAGGGTCAAGTTGGGTGGTGCGGCGCGTGATCGGACGGTAAGGGCGGTCCGATTGAAGGGCGGCCTTCAATTTCAGCCCGAGGCGCCCAGGAGTTGCTCGAGGAGTGTCTGGTAGAGAGCGCGTGCAGAGATTAGGCCGTGACCTTGAAGAATGTCTCGCGCAAATCGGTGACCGCGCTCGGATGGGCTTGTGCGAGTGCCCCGCGCAGCGCTTGCTGAAAGCTTTTCTATATTTTTAGGGTGAAGAGGTTGAGCACGGCTCCATCTGCATCACGTATTAGAGATTTTCTTCGCGTGAATTTACTCGAACTATTCGCACGATATTCTAAAAGTGTAAGTGATCTGCGAGTATTATAGCGAACTTTAGCCTTAAATCACACTCTATTTACTTAGGTTTTTTAAGTGCATTAGTCAAACTGCATTACGATTTAGCAGAAACAAAGTGCAAAGTGTTTAAAGCGGTGCTGGAGCCATATAATTTTGCATGTTTTGATCTGCGCGCGGTCCAAGTACCGAGCGACTCCTTTGTCAGTCAACGCTGGCCGGCCGGCCGCCTCCGCCGCGCACGACGGGCAAATGAATTCGGCTTAAACACTCCTTATGCTCCCTCTATTGGTCAGAAAAAATACTACAGCTTCTTAGTACTTTTAGGAAGCTGTAGATGTCGTGCCAAGCCAATAGCTTGTACTGTCCCCTAGGAATAAAATCAGAAAGCAGAAACATCGCGCGCCGGAAATATCCGGCATTAGCGCTCATGGCATGACCGGCCCGCGCCGGATATATCCGGCATTAGCGCTGGTGGCACAAAAGTCTTGCGCCGGATATATCCGGCATTAGCGCTGAAAGGGCTAGGGAGCACGCCAGAAACGTGCTAATGCGGATAATGCTCGCCGCATAAATGCGTACACACCACCAAATAGAAATATAATCCCCGCCATAGCCCCCACAAAGAGAGGCCTTTCCTAATCTGCCCGGATCGGAGGAAGTCGCCCCCACTGCTCTCGGCTCCGGATTTGCTGATGCTATGGCAGGCCGACAAATAGAAACACCAACAGTTAATACGTCCCCTTCAAATTTCCCCTATTCCGGTTTCGGCGAGCTCTGAATTGTTAAAACTTTTACAAGGCATTGAAATAAAAAAATATAATTATTCTTGTAAAAAAGCCATCCAAATTTTAAAATTTCCAGGAGACATATTTACCAAACTTACTCTGCTTGCCCCCTAATTAAACAGGCCTTCCCTTGAACAACCATCTAAAAATTGTCTATTGGAATGCAAACGGAGGTCTAAACAAAAAGAAGGATGAAATACATCAGTTCATCTCTGATAATTGCCCCCACCTAATCTTAATACAAGAAAGTCACCTTCTGCCGAGCGACAACTTCTCCCTCCGCAATTTCATTATTTACAGGAATGATCGATCTGGCCCAAACAGCGGCGGTGGCACCTTAATTGCAATCAGACGAACCATCCCACATACGCTCCTAGGAACTCCGCCTCTCGCCAATATCGAGGCTACAGAAGTGGAAATCGGAACACCGAGCGGACCAATTGTCATCGTGTCCGCCTATAAGCGGCCTCAGGAACCACTCTCTGATTCTGACCTCACGAGTTACTAATGCTCGGGGCGCGATAGTAATAGCGGGCGACCTAACGCCAAGCATCCGGATTGGGGATGTCGAGCGGAAAACTCGGCAGGCGCTCGTCTATTACAATATCTGAATAAGAGCAATCAGTTTAACATTTCCCCTCCTTCATCCATAACCCACCCGAGAACAAATCCCATTACTAATACCATCGAAGGTGATATCCTTGATATAGTTCATCATTCCCTCTCCCTTTCTCTCACAACTCCCAAACCACTTCACGACCTAACCTCGGACCATCTTCCTGTTATCTCCTTTCACAACGATATCTTCCCTGCTCCTTATCTACTAAACTTAAAACCAAAACAGATTGGAAACTTTACCAAACAAAACTAACAAACAAAATCCTGCAAAATTCATCTCTATCCACTCCACATGAAATCGACCGAGCAATACATCAAAATTATCAAATTAAATCAGCCTTCAATGAAACACCCAAAGCTCCCTGATACCGCCAACCCCACATCACAAACCCCTGTTGAGCTGATCCGCCTCATTCAAGAGCGCAGAAAGGCACAACGCATCTACCAGCGTTCCAGCGACCCCGACACAAAGGGTACGTACCAACGCATACGGCGGAAATCCTCCAGGCTTCTGCGGGAGCATAGGTCCGCGATGTGGGAAGAGTATGTTAAGAACTCGCAAATAAACAATGCTGAGGACCTACGGAAGCTGCAGCGGGCCCTCGGAAATAAAACTCCAGCTATAACAGCCCTGGAACGCCCAAATGGACTTCCACCCACATACGATCCAGCCATTAAAGCAGAAATTTTCGCCGACCCTCGAAAAACGCTATTCGCCCCCAACCATAGCAAACCCGCTGTAGCTCCCAGCCACCGCCGCTGAAATTCACTTCGATCCTTCACCTACAACGGAAATTTCGTCCGACTGGCACATCGAAGCGGATGAGGTACGCGATCTACTAAAAAACATCAACACAAATCGGGTGGCCCGGAGAAACTCTCAGGTGAAATGCTCAAGCATCTACCTCTCAGGGACGCTCATTTCCTATCACTAATTTACACTGCCTGCATTTCTGTGCAATACTTTCCTTCCATCTGGAAAGCGACCACCGTAATACTGCTTGCGAAACCCAATAAAAACTCGCGTCTTCCAGAAAATTACCGGCCGATTCTCGGAAAACTCCTGGAAAAAATAATTCTCAAGAGAATCCAACGGGACCTGGAGATGAGAGGCATCATTAGGGAGGCGCAATTCGGTTTTCGCAAAAAACGCTCCCCTGCGATGCAGGCGCTTCGCTTCGCTTTTTACGACGCCTCTTCGACTCTAAATCGCCACTTTTCTCTCCCTGCTCTTTTCTTTGACTTCTTTTTTTATTTATTTATTTTACGTCAAAAAACAGTTAAAAAACTGCGTATGACGTGCTATGGGGAAAAGTGAATTGTGTGCACATTTTCAAAATTCTGTGATCCCTACACTAAGTCATATACTACTTAAAAAAATTTTGAATTTTGAAAGGGAGAAAAAAACTCCCATGTAATAAAATCTATTTTCAAAGATAAATAAGCAATAAATTTTGGCTCTTATTACTTCCTGCCGCGACAACGTGGAAACGATAATTTGAATAATTGTATTTCCCACTGAATTCTAGAAGACGTGCACAGAAAATGAAGTTACATTTATGTCCAGAAGCAAAACAAGGGGCCATCTCAGCATTTGCTCAATGGATCAGGGAAACTGGACGAAAAACCTGATCGAGATGGGGGTCATTGACCCGGAAGCTGTAGTACAATAGTTGTTACAGGTTGTTTATACTCATTTATAGTCCAAATGGTAAATAATGCATTATGTATCATTGGTAAAATTAATGTTACTTTTCTTGTGATGCTCAGTATAGTCTCTAATTGTATAGAAACAGTTATGCAGCAGAAACGATTTCACTTGGGATTTAAACTTTTCTATTGAATTTAATCGTTTAATGTCATCTGACAAAGTGTTTTAAAATAATGTACATGTATTGTATGTGAATTTTTTGTAATGAGCTGTTGATACTGTCATCTGATGAATATGATTTCTACGTCGAGTGTTATAGTAATAGACTTCGGCATTTTCTGAAAAAATATTCCCGCCCTTGAGCAAGTCATTTTTTACAAAAATCACTGATTCGTAAATAAAAAGACACGGTAATGGTAGAATTCCTAGATTAATGAAGAGAGGCTTACATGAATCACATGGGTGGGTATTATTCGTACAATTCGTTTTTGTAATCTAAAAGTCTGGGAGCTATAAGATGTATTTCCCCAGAATATTATGCCATATCTCAGGCGGGAATGAACATTCACGAAGTATACACAACGAGCAGTATGAAGGCTGACTGAATTTGCAAGAATTCTGAACGCGTAGCATAATGAACTTAATTTTGTGTTCAATTCATTTAAATGGACGTTCCATTTAAGGTTTGACTGAATTTAGAGACCTAAAAATTTTGTTGCCTTAACATCAGTTAATGGTACACTGTTCATTTTCAATGGAGCACAGAATTGTTTATTTGAAATGAAACATCTGATATTGTCTATTTACTGTTTCTTTATTGAAAAGGATGTTCGTATCATCCGCAAAGAGAACCGTTCTTCCGTTTCGAATCGTCGAGGGCATATCGTTTACGTAAAGTAGGAACAGAATAGGGCCTAAAATCGATCCTTGAGGAACTCCACGTGCAATAGGCAAAGACTCGGAAAGGTGCGTACGTTATGTTCCATCATTCCAGTAAGGTATTTCAACTCTCTGAGATCGTTTTGTAAGGTACGAACATAACCAATCTAGAGCAATACCACGAATTCCATATGAAGGTAATTTGGAAAGTAAAATGTCATGATCAATACGTCAAAAGCTTTTGAGAGATCTAAAAATAATCCAATAGGTGTCTCGTTTTGATCTAATGATGAGGCGACATCTTTAAGAAAAGAAAATATAGCTGTTTCCGTTGATTTTGATTTTCTAAATCCATGTTGGCAATCTGAAAGCGCGTCGTGTTTAGTGAGAAAGGTTTCCATTCGTACGTAAAAAAGTTTCTCTAATATTTTTGAAAAAACTGATAGAAGAGAAATGGGCCGATAATTTTGAATTTCATTTTTGTTGCCTTTTTTGAAAAGCGGCTTAATTTTAGCTGTTTTGAAAATATCTGGAAACGTTCCAGTGCATAAAGATGCATTAAATATGTGAGTTAACGGGTGTATAATGGCATACGCCCAAGTCTTTAACAAAGAATCCGGGAATTCATCTAAACCGGACGAATATTTATTTTTTAGTTTACCGATTATTTTGAGAATTTAATAGGAAGAAGTTTCGGAAACGAACATTGTGTCTAAAATTTTGGGTGAGCTGTCTGTTTTTGAATTTTTTGCCTGAAGACTGTAATGGAACGTCTTGCCTACTTATCCCAAATCTGTATGTAACCGCACCACGTTGCGGCGACAATATGAAATAAAACGACTATACCTTGAATCTCTCTACTCTATATAAAATCTATACAAATTTATGCCCTGCTAACTTTTGCCTCCTTTATCTAAAACTGTGCCCGTTACTTAGCTACTCCTTCAATGTTATAAAACTATTGAGCGTGAGGTTGTGGTTGGCCTGTACAGGAGCCTAACGAGATACTTGGACACTTGGGCGTAGGTCACTGTTTAATACAAAAATCACGAAATCATATCATATGGCTTACTGTCGAACCAAATACGTCCGGCATTATTTATTCTTTTCTGGTTTACACTCTCTCCACACTCCGCTGGAGACATAACAACAAAAACATACACAAATGCAATACAATAAACAACAAAACACAATACCTGAAATACATAAAATCACATTCACACTTACTATTTACACAATCGACAAAAAAACAAACAAATCATTCACACTTGAATGCGCATCCCCTATTCTGTCTGAATATAGCCTATTATTATTTCCGCAAAACTTGGTCTTGGACATTAAAACCTAGTCTGTTCTTTCTTCCCATTTATCTGAACTATTAAATTACGCAAAGTTATTGCACTTTCCTTTCGTAGAAATCGGCCATCCGCGTAACGCCATTGTTCCATGTCACCTCCGTAGTATACACGTAGCATCCATTAATTCATCTCCCACAGCATCCATCCATTTCACACACGTTTGTTAACGACAAATTTACTTTAAATGAAGAATATCCCTGATTAAAACTACTCACTAATTACTATACTAGTTTCTGTTAACTGCGACCGACAATATGGCGACAGTGTTCCGCGAACACTGTTTTTGTGAAATATATAAATATCTCTTCCACGTTTTATCTTTCCATTAACTCGACAGTTACTAAACACGATATATTTCTCTCTATTCACAAACTGAACGCAATTTTCTATTAAAATAAAAATTTTTTGCGGAGCGTTTCAACATGCATCCGTATTCAAGCTACTTCGACCGCGCTCCTCCACGTCATTGTTGTGTCCGGATCGTCAGCTCTTTTTTTCTTTTAACATCACACGATCGCTGTTGCTTCTCCTACAAAATATTACATCATTTAATTTAATTCACATTTTCTGTTCTGGCGTAGCCCTCGAAGTTTCCCAACGTTGCGACTGTTACCATAATTTTCTAAATGATTTATTCTGTTGGTTCTTAAAGTTTTGTTTGTATTGCTTCACGCGTTCTCTTAATTTTCGCCACAAACACCTTTTGATTTACTGAACCTTAAAGCACAACAATGGCTATCATGTCTGTTTACAAGCTGGAATTTATACTATACAAAAATGTTCATATCTTTCGAACGCGTGATGCGATTTCCTTCAAATAACTTGCAAACGACTTCGCTACATGAACGCTACTGCCCTATCTTGTCCCAATTGTGAATTTGTCGCGTTTTCCGTTTACTTCTCAAAAACTATCGCTACGCGACATCGCCTTCATCTGTTTTTACAGTTCATGTTAATGTTATGCATTTTCTATTTATTCTTTGACTTGTGCCTTATTCTTGGGGGGAATCATGGAATATTACAAGACCCTTAGTGAGATCGGCAGCAATTCTCGAAAAGTATTGGTTAAAGAAACTAGCCACTGTTGCCGGGTCGTTCACATTTATATCGTTATATTTTAAAACAACATTCTCTACGGGTTTTCTAGTTGATTTGGTAGTATTTTTTATTATATTCCACATTGCTTTTGTTTTATTATTTGAGTTCAAAGATCCTGATCGTTTTTCATGATTTTAGCCTGCCTTATGACTTTTCGTAACAATGTTTTGTATTTTTTAAAGTAGATAAGGAAATCTTGAGATACGTCATGACGTTTGGAAATAAATAGGAGTACGTTTATTTTTACACGATGTTCTAATTCCTTTTGTGATTCAAGTATTAATTTTTCGTGAAATGTTTAATTTTCTCTTTTTAATAGGAAAGCATGCTAGGAAGAAGCAAGTTAGGAAGAACTAATTCTTTTTGACGCATAAAATACTATATTATTAATAATCTCTGATATTTACCTGTATTTTCAGACACTTCCCCAAAACTTTTAGACACGATGTTCGTTTCCGAAACTTCCCATAAAGTTCTCCAATTAATCGGTATACTAAAAAATAAATATTCGTCCGGTTTAGATGAATTCCGGGATTCTTTGTTAAAGACCTGCCATTATACACCCGTTAAACTCACATATTTATTGCATCCTTATGCACTGGAACGTCTCCAGATATTTTCATAACTGCTAAGATTAAGTCGCTCTTCAAAAAAGTCAACAAAAATGAAATTCAAAATTATCGGCAAAAGCTCTTCTGCCAGTTTTTTCAAAAATATTAGACTTTTGTACGGATGGAAACCTTTCTCGGTAAACACGACGCGCTTTCTTAAAGATGTCGCCTCATCATTGGACCAAAACGAAGCACCTAGTGGATTATTTTTTCATCTCTCAAAAGCATTTGACGTCATTTCACTTTTAAAATTACCTTCGTATGGAATCCATGGTATTGCCCTAGCTTGGTTGTGTTCGTACCTTAAACAACGATCTCAGAGAGTGGAAATACCTTACTGGAATGATAGAACATTATGTACACACCTTTCCGACTCTCTGCCAATTGCACGTGGAGTTCCTCAAGGATCGATTTTAGGCCCTATTCTGTTCCTACTTTACGTAAACGATATGCCCTCGACGATTCGAAACGGAAAAACAGTTCTCTTTGTGGATGATACGAACATTCTTTGCAATAAAGAAACCGTAAATATCAGATGTTTCAAACTGGTTCCGAAATAACAAATTAATAGTAAAAGAAAAGAAAACGGTTTTAACGTAATATTCCATTTCAAATAAATAATTCTGTACTCCATTGAAAATGGACGGTGTACCATTGACTGATGTTAATACAAACGTTTTAGGTCTCTCAACTCAGTCAAACCTCAAATGGAACGTCCATTTAAATGAATTGAACACAAAATTAAGTTCATAGTGCTACGCGTTCAGAATTATTTCAAAAAACGTTTTAGGTCTCTCAACTCAGTCAAACCTCAAATGGAACGTCCATTTAAATGAATTGAACACAAAATTAAGTTCATAGTGCTACGCGTTCAGAATTATTTCAAATTCAGTCTGCCTTGATACTGCTCGTTGTGTATATTTCGCGAATGTTCAATCCCGCCTGAGATATGGCATAATATTCTGGATACATCTTATAGCTCCAATACTTCGACTACAGAAACGAACTGTACGAATAATATCCAAATCCCACCCACGTGAATCTTGTAAGCCTCTCGTTATTAAACTTGGAATTTTACCTTTGCCTTGTCTGTTGATTTACGGATCAGAGGTTTTTGTCAAAAATGATTTGCTTAAGGGCGGGAATATATTTTTAGAAAATGCCGAAGTCTATTACTATAACACTCGACGTAGAAATCATATTCATCAGGTGACAGTATCAACAGCTCATTGCAAAAAATTCACATACAATACATGTACATTATTTTACAACATTTTGCCAGATGACATTAAACGATTAAATTCGATACAAAAGTTTAAATCCAAAGTGAAATCGTTTCTGCTGCATAACAGTTTCTATTCAATTAGAGACTATACTGAGCATCACAAGAAAAGTAACATTAATTTTAACAATGATACATAATGCATTATTTACCATTTGGACTGTATAAAGGTAAACAACCTGTAACAAGTATTGTACTGCAACCTCCGGGTCAATAACCCCCATCTCGATCAGGTTTTTCGTCCAGTTTCCCTGATCCATTGAGCAAATGCTGAGATGGCCCCTTGTTTTGCTTCTGGACATAAATGTAACTTCATTATCTGTGCACGTCTTCTAGAATTCAGTGGGAAATATAGTTATTCAAATCATAGTTTCCATGTTGTCGCGTCAGAAAGTATTATTCCTTTACGAAGGACATGCTGGATAAGGGCCCAAAATTTATTCCTGAGTTTTCCTTGGAAATGGATTTTTTTACATCGGAGCATTTTTCTTTTTGCTTCCTTTTTTCAAAGTTCAAGAAGTATGTGGCTTAGTGTAAGGATCACAGAATTTTGAAAACGTGTACAATATTCACTTCTCTCCATAGCACGTCATACACAGTTTTTAACTGTTTTTTTACGTAAATAAATAAATGAAACTAGAGAAATTGACATTGGTGCTGTCGTGAACGTGCAAACCAGGAGCGGTGGCTCATTGCATCAACAGATGTCACGGGTTCGTAGGTTCGAGTCCTGACGGCGGCAGGATTTTCGACACTAGCTTTTCAGCTAGGTCGAATTCAGTCGTTGTCTGGAGGAGAATTCTAGTGGCTGGATCGGTAGTTTTCCGTGGTGTCTTCGATCAACACCAGGCAAATCCCGGAGCAGTACCCTAACAAACGGGCCACGGACCGCGATCATTCCTTCCTTTTCCTTGTCCTATCCTCTCCCCTTACACACACACTTACACTAACATGCACTACACTACCACATATTCCGAGAGACCGGTCGGGAGCTTTAGAGCTTGTCCCGTCTGGGGCGGTGCCCCGCTGGTGGGAGAGTCCTGGTTAGGGCGAAACTCCGCTAGTCGACGGTAGGTCGGCGCCGGATCTAGCTATTCAGCGGGGGAAGTTCACCGCTATCTCCCGATAAAAACGCGCACTTCACTTATGGGACCAATGACCTAAGCTGTTGACGTGCCCGGAATCACTAACCAACAAACCAACCAAGTGAATGTGCAAGAAAAAACGATCACAGATATTCATTAAGAGCAACTTAAGTACAATGTAGAAATTATGTCTAATCTTTGCGTAGAGACCGAGATTTTATCCACTACAAACCACTACCACGCCCGCTTACAACGGGAAGCCATAGAAATTTTCAAACATCCAAACAATTTTAACAGGAAAGAAGAAGGAGTCAAAATTAGTTCCGCCTGGCATCCCGTACTCCATAACACCAAGGCAAAGCGTTACAAAAATAAAATTCCCTGCCCCTCTCCCATCTCGGTCGATACCCAGTCGCAAGCCAGCTCACGTAGCGATAACCAATCAGCAGCTAGCGCGCGAAAGCGCCCCCTCCGCTGCCCCCACCCGCAGCCTATAAATGCCGCGGCCGAGACCATCGCGGTAACAGTCGCCAGTCAGCCGCCGTCCCGGACACTTCGCCCGAGACCTCGCCACTGAAGATGCCCGCCGCAGTCGTGGGCGAAACGTTTGGCAGTTCAACGCCAATTGGACCACGGCCCACAAGCCCGGAAGAAAACATGTATATTGACTCCGGCCGTGAAAGCCTTCAATGCTTTATTAATAATGCATGTTTATTATTCATTACACAAACATTAATAATTAAATTTGGCTCGCTCGTGGCACATAGCGAAGTCGCTAGCCTTTCACCACTGCGATCAGCGTTTGATTCCCGTCGAATCTCATGTGAAATTTGTTCTAACAAATCGAGTTTGGCTGTTTCACAAGGGCTGGTCCAACCCTCTGTGAAGTGTCCTAAATCCTACCCCTATCCTTATTCCTTCACAATTATGGCCGCTGGGTAGTGACGCAGGAGGCGCGTACACGGAGATGCTACCTGGCGATCCTCTTGACAACTGACTGCGACGTGACGTGACATGACTTATAGGTAATGAAGGATTACTCCCCAATATCGCAAATTAATGGAGGATTACTCCCCAGCGCAAAGCGATCAACGCCCCTTAAGGCGCTTGGAGACGCGTTGCGTCAGTTTGTAGACGCAACAAATTTAAAAAAAGTATTATGATTTATTTACTTTGTGAAGACATTGTGGGTGGTCCTTGACGTGTTAAATAAATCAATCTAATCTTTAAATAACCCAAAAGGTTATCGGTGGTAGAGCAATTTATTGTGAAAGTTGTACCATAACTTCCAAGGATTGGAGTGAAAAGAAGCGTAAAAAAATATGCGTTTCCTTGCGTGTGACGACCGGGAGCTGGTAACTTAGTGCATCAAATGATGTCACTGCAGCACCTCTGACCGGGAGGTCCTAGTTTCGAGTCCTGACGGCGGCAGGATTTTCGACACTAGCTCTTCAGCTAGGTCGAATTCAGTCTGGAGGAGAATTCTAGTGGCCGGATGCTCTGATCGGTAGTCTTCCGTGGTTTCTCCGATTAAAACCAGGCGAATGCCCGAGCAGTAACCTAACAAACGGGCCACGTACCGCGCGCGATCTTTCCTTCTTCTTCCTTGTCCTATCCTCTCCCCTTACACACACACACACACACTAACATGCACTTCACTCCCTTCTTACCATATGCCGGGAGACCGGTCGGGAACTTCGAGCTTGTCCCGGCTGGGGCGGTGCCCCGCTGGTGGGAGAGTCCTGGTTAGGGGGAAACCCCACTAGCCGACGGTAGGTCGGCGCCGGATCTTGCCATCCAGCGGGGGAAGATCGCCGCCGTCTCTCGAGGAAAAACGTGCACTACACTAACGGGACTAATGATCAAAGCAGTTCACGCGCCCGGAAACACGAAAAAATCAATCAATCTTGTGTGACGAGAGCGCAAACATTTAATAATAATCATTGACGTAATTTGTGAACATTTTATACCAATGATCTTGAAGAACATTGCTGATGAAGTAATGGAGAGGTCTAAATACTTGATTTGAAAGCCTCTAAGTCGAAAACTTGTGTGGTTGTAATGCGGATCTCCGTATATGTGTTTGCAGCAGCTGATCGAGGAATGGTAGGCGAGCAGCGCGCCAGTGGTGAATAGAGGAATTTTAAGTTGCCAGAGTGTACAGAGTAAATAGATGAGATTACAAGAGGCAGGCTGGAGTGCCGAGGTTTTATAACCATACTAATGGGCTATGTATAGAGTAACCGGGGGCAAAAGTCCGCAAGAACCCAATTAGCGTAATTACTGTTTCCGAGAAGTGAAGTTGGCACTTCTGCAATATAAATTGGAAGGTGGTCATAGATGATGGTCATTGAGGAAAGTTTGGGAGTTTCTGTGCAACATAGACAAATAAAGTGGGGCTCTGTAGCTGGCTCCCAGCACGCGCAAGCTTCAACCGCGATGGATGTCCACCTCCCGGTCAGGCAAATTCACATCACCCCATTGTGGGAAAGTAGAGTGAATTTTCTTTAAGAAACAATTAATGAAGCTACAAATTTAGTGTTATAGAGAATGTTCCACCCACTCCCATAACTTCCAAACAGTTCACGGTATCGAAACGCAAATTTCGCTCAACAATGTGGAATCATGAGGCAAGTGATATGCCGAGATATAGAGGTGGAAATAGGAGACATAGTAGTAAAATGCCGTGTTAGATATGAAGAAATCTACATTAAAGCCGATATGATCATGAATGAACTTTCAGAAAAGAAATTATTCGAAAGACACAAGATTGATTCTTTTAAAATTATCGATACAGTAGTGACTCGGATTTCAGGATTTTGAAAACTTTCTTCTTATTGAATTTCTTGACAAAATCAGTTTTCCACCTACAAAGCGCCCTTTTTTCTTTCCTGGTGATATCCATTCTTTAACAGTGAGCAGCTTCGAAATGAACTGACAAATGCTTAGGCTACATTGATAATGCAAAATACGTGACTGCGGGTTTGTTGCTGAAATATGTTTCGGAAAACTTTGTCTAGGAAAAAAATGTATCAAGAGTCGGTCCGGTTAATAAGTTCCCCTTCCCCCTCAGTCTATTTCTCTACAGCATTTATTTATTTTATTTAGTCAGAAGCAGTTAGCTGTATATGACGTATGGGGGAGAAAATCATCTGCGCATGCTTTCTTGAGTTTCAGAATCCCTTCCCAACAATTTAACTTTTAATAGTTTAAAGACATAATAATAACAATAATAATAATAATAATAATAATAATAATAATAATAATAATAATAATTTTAAAAAGCGAGAGATTAACATTTCAAAAACTAGATATTTTCGTTGCCGAATTATAGAAAACTTATTTGTAACGGTAAACGAACGAACATATTTTATTTTTCTGTATTGCTAACAAAATAGAAACTCACCCTACTCTACTACTACTACATGCAAAAGGAAAGCTCAACAAAACGTGCGCTACATTTAGTACAGAAGCAAATCAAGGGGCCATCTCAGCATTTGCTCAATGGATCAGGGAAACTGGCCAAAAACCCGATCGAGATGGGGGTGATGAGGTGGAAGGAATATTACATTAAAGAAAGAGAAGCCATTACTGAGAATTTTCATGGAAAATATCAGGATCAGTAATTTCAGTACACTGACTATCAAGAAGTGAATAAAATTTGCAGAAACAGTTTTAAAGAACAAATTATTGTTTTTTTCTAAACGAAAACAAGCAAACGATGGAGCTAATTTACAAAAAATGTACGATCTTCAGAATACCCAACTACATGACTCGTGCTTCGCCGCTGGTATATGGGGAAGAGGAAAAAGAAGGAAAGAAAGAAAGAAGTTGCTGAGCATTTCGGCAATGACGAATCTTCTCTTCGCAAAATACTCAAGAAAGGTACTAAATTTGGTACTAAAGTCACGAAATTTGGGAAGTTTACATGCATTTTATCAGGGGAACAAGTAGCAGAACTTGCCAAACATTGCAAATTCAAACATGTTGAATTAAATAACATAACTCACCCATTCAGTAACGAAACGCAAATGGCTGGCGTTGGGCTTCAATAAAATTCAGTGTGATTTATTTTTCGCTATAATCTAATCGAAATGCAAAACAAATACTAGTTCCCTCTCTCAAATGTATACAATATGGTTGAAACTAAGATTACTACTCTTCCCAACAAAGCTCTCTATGTAAGCTGAGCAGCAAAGAGAGCTGTCAGCAGAGTAAGGTCAGTTGGTAACGGCAGTTTACTGTATGGAATGGAGAAGATCCTGAAGTCATGTGATCAAATTATGAATCACTCACCAGAGCTATCGTCATCTAGCAATGTCGCTATACCCCCTAAGGACCGCGATTTCTATATAGCTTTGCAACCCAACAAATCAGAGAGCAAGGAAAAGACAAATAAACGAGTTGCCACCGAAAAACTTGAATAAGAGTACGCCCTGCTGGCGGAATGGAATTCGAGAACTGTCCAGCTGATGACTGGATCCATTGTGATTCGTGTAAAAAGTTGTGGCATAAAAATGCATTTCAAATGAGGGAGGGCAATTTCTGTGAGATAATTAATGTATATATTGATTTGAATTTATTGAGTTTTTTTTTTTTTTTTTTTTGCAGAGTATAATTTGCAATTGGGAGTCACTATTATGACCTTTCATAAACTATGTATTACTCTTAATCATTTGCTAATAAAACTGACGTTACATTTATTCCATGGGTATGAGCATTATAAACATTATTACTATATTTCCAAGGAACTTAAGATGTTTTGTATATTCGGAATTTTACCCCACACCTGGAGCAAAAGTAGGAAGTTGCACTTCTTTAAATTTTTTATACATCAAATTGAGAGACACGCCACTCGTTTGAACTCTTTATTCTTCACATACAAAGCATAGCTCAGTGTAAAACCCGAATAATTACACGATGGAAACCTTATATATATATATATATATATATATATATATACATATATATATATACATATATATATATATATATATATATATATATATATATATATATATATATATAAAGTGCGGACACTGGCCCCACGTTAGTCTACATTTCCAGTGATTGGTTTTTCATTATTGCATTTGTGAGTAGATGTGCTTCAAATAATTTTCAATGAAGTTTCTCGAAAAACTCCAAATTTTCTTGTGAAAAAGCTTCAAATTTCGAATTTACAGTAACGTTTAATGACTTTTCTTAAAATCGGCTCCAAATTTTTCAACGAAATTTCATACAAGATGAGGTTTTACTCTTATATAATATTCTTAAAGTAATATTTCGGTTCTACCATTACAAAGCCGAAAAAATAAGAAACAAACTACTTTGGACTGCTGGCGAGAGGACGGAGAAGACCGAAAAGCTAGTGCAGACCAAATATATTATAAAACTAATTAGGACGAGAAAGGCGGTACATTCTGTAGCATTAGTTTTTTTTTTTTTTTTTAAACTTATCTCGTCACGTCGTTTCATCCCTTCGGTCGGGGACTCGGCACCGTTAGATCCATGGGGTTCCTAGACGGTCACCCAACCAGGAACGCGCGAAGTCTGGAATTCACTTAACCTCCATGACCTCAGAGCGTTGTTAAGAAATTTTGGTAGCGATGTCGAATTTTGTCCTAAATCCCGTGATTAATGTTCTCTTCACCTGTAAAAATTGTCTAGAAGCGTTGTTCCGAAGATTGTTAAGATGGCAAGGTAATACAATTGTATACCCGAAAATCGGGAAGGAGGGATGGATGATGCAGAGCTGAATCTTGGTACGTCACGAGTAATTTTCTAAAACTATTGTATTTTTTTCTTGAATAGAGGAAACTACATTTATAAATGCGGCATAGCTTCTACAGGGCTATTACAAATGATTGAAGCGATTTCATAAATTCACTGTAGCTCCATTCATTGACATATGGTCACGACTCACTACAGATACGTAGAAAAACTCATAAAGTTTTGTTTGGCTGAAGCCGCACTTCAGGTTTCTACCGCCAGAGCGCTCGAGAGCTCAGTGAGACAAAATGGCGACAGGAGCCGAGAAAGCGTTTGTCGTGCTGTAAATGCACTCACATCAGTCAGTCATAACAGTGCAACGACACTTCAGAACGAAGTTCAATAAAGATCCACCAACTGATAACTCCATTCGGCGATGGTATGCGCAGTTTAAAGCTTCTGGATGCCTCTGTAAGGGAAATCAACGGGTCGGCCTGCAGTGAGCGAAAAACGGTTGATCGCGTGCGGGCAAGTTTCACGCGTAGCCCGCGGAAGTCGACGAATAAAGCAAGCAGGGAGCTAAACGTACCACAGCCGACGGTTTGGAAAATCTTACGGAAAAGGCTAAAGCAGAAGCCTTACCGTTTACAACTGCTACAAGCCCTGACACCTGATGACAAAGTCAAACGCTTTGAATTTTCGGCGCGGTTGCAACAGCTCATGGAAGAGGATGCATTCTGTGCTAAACTTGTTTTCAGTGATGAAGCAACATTTTTTGTTAATGGTGAAGTGAACAGACACAATGTGCGAATCTGGGCGGTAGAGAATCCTCACGCATTCGTGCAGCACATTCGCAATTCACCAAAAGTTAACGTGTTTTGTGCAATCTCACGGTTTAAAGTTTACGGCCCCTTTTTCTTCTGCGAAAAAAACGTTACAGGACACGTGTATCTGGACATGCTGGAAAATTGGCTCATGCCACAACTGGAGACCGACAGCGCCGACTTCATCTTTCAACAGGATGGTGCTCCACCGCACTTCCATCATGATGTTCGGCATTTTTTAAACAGGAGATTGGAAAACCGATGGATCGGTCGTGGTGGAGATCATGATCAGCAATTCATGTCATGGCCTCCACGCTCTCCCGACTTAACCCCATGTGACTTCTTTCTGTGGGGTTATGTGAAAGATTCAGTGTTTAAACCTCCTCTCCAAGAAACGTGCCCATTGATGGGGACAGCTGCGCCGAGGTGGGAGGAACTTGATTATCGGCTTGATGTCTGCCGAATCACTAGAGGGGCACATATCGAACATTTGTGAATGCCTAAAAAAACTTTTTGAGTTTTTGTACGTGTGTGTGCAAAGCATTGTTAAAATATCTCAAATAATAAAGTTATTGTAGAGCTGTGAAATCGCTTCAATCATTTGTAATAACCCTGTATTTTATTTAAAGCCTGTAAAATTTTGAAAATTGCAAAAGCTCAACTATTTTCTTTCTCGTATACTACATACGTAGTAAAGAGAACGTTATGTAAAGCTTTAGTGAAAAACTGCGATTTTCGACAGAAAAAATTTAATTGTGGGTCTCCGAAGCCGAAAACGAGTTCTTGTGCCATGCTGAGTGGTCATAATTTATTTTAGGTCAAAAGCAGTGTGGGACGTGACGGGGAGAAGTAAATTCTAAGCACGGTTTAATTCTGTGATCCCTATCCTAATTCGCGCTTTGTGGGTCCTCGATAACAACAAATTAATATGACGGCAAAACCATCCTGTGAGCATTGCGAGCGACTATACTGTATGCACGAGTTCCAGCATTATTGATCGATGTATCTGACGTCGCCACGCCTAGAATTTCAATTTTAATTTTTGGGGGTACTTTACATTATCTCTCGTTCTCAAAATTTTCTCGGATAAAAGAGCGTGTCTCATTTTCGTTCAATTCCCTTAAATTTCGAAACCTGTAAAGGTTAAAAAAATTTTCGGCGTGTTCCCACAACTACAATATAGAAAATCGATAATTTTTTATCAAATTAAATTTGTTCAAGAGAATTAGTTAATATCATGAATATATTTTGCTCAAAAATATCATTTTTACGCAATTGGGTGAAATATGGGCAATACTTAAAAAAAATATTTTCTTAAAAACTGTTCCAATGGTTTTTCTGTAAACTTTTTTAAGGTTAATGCTAAATGCACTGAATACTAAGACATAATCCCCATTCTGATATACCAAATATTACACTACTGTAATTTTTTTTAACACCTCTCATGTTACTATTTACATTACTGGTATTTTCTATACATTATTGCATTTCTAAATACAGGTGCATCAACTGATTTCCAAAGAAGTTTCTCAACAACCCATTTTTTCTGTGAAAAAGCTCAAAATTGTGCATTTCCAGAAACACTCAAACATTTTCTCAGTCTGTTCAAATATTTTTTCTTGGTACAAAATATCTGGCATGTTAATTATTACATTATAGACTTTCTTTCTACATTTCTGCATCTGAGAGCACAAGTGCTTCAAATAATTTCTTAAGGAGTTCCTCAAAAATTTAAGCTTTTTGGAGAAAATTAGATCAAAATTACACGTTTTCTGAAAAACTGTTCCTAATTTTTCAATGAAAATTTGCATACAGAACCCATGTTTACAATACTCTTAGCCATACTTCAATTGTGTTTGGAGGAAAAATTGAGAAAGTGTGGAAGGAAAAGGTCTTTTAGGTGCTTATAGGTAGCATGTGGGAAGGTGGGGGTATTGCCGAAAAGCTAGCCCAGACTTGAAAACCGTGCCCAGAAAACTAACTTGTGCAAGAAAGTCTGTGCCATTCTGTAGCAGTAGTAGTTTGAACCTATTACACAAGTTGTACTAACATTTTCCCCTACATTCAGGCAAATCACTCCAAATGTCTGTTCAGTGACCTCTGGGTTTTGAGGTCAGAGCAAAGTCTCTTTTTTGAAGGTTGAGAATTTTTTCAAGGTATGCATTTATTGCCTTTGGATTCCATCTAATATGTGAACACAAAATTAAGTGAGAAATATGGGATGAAGAAACAAATGAAAAAGAACAAAACTGGTTTCCAGTTATGACCTTCACACAATCTGCATTCACTCTTCATTTTACACAAGTTTCACATTACTCATCTTCAGAATCTGTCTTATATCAGCCCCGATTTTAAAATCCAGTGTGCTTCAGAAACATTTAGGATGATATAGAACTTTGTACTTGTATTAAATCTTTTGAAATAATGCAATTAAATTTTTTAGTTCTTTGTTTACTTGCAAAGAAAAATTTCATAATTTGCCAATAACCAAGTTTAATATTTTCCATAAAATATCACCAACATGTACTTAGGGAGAAATTTCAATCCAATATGCTTTTAGCAGAAATCTTTATGCTTATAGCTGTCAACTAGAGCCTCCAAAATACAATTTTCTAGGGCATGAATAATGAAAGTTAAAATAATCTCATGAGATTCATTCCAAATTGCAACTGTATGCAAAATTAATTTTACATTTCTGTTATCAAAAACTTCAAAATTAAGTTTGTCGCCTACAAGATTTTGCTTTCTTATTCAGAACTATTACAAATTAACTGAGTAAAATACAGAATAATTCACGACAAACTTTATTTATTTCAAGGAACTGACAATGAATGTAAAAAAACAATAAATTGATTTTCTATTCAAAACGCTACCCAACAAAGTAATTTTTTTCTTAACTCAATACCAATGTGAAACTGGTCTTTTAGAACCCTAATTAGTCACAGATCACTCAAGATTCCTACATGTAAAGCTCAAAGGCAATTTGTATCTGATACATTTTGTTTTTAATAACATCTGAGAAATGGACGCCATGCACATGTGCATCACTAGCAAACAAGAACTCCAGCCCAAATTCACCTCTTGAAAAGAGAATATCATGTACATGAGAGGGCATAGAAAAAGGATATCGGGAGACTAACGCCAACAATACATGAAAACACACTGACTGCAACAAACTGACAATTACTTGGAGAAAACCACAATGTGAAATTACAGATACCCTGGGGCAAAGATTTACTCATTAGTATACTCATTATAAAGAACTTTAACAAATACTGAACTTGGGTGTGCACATGTACGTACTAGCATATTATGTACATACATGGACACACACACAATATATATGTGTATGTATATATATTTATATATATGTATGTATATATATTTCTGCACGATTATCCTGTACAATGTGTTTCTGTGCATACAGAAAGATAAAGCAAGCCTTCCAATATATATATTATACAGTGCTTGATTTCCTGGGCAAATTCATATTTGACACCCATGAACAACTTTGATAATCAAATACATGAAGAGATTAATGAAATAAATTCATACAAACTTGAATATGTACAGCCACCACATCAATAAGCTATTTGTACATCTAATGAAAACAATATTCAACTAATTTTTAATTACATAATAAACTTTATCATAGAGAAGCTATATTTTTGGACCATGAGCATAAGGTTTCCGACAGAAATATGTTCCAAAATACTATTTTTTTCCTTTCTTTAAAAAAAGTAAATAAAAATAAATAAAATAAAATTAAAAAAAAAAATTACCATTAGAAGGATAAAGACCAGAAACAAAAAATTGCAGAAGATAATCACCTGGTGTTTTGGAAAATGTTTAAAACTGAAAAGTGTTGAAATATTAGGTTCAGAAGAATTACTACATTTTGAAACATATTTCTGGACTGCATTTTCCACACATGTCACTGTATAATCATTTATTTTATTTCTTGATTGTTGATTGAGGAGTCATGAGAAAATACCACACATCCAGCTACACAGCACACAGGAGACAACTGCACTCTTCCCAATGTGTCTTCAACTTCTGAGCAGCAGCAACAGCATTCTAACTTGATGGTATATTTCCACGACTCCCACCACATGCATAATGTATTTCATTAAGATAATTACACTTACTTCACCTATAAACAATTGCCACTGATATTTATCATGTTATTCTGCATGGCAATCGATAGGAGAATTAAAATGGAAATGTGTTCATTGCACTCGTGGAGGTCATTGTAGTTCCGACCACCAGGAATGTTTCCAGCCAACGGCCAATCAGCTGCTCTGCCAAAGCCCACTGGAACACTGCCCTCCTAGCAAAGAATGGAACAAACCTAGAAATAAAGAAAGCGCATTTCAATAAAACATAAAATCAAGCATAATACGGCATAACTGAAATTTTCAGCTTCTGAATTCTAGGGAACAAACATCATTAACCCATTGTTGTTCAGTGGATAGAGCAATAAGCTCCCTTTTGTTTTCACATCACTAAAACGAGTTCCAGAAACATTCTTGAGAATCAAGTCTTGCTTCTCAAAAACATATCTGGGGAAAGCAAAATTTCATAAGTTTCTCCACAAGAAGCGTCAAGGGCCACTACTATTTTGGCGACTGCATTACAGAGCACCACACAGAAGAAGCAGTTTCTTTGAATTCTCTCTTGTGAATGTTTTCCAGTAAAAATTCTTTATTTTCTTATTTTCGTTTAATTATTAATTTTGCAGCATAGAGCAAAATGAAGCAGTAAATTTATATACTTTGAATTATTTGTTTGAATCTGCAGAAACCGCATACATATGAAGACAAAGAGGATATTGACAAAAACCATTACAGTAAATCCTCATTAACACAAATTCCACGGGGCTGAAATAATCTGAGTTTGTGTTATAAAAACTTGTGTTATTTAAGTATATAAATGTCCATATTACCATAATACCTTTTCCAAATTTAAGAGAGTTCATGCTAATGAAGGTTTACTGTATTATGATATTACAGAAAAATTAAAAAGTAATCCTCAGCCATAAGTTGCATTTTCATTGGCAAGACAATAGTCAATTAGACAATTTGCAATTTTGTTTTGACTAAATGGTAAGAATTAGTTAAAAATGTTAAAAAATTCTCTCAAGCGGCCTCTTCAAAATTACGGGGTCGTCTCATATTTGTATAAATATGGTAATATGCCATCACAAAAAAATATGTTAAGTATTGTTTATAATGCTTTAGACTGTGGTACTTCTGGAAGCAGTTTGGGACCTTCTCCAGATTTTCTTGTGGACATAGAGCAAATGAACAGTCTCTTTCTACACAGCTGAATATTTCCTCAGCCTCTCTACTACTTTCAGAAATAGTCATTGTCTGAACCATTCCATATAATTCTTCCTTGCACACATTCATTTGTCATGCATTGCCATCTTGCCTCATGTTACAAATGTAAAGTGTATGTAGCTATGACGCTATGAAGTGATATCTGGCGACAACTTAAGGAAAGAAACCAATAATGCCCTCATAGCCCAGAAACAAATACTATAACTACTGTTTTCTTATGGAGAGTATTAGAACTACTTCAACATGCAGTCCTGCCATATAGGACATCTGACCAGATGTTGAAAAATCAAACTGTTAAACTGTTTCTCAGGGTCGGATAAAGCACTGGCTTGCCAGTGGGAGAGAAGATCATGTACCACAAAGGGTGAACAGAGAGAAGTGCAAGTAAAGAAAGTTTTCTCACATTTATTTCACTTTCTCATGGGATCCTAACCAGAAAGTTAACCTAACATTCCTTTCTGACATTCAATTACTCCCTTGACACAATGGGTGCACCAACAAAGGAACGATTGTTTACCCAATAACAAAAACAATAATTGTGATAAATCAGCCATATTTATTAAGTAAAATAGTAATGGGTTGCATAAAACCATATTTAGTGATCATTATATAGTATATGTGAAATTTACAATGTGAAATGAATTTTATGTCTATGATAAAACCATGTAATACATGTTGACGATGAAGATAATAAATTTAAAGAAAATGTGTTTTATAAATGCTATATAGCAACATTAATATAATACTGCAATAAAATAAAAATACAAAATTTATAAACCTTACAAAAAAATGGAAGAGAGTTGCATGCATTTACGACATAGTTTCTTGAAATCCAAGAAATGATGTTTATTGGGCTTATTTCTAGTCATAAACTAACAAAAATATAAGGTAATAAATTTCTCTTACAATATTGTATATTTGTTATGAGCAATTCATAATTAAAAAATTAAAAAAACTTTACATGAATTTTATCTATATTGTATGCCATCATGTGTAATAACTGAATTCTACATTGACTGCTTTGAGGAGAAATCATTCTTGTATGTTTTTACATTACTTGCACATCACACATAGCTTGCTGAAAGCGCAGAAAAGAATTCAGCTAGTTTAATTGCAACTAAATCCAAAGCTACAACTTGCAAAGGAGCAGTTGAAACAATATTATCATATAGGCTTAACCAGAACTAAACAAAACTCAAAAGAAAAGTTGGTAGAAGTGATGATGCAAAATGAGGTCATCAAAAAGCTGAAGAATGTAATAGCACACTCAGGGCATCAGGGCAAGTAAAGGTTAAGGCCCAGTCCTTGTTTTCAAAGGAACAACATTTTTATTCACCAAAACTACTTTATCCAATGATTTCAATCAGATCTTGGGAATAATTCATGCTTCAGAAGCAATTGCAGCAGCAGCAATAATAATAACAACATTAACATTAATAATAATAATAATAATAATAATAATAATAATAATAATAATATTCCTATTCCTCTAATTCACGACTAAAGATTTAAGAAGTTGTTTGATTATAAAATCTACTACTACAACTACGAAATTACTCTAGTAATCTAACTGTTCATTCATGGTCCAGATTTGGATGCAAATCCCCCCCCCCCCCAAAAATCGAATGTAAATAATATTTCGATTTGCAGGCCAGAGTTTACTGAATCTCATACCTTTTATTCTAGAATACTCAAAAAAATCCAGAGCTAAGTGATTTAGGAAAGAGTAAATGTCTACAAACACAAAAAATAACCTAATGAAATTTATACCCAAAGCTTGAACTTTTTTTCGAGATGGTCAAGCAACCAATTTATTAAATTCTGGACCACTTAAAATGGATTGCCCTCTTGCACTTTAGCCAAGTTCTTAAACAAATTTTGCAGAAAAAATCCCAGAGCTCCGGACTACCCGTGCTTTTATGCCCCACATTTGGCTGACCCTTATTTCCAAATTCTTGTATTTAAGACATCTCTCTGCCTCCTTAGTTATGATGTTTCAATTGCACAGCACAGCATCATCTACAAGTAGACATGATTTTTTTCTGAAAATCCTGAATAACATTACCCAGTTTGTTTGCAGCTATCATGCAATTAGTTTGAATTTGTTGGCTGTACAGTATGGTACACAATCCAACAGATTTCACTGGTGAGTGTTCACACCATTTAGAGCATATGTTTGGAACTCTAATGGCTGTACAGATCTGCCAGTGGAAGTAACTACATATCCAGTTGTGTCTTTTCAAGTACTTGGTCTTTGCTAGAATGAGCAAGCTGAGACCATATGACCAATGATTACTACATGAATGCAAATGCAGCATCTTTGAAAAATTTGATAACTGCCTTATCATAATATTGTGTTCCCAACACCTGATCTTTGGCAGCTATTACAACTGCTTTTGATTCTGGCTTCATTCTTCCCACTTTTAAGCCACATAAATGATTGATCTTCATTAACCTGCACCTTGTCCATTTTTTTATTCTTCATTAACCTGCACTGTCCATGGAGTAGTTAGTCTCTCCACATTTCCTTCAACATCATTTATTGTGTCTCACCATTCATGTTAAGTTGATAGTGTTATTGTTGTTGTTATTATTATTATTATTATTATTATTATTATTATTATTATTATCATCATCATCATCATCATCATCATCATCATCATTATTATTATTATTATTATTAAATAAAAATAAAAGCAAAAGCAGTTTAACATTTTTCAAAAAGTAGAATCAAAAGATTGTTCTTTAGGAGAAAAATTAAATAGAAGTCAATGATAGTAGATAAAATTAAATAGATATCAATGTTAGTAGATAATCCAGTATGGATTATGCATTATGTGTATTTATTTACAAGAGGATTATATACAAAATACAGTGCTCCCAGAAACAAACATTGAAAATCTACCTTTAACTACCAAACTTTCAACACATATTAGTTATCACATTTGAAAGTATTCCATTTTCCCTCTCCATGTCTTTGCATCAGTGATGGTTTTCTCATTATTACTAATCACCAAATTTAAGAAACATGCTACTGCAATGAACCATATACAATTATAAATGTATGAATGTTCCTCACACATCTCAGATTAATAAATTTACTGAGAAAAGAGCTCTAAAGATTAAAGCACTAAATAAAATAATAAGCTACAAAGGTTTCATATATACATTCAATACCATTTATCACTACCTTTATATTCCTTGTAACTAAACTAAATCTGCCCAAAATAATTTTTAAGTTGAAACAAGTATTACACAACATGACAGATTATCTTCTTAACCTATTCTAAAGAGGAAGAGAGGAGGAAAGCGACAGCTCAAGCCACTGAGAATCGAGTTCCAAGATCACAATATACATTTGAAATATAACTCCCACTTACTCCAAGTCCATAAAACAGGAGATCACTTTTTCCATCAGGTGCCAAATTCACACAGTTATCTAAACATTGAAGCTTCTTTCCCAAACACTCAAATTTTAAAAACTTAGAATCACTTTTACACTATGAACTTCTAATACTTTATAGATTGCTCTAATATAGAAAAAATGTTAAGCTTTAAGTGAGATTAAAAAACAAAATTCTTTCAAGTAGTAATAAATATTTTCACATTTCTTACATAATGTTTTGATAGTGCCCAGACTACGCAGACGGATCACTTGCAGCAATTGCCTGGTGCCTTCTGCTGTTCAGATTCCACCAATCGTCTGGTTTGACCACTGGATCCAGCACCAGAGACCTGCTCGTTCTTTGGAAGTTTCTTGGCTGTAAAAATAAATCATCACCATCACTACAATAATACTAGTGGGAATGCATTTTCCTTCTCTTAGAGTTATCACTAGAGAATGGATTTGCATGTAAATACACATTTTTACAGAAACTACTTTTTTGCAGAATACACCTTTACAGAACACAGAATACACACATTTACAGATACATACACCTTTTTTATTTCCAAAATTTCATTTCAATACTTTTATACTTAGAAACAGAACATTTCAGATGCAATATATAATACTGGAATCATCTTTCTTACAAAGCCATGTACCGCTACAACACTTCTGTACCCTCTGGACCTTTGTCAAATATCGTCAACCCCCCATCAAAGAAGAGAAGAAAGAAAGAAAGAAGAGAAGAGAAGAAAGAAGAGAAGAAAGAAGAGAAAGAAAGAAGAGAAAGAAAGAAGAAGAGAAGAAAGAAGAGAAGAAAGAAGAGAAGAGAAGAAAGAAGAGAAGAAAGAAGAGAAGAAAGAAGAGAAGAAAGAAAGAAAGAACAGAAAGAAAGAAAGAAAGAAAGAAAGAAAAGAAAGAAAAGAAAGAAAAGAAAGAAAGGAGAAGAAACATGACATCTTTTAAAGGCTTACTACTAAATGAAGTTATGCAGAAAACATCCAAGCCACAAGGATGAATATGATAGAAAAATGTTTTGGAAAGTTGAGGCATACCTAGAAACTTTGAGCAGCAAGGATGCAAGCCAGAAATTAGTTGTGTGAGGGGTATGTAAAAAAGTTCTACATATTCACTATAAGAAAAACCGAAAATCCCCAAACATTGTTTCCAGACATGAAGGTGTAAGTCTGAATTGAGGGAGATTTACACAATACAGAACAATGCAAACCTTACCAATGAATTATGAAGATTTGAACATTAATCATCATTCATCAATAATTCACCACATTTTCCTGAAAATAAGACCATATTTTTTCCTAAATATCATACTCCAAAGATATGAGGTCATCTTATATTCGCAGATTAAGCCTAGGATTTATGTTCTGAAATAGGCTCTCGTTGTTGTAAAAATCTTAAAAGTAGACAAGAAGCTGCGAAGACAAAATTATCACATGAACCTGTAATACCTAATTAAATTCTCAGCATCAACCGTGAATATGCCGAGGGATTCAGCCTGGGGGGGGCTGATAAAGAGTATCTCAAACTAATGGTACAGTACCAAGTGAAATGGAACATGAAAATGAATAAAAATTTGCTACACAATGCAATCAATGAGATTGCAGGGACTCTCAGTTTGATTGCTGGTGGGTGCAAATTTGTATTATGTAAGGAAATGAAAATAATTCACATTGATAGAAGTATCTTCCAACATTCAGCCAGAGGAAGGACAATAAAAAAAAGAAATTAATAAATAAATAAAAATTTTCTTGATTTTTAAACAGCAATCATGATGTATTATAAAAACTCAGTAGTTTTCACATACTCGGAAATCATTGTATTTAAAACATTCTTCAAACTTAAGAAAACTCACAGTATTAACTTTTGAAGCAGCTTACAATTGAGTGTTTTCTTGAAGAGGAAATGCTGAATGCTCTCAATAGATAAATTCCAACTTGCAAAATAAAATAATGCACAAATCACTGCAGATAAGTATTCATTTTATTTATTTCACGATTCATAATTTTTAAGTTTAATGTTTATACGACAAACTGATAAAAATAGTGACAAAACATCTGGAGCCAACTCCCTTTCATTGAAAGCAAAATCACGAAATACAGTTAAGTGAAAAGCTCAAACTTCTTTCTAAACAAAAGCTCTAAGAGTTTTAAATATAAAGATTTTTGCAATTTTCTAAAAGTTAGATTTTAATGAAACTCAGAACTCTACCATATTTATAAATTAATTTTCTTCTACTCTTCCAAGAAAAATTCAAGAAAAAAATGTTCTGTAATTTTCCAGAAAATGTTGAAAATGTCCATGTGGCTTCAAGCAAAGTACCCCAAAAATTAAAATATCTTTGGAACAGCAGCAAAAGGCCCTAATCCCAATGTGAGTATGTGTGTGTGTTTGCAGATTCACAATTTAAAACAATATTAAGCATGGATATAATGACTTAAAATTCAGGAATGTATTGCTGAGGCAATTCCAATACTTTTTCCAAAAGTTCTCACTAGTGATCTCCAATTTATCATGCCTTTTCCAATTAATTTCACAAAGTATTTTTGCAACTGTTGAAAAATCTGCTCCATCCACGTTGTTGAAAACAATTCTTTTACAGACTTCATTAAAATTAAACCTGGTTTACATTAAGTTAATTAATTTGAAAAATGAACTTTCAACTGTAAGAAAAATAAATCAATGAAATCAGCGGTAATTTTAAATTCAGCAAACAGTACCTATCTCAAGCTTAGTGCCTTCTTCATTCTCAATGAATATCATTAATGCAAATCCAATAAACATCCAGCAAAATCTTGCCAAAAAGAGAAAATTGAGCCATTTTTACCATCAAATTCTCTCTTCCACATTCCCATCTTTCTTATAAAATTCAATACCAAATGAACATCGGCTTCCATCTACTTTAGTTTCACTTTTAACCCTTTCAAAATCGGACAAAATTTTTCTCCTTAAGAGTTTAACAATACTATGCAGTGCTCAATTTTTTAACTCTTTCAAATACTTGTAAGGATTTATTGTGCCAAAAGATGAGAGATGCACGTTTGTGTGCAAGACAGATACTACAATAAGATCGCCAGAGTTTTCAGAATCCAATTACCATGGTGACAGTTTCAAATTATTTTGTAAGCATCCAACAAGCATTAAAAGACAGAAATATAACATAAAAGTTAGGAAATGTTCTAATAACAAAAGTCTTAAATGATGAAACACTTTACCTAAACAAAGATAGATGAAAAACTATGCTAGAGACCATCGTTGCCCTCTTCCCCATGCAATGTGAATGCAAGAATACACTACTTCATTCTTTTTGTTTAGATTGTTCTTCCTCATATTAACATTTCCAAAAGTAAATCTTGACTACCTATTATCTATGGCAACAAAGGTAGTGTTTAAGACCCCTTCAATGAGGTTCACACACCTTTGTAAACCATGAACTTGCTTAAAAATCAAAGACTATATAGTTTCAAAACAATCCAGAAAAATCCTTGTTTTCTATGCTCTGAAATAGCAATTATAATAATGATGATGCACCAAATCACATCTAGTATTGGTGATTTTTTGATGCTCGATTTAGTCCCTTCTTCACTAGAAAAGAAGACAAAGAAAGGGAAGGATTCTTTTGTTTTCACAATGATACGATTTGGGGGTAGAGGATTTGAATAATCACCTTCTGTAGTAGACTGAGAAATTTCAAAAATCAAATATCATGAATTCTTAATCAACCTTTAGAGCTGTCATCTTCCTATTATGACACTGTAAGTATCATTTTAAGCAAGAACTGCACTTCACAACCATACACCAATGACTCAGCTTCATTGCTAGACCTCTGTCAAAGCAATTTAACCCCACAAAGAACTTTTTTTATACAAATTCTGAGTTATCGACCTTTCAAAACCTATGAATTGGATACTTATCAGTACAGAGGGGGTAAATGAGAAAATTATGATGTTTTTTGTTAGAAAGATCCATAGTGCCAAGGACAAGTGCATTAAGGCTATTTCCTCTGAAGCTTTTAAAGGGTTCCACAGGATACCATATTTAGGATAGAGTACTATTGACCAGGGAACATTTACACGAAAGGTGCAATGTGCCTGTCGTGTGTGGTGGGTTGTTCCTTCCAATTTACTGCAACTATCCTGGCACAGGTTATTTCATTAGACAAAAAGGAATTAGAATTGCATCTGTTTACAAGGTATTACTCAAGGAATTTCCTCAACTCTAATTTAGATCACTCAGGAAAGATACCAACAAATCTCAGGTCCATTTACACATTGAGGGTAAATTAAAATCTCTGCAATCAAAGATGATGCTGGGGCTTCATCAGATAAACAAACATAGGAGCTTGACACCAAAAGGTATCAAATAAAACTGGACAAATTTTATAATATAGCAACACACTTCCTGTAGCTAAAATGTACTGTATTAAATTAATATTTTATTTAGTATTTTCCTGAGTCATGGAACTAATTCATGATGAAATTTAAGTTATTTCATACTGGATCCTAAAGTTATAAGAACTTTAATTTTGGATTTGTAGGTTTTGGCATAGAGGAAAAAATTAGAATTAGGTATCAGTAATAATCAGCAATAATTATGCAAGAATGTTCTTGATCGTGGAATTTGGTCACGGTTAAATTCGAAGCATTAATACAATTAAGTTTTCTGAAAAAATTAGAATTAGGTATCAGTAATAATCAGCAATAATTATGCAAGAATGTTCTTGATCGTGGAATTTGGTCACGGTTAAATTCAAAGCATTAATACAATTAAGTTTTCTGAAGTTTTCAATATTTAATTCCATCTTCACAGCTATTCATTCAAACAATAACCATACTTAATACTATTATCAAATAAGACAGCATGAACTCAAATATTAAACATACAAAAACAATTATTGTATAATAAACCAGCAAACACAAGTCAATTAAACGAATTGACCCAATAAGTAACAAAACAAAGTTTTTTAACAATAATTGTGACTGAATAATATGTTTAAAATGTGTAATGATCATAAGATATAAATATATCCCATTAATTTGTCATATTTCCTGAATGCTGGAAACTTTTGTTTTGTGCTTAATAAATTATTCATTTGACCGAAGTGAAGGCAAGAAGGTCTACAACTAAAGATCCCTTTGCACAACTTCACTGCATCATTTTGTCCTTAATTTTCCAAGATGCCTCGGCCTGCCATGGAGCTCTACAAAAGGTATCTCTATTCACACATTTAGCAAGGTTGGAGATGGACTGATGTATAATGCAATCCGTTTACAAGTACCTTGTTACTTAAATGCGCATAGTTATCAGATTTTAATACATATAACTTTTTGTCTGAATCAAATATATTAATTTTTGTTGCTCTTGTACATATAAATAACCTTGAAGATGGAATTAAATATTCCAAAATGTGGACAAGCTGAAATGTGTTCAGGTTAAGAATTTAATTGTGACCAAATCCCAGGATCCAGAACGTTCTTCAATTTACTTAGTCGAAAATTTACAATAGCAATTAACTATCAAGATTGATATTTTAGTAATATTTATAAATAACCTTGTCATAGAAATCTCTTTAAAATAATGAAAATTCAAAATATAAAAAATTCTTTACATTGCCTAAGTATTATTTTTAATCACAAAACACATCTATATTATCAGAAACTTCATATTCATTAACACATAATTAGTATAGGATTTGGTATTTTTTTTAGTCAAACAAAAACTTTGATGACCTTTGCAGATAAAATTAGGAAGTTTTTGTGAAAAACAATATTGTATTTAATTCTGACACCCACAAAGTGTGTGCTGCTATCTTTAGTTGAATTTTTGAAAATTGTAGATTTGGTACCTTCAGAAACAAGCTCCTCACACAGCCCCTAAAACAACATTAGCACATCCCAATACCCTGACTGTAAAACTTGCTGTACAGAATAGCAGTACGTTAATTACGGACATTTTTTTATTCACAATAGTGAAGTTGCTCAAAATCCAGGATGTCCATTGTGACTCTTCAATCTTTCAGATGCAAGGAATGTAAATGCAGCCAGAAGAAAAGGAATATAAATTGCTCCTGTCTTCCAAGTGTCAAATTTGGAATTCCACAAGAAGAACAGTAGGGAGAGACAAATCGGAACAAAAACAGAACAATGGTGTTTCTATTCCTTTTCTTGGTTGAAAATGAGTTGCTTAAAAGCATTGAACGAAAGCGGTAACAATCTTTTTTAGAACTCTCAGTGCTCCAATACAGAAAAAAAAAATCTTTCTGATAGTAACCAATTATTCAAAGAAAAAAATATTTTGAGACTTCAATTTTTTTAATCTGTGTGAGCAAGCATGCATGTACATGTGTGTGTGTAAGATTTTTTTTCCCCTTGCAAAAGAGTGCAATAATAAATATGTTAATAATTTGAATTTATGCAATTTACTAGGAGGCTGGCAAGTTAATTATCACTCAGAATTATGTTCATAATGATAAGAAGGAAGAAAATTTTGCCATCAAAGTAAAGAAAATTTTCTGAAAGAATACTTACCTATTGCTAAAAATATCTCATTGACATTCATTGCAGTCTTAGCTGACGTTTCCATAAACAGAAGTCCATTTTCTTCAGCATATGCTTGCGCCTCATCATATTCAACAACACGTTTGTTGGCTAAATCCGCCTTGTTGCCAGCAAGTGCAATAACAATGTTGGGGGAAGCTTGCCTTTGTAACTCTTTCACCCACGTTTTAGCACGTCCAAATGTGTCCTACACAGAACAGTAATGAAGTATGAAGAAACTACTAACTTTTTTGAGTGTTCAAATATAAAAATGCTTAACAATACTCACTTGATTGGTAATATCATATACAACAATTGCAGCCTGAGCTCCACGATAATACATTGGTGCAAGGCTGTGGTATCTCTCTTGTCCAGCTGTATCCCAAATTTCAAATTTGACCGTAGTATCTTCTAAGCAAACTGTCTGTGTCAGAAACGCAGCTAAAAGGAAAAAAAAAATAATTACTGGATTATCTCAAAGGAAACAGTCCTCCAAGCTCAAATTTACTTCTTTTTTCAACAATTTAAAGAGCAATTATAAGTTTGAAAGGTTACAAAGGCACCAAACCTTTTTAGTCTGAAATGCAGAAAAAAAAAGAAATTATACATTCCTTTTTGTCATCAGCTCTTGTCCAAACACTTGAAGGGATTTTAGAAACAATCAGGAACAAATAGATAAGCAAAAATTAATTATAAAATGCTCACACTAATTGACGTAGTCTGAACAAGTCAGACCTGAAATTCCATGGATTTTTGAAGTCGGGTATGAAAAAGAAAGCCTCCACGAATTTAAGCAAATTGTAAGCAAAGAAAAATTGGCATTACAGTTCTTTGTTTATCAAATTTCATTTTTTTATCAGACAAATTAAATTTAAAAAATTCTAAGATGCAAACTAACTTAAAAATAAACTAAACATTGAACAAATGAAACAAGGTTCATTATAAAAAATATAAGCATAAGGAGTTACTCCTACTTTCATTCCCTGCTCCCTCTCTTCCTTCCCCTCATTTTTCTAGGATGCATTGTTTTTTCTACTTACACCAAAACTTATAAAAAATTCCAAAAATATGAATCAGTAAAATTTCCAATTTTCAAAACCCACCTTGCCAGCTTTCCAAAATTTAAAAAACTATTTTGACCACAATTATGCACAGAATCAAGGTTTCTTCAATATTGACAGCCAATGAATACCATATTTATACAAAATTACACTAAGCAAGAAAAATTTGACATCATTTTCTTCCTCAAAATTCTTTAAAATTGAACCTTTTGCCATTTATTAAAATAGGAAATAAGTTTTTCCAGACTAAACACACTTTAAAAAAAATTTGCCCCAAATTATTTTTATATCCTTTTCAGATTTGCTTCTGATAAAATTCTGATTGTAAATATCCTGAGTAACTTTTTATTATTCATTATAAAATTTGTTAGCAATTTTCACTAGAAACCTAAGATTATTGCAATAAACATTGCATCATTTTTTCTTGTTGAAGAAAGAAAATAATTCATGCAATAAAATAAAATTAATGAATAGGATTCATGAACTAACTTCATGTAAGCATAGGCGTTTCAAATTTAATTTTACCAAAACAACGAAATGCCATCATTAGTCCATAAAGCTTGTTATTTAACTTTACAACAATTTAAAAGACAAATAATAAGTTCAAAGCTATGATTAAATTATCTTAAATTCATTGATTTACAATTAAGATATCTTTAATCAAAAGTTCAAAAGAATAGACTTAATCTTAAAAATTTTTGTTTTTTGCAACCAATTCTATTAATCCCAATTTGCTAAATTAACTTTTGCAAATTTATGACCAGAAGATCTACAACTTAACAGCTCCTTATTAAAGAATTACTCCGTTAATATTAGAATTAAATGAATATGATTTTTTTAAACAAGATCTTTATTTTGATAGGAATATTGTAATCAATGTGCACCAATTATGTATTAATATTATTTTAGGTAAGCTACCACACTTGTTTACATAATTTCTTTTTTTATATACAATAGTGTAAAGAGTTCATGTCACTTGAAATCTTGCATTCTCATGAAAATATTCCACAACATAATATTTAACAGCTCTGGTAATAACATCCAATGTCTTTTATAAGCTGCTACAGTGATTAAAAAATTTTTTAAAAAAAATTAAGTTTCTATCTGTATTTGTAGGCATTTAAAAAATTTAAACAAATCCTTAAATCTTATTAAAGCCTTGACAGTTTTCACCACCACTATCAACTGAATAGGTAACTCATTCAATTAATAGTGCTCATTTACAGCAAAATTCAAAAGAAAAACTAAGTTCAATCAAATTGAAGATTTATTTGTTTGCAATTCTGGTTGACAACATGAATTCCTCAAAGTTGGCATATTACTAAATACCATCTTTTAATGCAAATGAATCTGACTGAAACCATGTCAGAACACACAAACTATAACATAAGATTTCTGTGATATGATTAATTAGGATGAGCACTTATTTAGTAGTCATGATGGGAGAATCATCAGAAAATCAAAATATACAACTTCCCAAGCAAATTGCTGGCAAAGAAACATTTAAAAGAAAACCATTGTGAAGCTACACCATTAAAGGGAAACAAATATAATGGCACTAACTGGTATTTAATGATGAAGATTTGAAAGATCCATTAATCTTTACATGACAAAGATCCATTAATCTTTACATGACCTTTTCTCAAAATTTGAAATCTGTGCAAGGCAAAAATTGCATTTGCAGCAAGAATTGCAACCTAGTACCATACCTGCACTCAAACTTCCAACTACTGAGATTTAACAAATGGCTTTTGAAAATTACCTCTATCTGTACTCTATTTTAACTACACTTATTAAGATTTAATGTCGTCTTACCTCCAATAGTACTTTCTTGATATTCATGAAACTGTCCTTTCACAAACCTCAACACTAAACTTGACTTTCCAACTGCCGATTCTCCTAACAATACAAGTTTAAATTGACAAATTTTTCCTGGTCCTCCATTTGGTCTCTGGGCCCCTCCGCGATTGGCCATGGCAGGGTCCTACAAAGCAAACTGTCCACAGAAAAGATAAGTAGTCGATATTTGCGAACTATCTTTCAGTCGCACGTTTTCATTTATGTCAAGAAGTGGCTTGTCTTTGTTTAAACTAGACATTAGAAGCATTGAGCGCTACATTACTGCAAGTCGAGAAACTTGCAGCGAACAATCAGCTGACTCTAATTCAGGTTAGCCATACCACCCATGAAGCGTATTTTTCTGACAGATGAGAGCTCTAGGCACTACATCACCCTTAACAACCGGGTGGAAATAAAACGAGATAACCCACCTCTCGCCTACAGATACCACTCCACAAGATGCTTAATGCTAATTTTCGCCGTGACACATAAAGAACTATTAAATCATTTTACTGTTCATTTGCGACTAACCTACCTTCAGTACAAATGGAATGTGGTAGAATACACGACCGATTGACAACACAAAGCTAACCACAGACGCGTGAATACTATCGCACACTAACAATTATATCCACCGAACGAACTGGAACGTTTCCCAAAGAATATATTATTTGCACGGATAAGTTAAAAGGGTAGTTAAAACTCCAATGACCTACACAGAACTTCACGCGCAGCGCACCACCCTCGGCAACAGCCACATCACAGCCCAAGGCCCAAGTATTCCTGCACCCTATCTCTCACTTATTATTCACAATATTATTTCTCCGAAGCTATTATATTACATCCAACAAAAATGTTCACACGATGAAAACATTTAAATATTACATTACTTACCGAGATCAATACAGAACAACAAACTTTCAATGGGGGAACTACTTTACTAAGTCAAACCGGAAATTCATTCTTGCTTCACCGTTGACCATGTTTTCATGAGAGAATGCCCCGTTCCTTACGTCATGAGTTTTCCACCGCCATGATATTTTGATTTAAAGTGCAGGGTAGTGGTCATTTTCAAATTGAGTATTTGATAATTATAGTAATTGTCATGTGTGGTCGTCTTATTCTTGGAATAGCTCTACTTTGACTAGCAGTCTTAACAGTTTAGAACCATTTTTATTTGTTCATTGAAACTTCCTGATTCCCATGAACATGACTCATTTGCTTTCATTTTTCTGCTAAATTATTGACGGATTGAATGAAAATGTAACCTGAAAGATCACTAACAGAGATCCCAAAACTCTGGAAAATTATTTTAAAATCAGAAGCATGTTAGGGCAACACGTGAGTAAATGCATTTCTACTGCAATAATTGTGAAATCAGACCGTGTAGAAGATTTCTTTGTACTTGCACCCGGAAAAACAGTGTTTTTAGAAGTTGAGTGAAGAAAGATTTTTATTAGGACTTTCACTTCCAAACTCAGGAAGAAGAAAAAAAAAAAAGTTTTGACATACTATGTAGTTGATTAATTATTCTCTTAATGTCAATAACATTGAGAACCATTGTAGTGTAATAATATCAATTAACTGATCTAATGATAGGAATCGTGATAGGAGCTAGTAGAGAAACATAAATTGATAGCGAATGGAAATTTAAAAAAATCGAGATTTTTTCTTGTTTTTTACAAATATTTTCAATGAGAATTAAAATGACTATATTTGAAAACCATATTTTAAAAAATGTTCTAACTATATGTACAACCTTGCTTTTCTTTGTAGAACATTTACTTCTTAAAGGACATTTTAAAATTTTAAATAAAAAAGTTTTAATTAGGATTCTTTACATTTTTATTATAATGAGAGCTGTAATAAAATGTTATAAATATAACAAGCCTGAAAAATTATTGACAAAAGGTACATGGAAGATCAATAATATAATTCATAGTTTAGGGGAAAGAGACTGTGTACCAAGTCAAAAGAAAGTATTTGAAATGCTTACCATTCTACCGAACACATCCTCAATTGACAGCTAGGCACCTATTCGACACCATGCTTAGACATAAAATTACTAATGTCCCACTGATATTTTGTTTAGAATACATTAAGCTATTTTAGAAATGTTGGTATTTTTTAAAAGTAGTATTAAGCAATTACCAAATTTTAAAAATTACACTTCTTTGTTTAAAAACACATTTTATTTTGCTTTAACTTTTTTTAAAGGCAAAAATTGAATAGTTTTTATTTTCCATTTTAAACATTAAAAAATAGTGTGAATTTTAAAAAATGATATACATAATTTTTCCTTTAATTATTATTAGGGGCACTGAGAAAAAATAAGGATTGAAATAGAAGATCCACAGGGACTCCATATTTCAGAAAAACAAGTTTCGACCTCCCTCTGACAATACAAAAACAATTCATTTCTCCACACTACATATCTAGCTTGCAGAGGTTAATTTCAATTAGATGTAAATCTTTTTTTTTATTTTTATTTTGAATGGAAACAAATAATCAGGACCTGGGGCATGTTGCCCATCCCCATTCCACGTTTCTTGGCACACCTAGTGCAGCAATATCAATGACAGAGCGTTATGTTGGCGCGTTGGATGTACGATTGACTCCCAATTTTACTTTCTCTCTACAGAGTAGGTAGAAAGTTGTGTAATGCTGCGCGAAAAAACAGCGAATTTTCGGCAGAAAAACTTATCACAACGCCCTGGTAACGAAAAAGTGGATAAATCCAGGTGCTTAATTTAGAAAAAAATCCTCTATTAGGTGATGTAGCCAGAATTCATGTTTTGTGAGCTCTTGATTCCGAAAAATCGTATGACGGCAAAACGTCTGTCCGTCTGTGAACAATGCTAGCGGCTAAACAGTTCAGCCGATTTTCTCCAAGATTGATATTCCCCAATCAATCTGGCTGATGTCGCGGTGCATTGAATTCGAAACCGATATTTTAATTTTGGGGGAACTTTACATGAAGCTCCTGGGACATTTTTCTAAATTTAAAAAAAGGCTCCATTTTTAATTAAATTTTGTTTTTGGATAGTGTGAAAGACGTTCAAGAGAATGGTGAAGGTCTCATGTTCGTTGAAAAACGATTTTTCGAAAATTGCAAAAGTTCAATTTTTTTGTCTTTCTACAACTAAAACATTAAAGATAGAGATTTTCCCCTTATTGAAATACGTTTCTTAAAGATAGATTTTGAAATAAGGCCATGTACATATTTCCGGAAATTGTAAAACTTTTCGCGTAATTTTGCGTGAAAATGCAGACGGGAAAGGACGTGCTGTTTTAGCACAACTAGTTTACTTACCCGCACTTATATTTCATATATATAAAAAAAGAAAGTCGACAAGAAAAGTTCTTATTGCCGAGCCCTGGTAACGAAAAAGAGGATACATTTTGTCACATTCTCGCGTACGTACGTATGTATGGGTCATAGTGTTAAAAAAGGCTGCGGAAAATCGATTTCGAGATCTCAGCGGAAATTTTCAGTGCCCTGATACCGGGAACTTTTCTTTCTTTTTTTCCAAAAGGAATATTCCACAGTCGACCTAGTCCGACACGAAGCTCTGTGATTTTAAAAACATTCACTAATTTTTTGGGGAGTACTTTACATGAAGCCCCAGGGACATTTTCAAAATCTTATCAAAAATGCCTCCAAATTTTTCTTTAAATTTCTCGTAAGAATAGAGTAAAATACACTTATAAAGACGGCATAGGTACGATTATCACAGTTGTCGAAAATTACAAATGTTTGAAGTTTTTCACACCAGTCGAATATCCGAACAGTTCCCTAACAAACGGGCCACGGACCGCGCGCGATATTTCCTTCCTCTTCCTTGTCCTATTCTCACCCGTTACGCACACACACTTACACTAATATGCACTACACTACCACACATGCCGGGAGACCGTTCGGGGACTTAGAACTTGTCCCGGCTGGGGCGGTGCCCTAGTAAATACAGCAGTTTATTCTTCAAATGAAATTTGTTCTCCACTATTAGTTTTTTTTATTGACGTCATATCCTTTTTTTAATTTCAGTATTTTTTTCGCCCAATTTAGGGTGAATTATTGGCAATATGCATCATGCTACAACAGAACATTTTCTCACGTTATTTATAATGGCACCGTCATATTACATGGACTTGCAAATGTGTTTTAAACTAGAAAAAAATAAGAAAATAACGCGCCGAGACTCAACCTCAAGTTCGAGTTAACTCGCAGAGAGCCTTAACGTTACACTAGACTGTTCTGACGTACTACCCGTTTGGGCCGACGCTTAAAAGTCTAATTGTCTCGCCCATTATTTCCAACTCGCAATTTTCGAAAATTCAGAGAATTCAACAAAAATAAGACCAGCGCCAATCCTTTATGTGTCCCTTGTTTTATCCGTAAAAAAAATTAAAAAGAAAACTGGAAGTGCTGCGGAATGCCACAGACTTTCTCGAACCAAATTTTTCTAATTTCCTTGGTGTGGTCTGTCTTTAAGGTTTTGCTCCATTATCTGGCCAGCTGCCCAATGTACATTTTTTTGACAATTTCTCAACTTTTTGATTTCCTAGTAGTACAACTGAATTACTGCAAGAATATAAAAGAAGAGTAAAAAGTCGACCTAAATAGAAGTTTTCATTGAAAGATTCGTATGCGTTTTTAAGAAAATCGCGATTAAGCATTACTGTAAATGCCAAATTAAAGCTCCTTTTCACAGGAATCTATTAAGTTTTCGAAAAACTTAATTTGAAGTCATTTAAGGAACTTCCACTCACAAATGTAATAATGCATACAAATCGATGAAAATGTCCTTAAGGCGTAGAGTTTATGTAATTTTTAAAAAACAAAGAATACGCCAAAAGGTAATAACGTCATATCAACACATATTAAGTCATATTAAATGTGCAATTAGCACTATCTATTGGAAAAATATAGAGCCATTTTAGAGAAAATAGCGTTTGTGCATTTCTGAAAATGCGGAATTTTGACCTTATTTGTACAGAAACTGTTGAGTTTTGAGAAACTTTATTTGACATTATTTAAAGCACATGTACTCATAAATCTAGTAGTATGAACAAATCGCCTCTAAGGTAAATATTACCGACGTGAGAGACAAGTCAAAAAATTACATTGTTGTAATTTTTGAAACAATAAAAGAATAGAGCAATATGGTGTTTATGTCTTCGGATAGGGTGCATTTGGTACTATACCCACCGAAAATGTAAACAAAACATTTAGAGCCGTTTTTGAGAAAATATTTTGTTGTAATTTTTTAAAATTGCAAAATTTGTACGAAAACTACTATTTTTTTTAAAAATCCACATTACCTTAATGAAATAACTGTTTATGCTCAGTATAGTTTATTTGAAGGAAAAATCTCTATCTTCAATTTTATAGATGTAGGAAGACGCCGGAAAAATCCAAAGTTTTGCAATTTTCGAAACGTGAATGTTAACCGTGGAAACAGGACCTATGCTACTTGAATAAGTGTATTTTACTATGTTCTTATAAGAAATTTAGAGAAAAAATTTGGGGCTGTTTTTTGAGAAAATTTTCAAAATGTTCGGGGGGCTTCAAGTAAAGTACCCTTAAATTTTAAAGTATGTTTTTCAAAATTTCAACAAGAGCCAGGTGAACAGGAGTTTCTTCAATTTGTAAAGGAATTGAATTGCCACAATTTGGAATTAATTGCCACATATTTTTATGGCAATTAATGAGCAATAAATCATTTAAAGGTTTCCATCGAGCTACGACCCGAATTTAACTTATGTGTGTGCTGGCGTCGCGTCAAGCCAGCTCCTCCCTTTCTGCCACGAAAATACTTGGCAATTAAATAACAATAAATTATTCGATATGTTTCATTCCGATGTGCTGAAATGGCTATTCCAGTTGTACCTAAGCTTAATTAGAATTTCCGCAACAATGTCGCATTGATATTTGAGAATGGCGATGATGGTGGCGGTAATAAGATACAGCTGTTTTATTTAGTCGATCTGGAGTTTCCAAATCAACCTTTGATAAATGATTCGATACCTACTTGATAATCCACATTTTCTGTCGTGCCCTAAGAGAACCAGTGCTCACAATAGCATAATTTGTACAGCGTGACTCCTAGGTCGAGAGCCAGTACTTCCGTTTTGATGAATTTTGCAGTATTTTTTTTTATAAATTACTCCTCCTAATGTTCGATGAGGTATATTATAGACCATTTAATATCATCTGATACCTAAAAAAAATTACTGCGTATTGAATAAAAGTTAAAGATACATTAACCGTGCAACTTATTCAATAACGAAAAACTATTCCCGCGAAAGTTTTTCCATAAGAGCCTGTACTAATTTAATTTAATTTGATTTATTTTACGTCAAAAAACAGTTAAAAACTGCGTATGACGTGATATGGGGAAAAGTGAATTGTGTGCACATTTTCAAAATTCTGTGATCCCTACACTAAGTCATATACTACTTAAATTTTGAATTTTGAAAGGGAGAAAAAAAACTCCCATGTAATAAAATCTATTTTCAATGAATTTGATGAATGTATTTAAACTTCTTGTATTAAAAAATTAGGCCGGTAAGGGTCAAATTGTTTCTTGAAGAACAGAAATGTTTCTTTCCTTTGAAATATTTTGGAGGGGTACTCCACCACGGTCGAACATACTTCTTTAAAGTTTTATTTTCGTTTCGTTTCAGGCGGTGTGAATATATAAAAGGGGGTAATAAATTATCTTAATATTACAAATCGTAAAATATTAGTAATTTAATTAGTTTATTAGTATTAGAGTTATTTATCAACTGTGTATGACTAACCGAAAAACAAGTTGAAATCTGAATACAGGCGGAAATGAGGTTTTTTCAAAAATTATTCGCCAGACGAATGCACATTGTTTTGCGAACGCGCTGCCAACAGAGCGCTGCTTATTTCTGCATAAATTGCTGCAAATCAAATCAGTCAAATGTATTCCTTTTTGTTTCATTTGTCAAAATAAGAAATGATTGCTGCCCATAGCTATTGAAATGAATGTAGATACGCATCACAGGCGCTTTGTTTGAATGGGACGTTTTCAAGCAATAGATAAAGTGTCAGTAGGACAGAAATGCAATATTTCAATATTACGTAGCTGTTTCCAATAACACGAGAAAGTATGTGCTGTTATAGCGCCACTAGTTTTAGAACAGATTTTGTTTAAGAGCCTCTAGGATTTTCCCATGGGCAGCGACCTTGCTTCCCGTAGTTTGGTCTTAGGGTCGTTTCCTAGTCGAGGCAAATAGTTGAAGCTTTCCTTTAAAATCCGTTGCTGTATGACGAAGAAAAGCTCAGACAGGCGGGGTTTGATATAAAATAGTTATGGTTAAGGTGAGTGGAATGCGTCATGTTCGCCACGTTCCTTTTTCCCCTCAAGTGGGGGAATTAAACTAGTTCCAGATCGGGGACACCCTTCGGTAATTGGTTTGACTGATTATTACGTGTCGCCGGCGGCGTAAACTGATAAAATTATTTGTCCCGTTAATGTAGTGTATGTTTTTCCTCTGGCAGTGCGGAGTTTTTCCCCCACTGGATGACGAGATCTGGCGCCGAGAACATGTGTGTGTAAGTAAGGGGCGAGGATAGGACGAGGAAGGAAACATCGCGCACGGACCGTGGCTCGTTTTGATAGGGTACTGCTCCGGAATTCGCCTGGTGTTGATCGGAGAAAAATCACAGGACCGGAGAAACCACTACGATCAGATGTCGGCCGCTGTAATTCTCCGCCAGACAGCGGCTGAATTCCACATAGCTTTTAACCTAGTATCGAAAATCCTACCAACGTCGGGATATCTAACCCAAGGACCTCCAGGCACTACAGAGACAGTTGATCCCCTGAGCCATGCATACACTATATTTAAGACAAACATCTCTAGCTTCAATTTTGTAGTTTGGAAATGTTAACTTTGTGTTTTCGTAATTACACAGATTTCGCCGGAAATGAGACTTGCACAACCTCTTTTACTATTCGTTGATGCACACGAGGACAAAACTTCTTCTGCGAGTGGAACTACACCATGCGGCGTCTCTCGCACCCAAGCTTCCATCTTCTTCTATATTGCCAATCATCATCTTCGATGTTACGATCTCTCATTGTCTGTCGCACACCATCATACCGCGTGAGTGTTGATCTACCTCTCTTTCTGTGCATTGGCACCTGCCACCTCCAACTTTTTAACAGTCATCTTTCCTCCGGTATTCTTCTAAGATGACCATACCATTTTAGCCTTCTCCCTTCTATTGTATCCATTATATCGGACATGACACCCATTTGCTGCTTTATATTTTCATTCCTGATTCTTTCCATTAACGTTACACTACAGCTGCGTCTCCAAAACTCCATTTCTATAGCCTTTAACTTTTTCTCATTACTTTTGTAAATCTTCCACAACTCAGCACCATACAGTGATATACTTTCCACAATTGCTTTAAAAATTCTAATTTTCACTTTATTAGAAATATTTTATTCCATATTATTGAATGCAATTGCCGAATAGCAGATTTTCCTTGCCGAATGCGATGTTTAATTTCCTCTTCACTGCCCCCTTGGTCTGTTAAAATTGTTCCTAAATACTTATACGTCTGACAACACTTAACAACCGAGCCATCCTCCATTACTAAATCTTTTCCTGTCCCTCCTACCACCATGTACTCTGTCTTCTTGAAATTGATTTTCAAGCCCCATTTTCCATATTCCTCATTTAATTTCTTAACATATAATGTGCATCGTCTTCATCCTCTGCGAATATCACTTGGTCATCTGCAAAATTTAGTGAATATAACATATCGTCATTTAATTTTATTCCCATCCTTTCACATTTTATCTTCCAATTTTTAGAGCTTCTCCTAGATATATTTTGAAGAGAGTTGGTGCAATACAACACCCCTGTTTTAGCCATTTTTTTTTTTTGATATGCTATTTCCTAATTTGACATAAGCGATATTGTCCGTATATAACTCTCTAATGGCTTTAATATATACGTTATTAATATGTTGGTTTTCCATGGCCATCCACAATTTTAAAAAGGGGGACACTGTCGTACGCCTTTTGCAAGTCAATATAGACTAGATGTATCTCAAGCTTATGCGCCAGCCGCTTATCTGTACCTTGCCAGATGGTAAATATATCTACCTGCTAAAAAATCAACTCTGTTCTTCCATTTCATTTATTTCATTTTTCAATCTGTTTTTAATAATTTTACCATATATTTTACCAAGGGAACTCAGCACAGTTATACCACGATAATTGGAGCAGTCTTTTTATCTCCTTTTTTAAATATATTGGAGATGTAACCCACTTTAAATACTTCAGGTATCCCACGGCCCCTGAGACATGCATTAAATAATTTTGAAAGCTTTTGTAAGTTTTGTAAGTTTTTCTGTCTTCTAGATCATGGGTCGTCAGCCATTTTGATAAGCGTTTTTCTTCTCCCGTACCCTTTCAGCAAATTTGTCACTCCACCAATACGTCCCAGTTCTCTGCTGCTTCCTTTCAATTTCCCCAAAACTTTCGTATGCCGCTTCATGTATGTACTTTGTTATATCTCTGTGCATGGCTTTTGGAGAGGAGACATCCACAATTTGCAACTTCCCACTGAGCCTTAGCTTACACAAGAACAGGATTGATGGGTCTTCTAGTAAACTCACTTTGTACTTAATATCTACGCATTTTCGTCTAGAGTCTTCTTCTTTTATTTGATTTTTTACTTTTCCATTTTGGAAGGGGAAAAGTTATTTGGCTCGCAAAAGGAAGTGGTCAGATCCACACTCTTCACCTGTATAAACTCTACATTCCTCCACTCGGATCTTATTACTCTGTTTACCAATAATGTAATTAATTATAGAGTATAATTTCCTTGATGGCTGAGACCAGGTATATTTATGGATATTTTGTGCTGAAAAAAACCATTCCATATCTTCAATTCATATTGCTCGCACACATCTATCAGTCTTTCCCCATTCCCGTTCTTTGCATCTTCTCCAAATTTCCCTACTACATTTCGTCCATATTGTCTTCCTACTTTTCCATTAAAGTCGCCCATTAAATACATTTCCTTCCTGTTTCCCATTTGGTCCAGAAGGTTCGTCAAGTTGGTAAAAAATTCAAATGTTTCGGTATCAGTTGCACTGTCCGTGGGCGCATAGGCGGCAATTACGATCATGTCGTACCTCTTCAGACACAGATCAACTCGTAGTAGGTTTTCATTTATACCATCCCATTTTTTATGTGATGTTTTAAAGATTTGCGTATGGCAATGGATACTCCTTTCTTTGCTCTGTTTTCTTTATTTACTCCACTGTATATGTGAACGTAATTTTGAATTTCTTCCAAACCCTTCCCTTTCTTTTTAGTTTCAGAAAGGGCAGCAACATCTAACTTTGGCCTGTCTAATTCTCTAAAAACGTCGGATTCCTTTGTGGCTATGCTTTGCACATTCCAAGTTCCAAAATTCATATACCTATTTCGAAGGCCAAGTCGTCGTCGAAGACTAGCATGATTCCGAGGCTTATTGCTTGGGACTCGTGCATGTTGAGTTTTTTTCTGAGCGATGGGGTGCAGGCCCAACATCTCAACCCCCAACTTGGAGGACCAGGGATTTATTCTCGAGGTTTCCTTCCTCTAACCTTTTTGATGAAACATCATCTGCAAGGTAGCAGTTGAGAAAAGAGGTATTAAAGTCTTCCGCCTCTTCTGTCCTTGGAGAGCAGTCAAACATCTCTTCCTTCTTCAGAGCCGTTGCCGACCTCTTCTTCCTCTTCGCTGGTTTTGTTCCACCCCGGGTATTTAATTTCCCCGGTACCCACCATATACGTCTGCCCCCCCCCCTATCTGCCATCTGGGGAGGCGCCCGCTGGGGGACCAGCAACCTCACACGGGGAGGACAAAACTTAAAAAAAAAAATGGAGCATTTTTTGAGAAAATGTTTTTATAACTTGCATACATTTCAGGCACAAATATCGCAAAAGCTACTCTTTAATAAAACATGCATAAACGTTTTTGAAGAGGTGATTTTTTAAAACAGATTGTTGTATATAGCAAAAATCTCTATCTTCAGTTTTGAAATGTTAAAGTTGTGCAGTTTTCGAAACTACAGAGAGTTAGCCGGAAATAAGGATAGCACTAATAATTGTACAGTTGTTTAATACATACGAGGATAAATTTTAAAGGAAAAATTTGGGCCTATTTTTGAGAAAATAAAAAAACCTTTTTAAAACCCGAAAATCTCTTTTAAATTTTTAAAAATTTTTTTAAAAATTCTATTTTTAATATTGTTGTAGTAGGAAGACTTCAAAAATAATTTGAACTTGTGCAATTTTCGAAAAAATAGGGATTTCATCGAAAATGAGACCCCCCACCATTCTTTTAAACGTGTTTTACAGAATACAAGGACAGGAATTAACAAATAATGGTGCAAGTCGTGAGAAAATTTTGAAAATGTTGAGACTTCATATTAAGTACTCCAAAATCAAAATATCCGTTTCACACTCACAGGGTCTTGAATAAATTAAAATCGATTGGGGAATATCATTTGGAAAAGGGATATTCACATAACACGTTATAGGAATAATATATTGAGACAAATTCAAGTGTAGACCTGACGTTAAGGAAAAGAAAACAAAAAGAAAAGGAAAACGTCAAATTCGACCACATGTCCTCGTGTGTTCAAGTATAAAACTTGGCGCGACGGTGACGCAGTCACCTGGCGCGGGGAGGATCCATCAGGCGAACACAGCGTCAGCCAATCAAAAAGTTAACCAAACGACACAGAGAAAAGAGAAATCACTATTGGCCGGTCACAGAATAAGTGTGAAGCCGACAACGCGAGATCTCCCACCAACAAAACAAGAGAGATTCTGAAATGTCCGCAGAGTTATGAAAAGGAACTGGTGGGAGCCCTACGTTATGGTTATAATCGACAGACGTTCGAGCCAGCAACGTTTCATTAAGTTACGCCCTGTACCATTGTCGAAGTGAAGAAACAGTTGGAATCGACCATCATGGGACACTAGCATTTAGCAAACGTTATTTGTGGAACTTCCGATTGAAACTGTGGAGCAGCACTTAAGTTTCTCTTCACGCACCCACTTAGTTACGTTAAAGGAGTTGAAAATAAATTTTTTATAATAGCACGAAAAAGGCGGTGGAATAAAGTAAAACCGAGCAACGACGCTATCCTGCCGATCGCCAAACCGTCAGACAAAAGAATTCGGTGTTGGAACTTTCGCCGTAGCGCCACCTACAGCTGAGCGATCGAGGTCAACGGAGGGAGGTCACCACCAATGTCGGAAAAGACCAAACGATCCGGCTTAATCAATGAGATGGGTGCAGTATCTGAGAAGTTTGTTCTGCAACCCTAATGCAGATATCTTGGCAAATGTACGGGTCTTCAAGGCTCGCGACGTACCATAATATGGCCTTCACCGCCATCACAGCGTCGCCTCGAAGCGGCCTCGCGTCGACGCAGTCCGTGGCAGAACACACAGCGTGTCTTCCTCTACCCTTGACCTCTAACCTAAAGAAGATCTGTGTTGCTCGCGCCTCGGCACCTGGCCTAATACCGTCACACGGCCTTCTCCACCCAACCGGCGTCACCTCTTAGCGGCCTTGGGTCGGCGCCGTGCGCGGAAAGGTCACTCGGTCTGCGCTGCTCGCGCCTCGGCAGCTGGTCTAGTACCGACATCCGGCCTTCACCCACCCGGCGACACTTTCCAGCGGCTTTTCGTCGACGCCGTGCGCGGAAAGCTCACTCGGTCTGCACTGCTCGCGCCTCGGCAGCTCGCTGCTCGGCAGCTAGTAACACCCTTGCAACGCATCGAGCAGGGGCCGCGCGGGTTATCTTACATACTACGCCAAATCCTGTTAGGGCATCCCAGAAAACAGGAAATTGCTCACCTATTTTCGATCTTCGTAATGATTAGTGAGAATCTATCTTTTCCTTACCAAGAGCACAACAGTCTTAAAATATAGCGCTCCCGACATTTTTCGTTTTTAGAAGGTATAATTCCTCATAAAAGGTGGGGTTTTCTTTACTATTCCACTCATGAAATTTCAGCCAATAGCGTGCAAGAAGTGCCTATTGATCAGTAATGATGTTAATCACGTTAATAGCGTGCAATTATGTAATGAAGATTTCAGTAATGATGTTAAATCGTGTTAATAGCATGCGATTATGTAATGAAGATTTGTCTAGTTGTAAACATTTCGATTTTTTTGTGAATAAATGAACAATTGTAATGTGTAACTTGGTGCATCGTGAATTGAATAAAAGTAACGAGCCTAAAGCCAACATCCTCCTTGTAAAGGCGCTCCCCCTTAGAACGATCCTTTGTCCTTAATCATTTCGATAACGGCATATCCTGCATTTAAAATTCTAATATGTGGTAAGTACTTGCTTGGTCAACTTGAATCCCTAATTCGGGAAACTGAGGTAAGTACGGTCACAATATACATACATACATATACACACACACACACACACACATATATACACACACACACACAATATATATATATATATATATATATATATATATATATATATATATATATATATATATATATATATATATATATATGAGGTATCCCTAACCTAATTGAGTTTGGCGCTTAAATCGAATGATGAGCGGATCGATAGAGCAGATCTTGAACGAGACGCACGCGTGGATGTTGAAAAAAGTGATTGATTCAGAGACGCAAAGATTATAAGCTTTATCAAGAAACTGCAAATTGAATAATAACATTGAATGTTGTTTCTTTGTTATTGCAGGTAAGATAAATGATTAGAATAAGTGATTGTGTTATACCTTTTTGTATGAAGCAATAAAAAGAAACTTTGTTATTGCAGAGCAACAAATTCGTGTTACTATTTCTAACTAATAGAAAAACAGATACATTACAAAACAACATTCTCGTTGGAATTCACAAAAGCTCACAATGGACAAACTCCGCTTCAACTTCATAGTTGGCAGCAAAGAAGATGGAAAAACAAATCTAATATGCATAACCTCAATTGGCACACCGGATGGCCGTGAGTACTCTATTCCAGAAAATTATCAAGCAATAGGTAACCACACAGCGATTATGAAGACTTCAGCATATGCTAAAGTATCAAAAACACTTGTAAAAAGACATCAAATAAGAAAGGTATGGATTATTTTAAATGAAGAGTTGTCTGAAACATACTTGGACGAAGGAGAAAATTTACAATTCGCTGATATCTACTTAGAGGAAATAATTGACACATCACAAAGTACTAAGGTTCAGTCTGACGTCTCAGAACAACCACTAATAAAAATAATAGAAAAATTACTTCAAAAAAATCAAGAACAATCCGCGGTAAAAAATCTTGGTAAAAAAAAATTTAATATAAAAAAAAGAATTGAAATTCTAAAATCATTTATGGATAAAGGTGCCATAGATTGGTATGGTTGTACATTATTAAAACTCACTATTGAAGCAGAATGGACAGAATGGAAAAAAAAAATTTGCGATACATTCGCCAGTAAAGGTTGGTCTCCAATAAGATATGCATTGTCATTTAAATATCAAACAGGTTCATTACTAGATATGCACTAAAAAAAGAAAAACTCTTACTGGAAGTGAGAAGATCCATTGATAATGGAACACTAATAGATCTAATTGACTGGCTTACCAAATTTTGTAGCCGATAGAATTGATAGAGAAATATTGGAAGGAACCAAAGACCTATATAATGAAATAGGTAAATTAAAACACTTAGTTTACAAAAAAAACTCAGAAACAAAAACAAATATATCAGCTAACAATGACAAAATTGAAAAGACACCTTGCGAAATTTGCAAAGTTAAAGGCAGAGGCACACGCTTCCATCCTGAAGCCGAATGCTGGTTTAAAGATACAGACAACAAAATAAAACATGTCAACACTTCAATATTGGAAGTGGAATTGAACAACAATGATCCAAAAAAACTGGTAGTTCCACCATTAATTAGACTCAAGGTAACATTAAATGACACTTTAGATGTCTCTGCCATTTATGACTCAGGCTCAAATGTTACATTAATAAACTCAAAATTAATACATGTGAAGTCGAAAAGAAATAATATTATGCAAAAAGCTGACTTGAGAACAATTAATGGTGTATATAAAACAGATGGATTGATAACTCTCAAAGCAAGAATATTAAATGCAGAGGAATATATTAATGTTTTCATAATTGATAATGAAAATTTTAAATATGACTTTCTGGTGGGATTAGATTGCATAAAAACATTCAAATTAATACAAAATGAAAAATTAGAGATAGAGAGAAAAAAACTCTGATTTTCCAGAGAAACAGGAAAATCGAATTAATTTTAATGAACATGTTAACTTAAACGATTTTGAAATCTTAACAAATCACTTAAATCATCATGAAGAAACTATTATAAACTTTGCAAAAGTAAAAGATAGAAGTAAAAGATTTAAAATAGATAAATACTGTTGTAAAAGATCTTACAACAGCACAATTGAAGACAAAAAAGAAATAGATTAACAAATTTCACAATTACTTGAGAGAAAGTTAATCGAAGAATCATATAGTCCCTTTGCTGCTCCGGTGACACTAGCATACAAAAGAGATGAACACAAAAAATCAAGACTATGCAGAGACTTTAGAGATTTAAATGAAATCATAGTTCCTCAATCACAACCATTTCCACTAATCGAAGTTAAAAAAAATTTTTAAAACTTGATATAACTCAGCATTATGGTTCATTCTCCTTACGAATCGAAGATAGAAGAAAAACAGGATTTGTAACACAAGAAGGTCATTTTCAATGGACATGTCTGCCATTTGGATTAAAAACAGCACCAGCTATCTTTCAAAGAATCCTCACCAATATAATAAGGAAACATAAATTATCAACTTTTACAGTGAATTACATAGATGACATTAATTTTTTCTAAAACCTTTGAAGAACATATTGGCCATCTATCACAATTACTGGAAGCAATAATGAAAGAAGGATTCAGATTAAAACTTTCTAAATGCACATTTGCACTGGATTCTGTGCAATATTTAGGACACATAATAAAACACAACTCAATCTCTCCAATAAAAGATAACTTGATATCAATACAAAATTTTCCTGTACCAAAAAATCAGAAAATTACATATATATATATATATATATATATATATATAACACACACACACACACACACACACACACACACACACACACCCCACCCCCCCGCACACGCACACGCACACGCACACGCACACGCACACGCACACGACACACGCACACGCACACGCACACGCACACGCACACGCACACGCACACGCACACGCGCACACGCACACGCACACGCGCACGCGCACGCGCACGCGCACGCGCACGCGCACCGCCGCCGCGCGCGCCGCACGCACGCACGCACGCACGCACGCACGCACGCACGCACGCACGCACGCACGCACGCACGCACGCACGCACGCACGCACGCACGCACGCACGCACGCACCCACACACACACACACACAAATACTAGTGGAAATCCATGCGATTAAATCGCAAGCGAATCATTTTACTTGACTGGATATTTACTTACCTATTGCATCTATTCAGACAGGAAATGAAATGCATTCTGACTGTAACGCATTCTCTCCCTAGTCTGGCCTAGCCTGGCCTGCTCAAATCCACCCTGCTCCTTGCCTCCGACCTCGCTCTTCACTGCCATGCCTGACCGCGATACTACACGCCTTACCGTCACGTTGTGCATGATACAGACATTTAAAAAAAAATTTTTCCATATTATTGTTTGAATAATATACACAAAAAAATGTAAACTACATCTGCAGATATCGGGGTCTTCCCGCTTTCAAAGTCACCTTGTGTGCTGAGGCTGAAGCTGAGTAGGTATTTCATGCGGAAAAGTGATGTTCACGTAACGTGTTATAGAAATAATTCAGGATGATGATAAACAATTATCATAGATATAACATTTATACTTACACAGTGTGCATATACTTACACTGATGATCAGAGACTTTGGAATATTCTTCATCCATATCTGAAATCATAAATTTGCTTTATAATATATTATTATTATTATTATTATTATTATTACAGAATTTAATTAATAATATAATGTATTTTAAAACCACGAAAATAGTTATTTCATTTCTCAAACATTTCAGTAGTTCAGTAAACATCAATTATTTCCTCTAATGAAATATCTTGTATGTGAATAAGCACCAAAAGCAACCGTCATCCAATGCAAACATTTTTCTGGAAATGTTGGGAACACACTTTTTTGGGAACTTTGACCAAATCATAAAACGTAGAACAAATTGACATAATTTATAAAAAATGAGTTTTAATAATATCAAAGCCACATTTACCTATACAGGTAGTTCGGTGGTATCGCAGTAGAGGGATCAGCGTATCGGTTGTAATGTGTTGTCGGGTTGTCAAACCCGCCAACCTTACATTTTCTAAGGCTGGAAAAATCCTTCGTACACCTTCCTTCGAAGGGTAAGTAAAGCGGCTGTCCCATGTAGAAGATTCACTGCATGTAAAAGATCCTCAAGCCTAATCGAAATGCCTCTGAGCTAATTTCAAAACGCTTGTTTATTTATTTATTTTTATTTTATTTTACGTCAAAAAACAGTTAAAAACTGCGTATGACGTGCTATGGGGAAAAGTGAATTGTGTGCACATTTTCAAAATTCTGTGATCCCTACACTAAGTCGTATAGTACTTAAATTTTGAATTTTGAAATGAGAAAAAACAAAACTCCCATGTAATAAAATCTATTTTCAAGGATAAACAAGCAATAAATTTTGAAAGGAGAAAAACAACAAAAAACTCCCATGTAAAAAAATCTATTTTCAAAGATAAATAAGCAATAAATTTTGGCGCTTATTACTTCCTGCCGCGACAACATGGAAACAATAATTTGAATAATTGTATTTCCCACTGAATTCTAGAAGACGTGCACAGAAAGTGAAGTTGATGTCCAGAAGTGATGTCCAGAAGAAAACAAGGGGCCATCTCAGCATTTGCTCAATGGATCAGGGAAACTGGACGAAAAACCTGATCGAGATGGGGGTCATTGACCCGGAAGCTGTAGTACAATAGTTGTTACAGGTTGTTTATACTCATTTATACAGTCCAAATGGTAAATAATGCATTATGTATCATTGTTAAAATTCATGTTACTTTTCTTGTGATGCTCAGTATAGTCTCTAATTGTATAGAAACAGTTATGCAGCAGAAACGATTTCACTTGGGATCTTTTCTATTGAATTTAATCGTTTAATGTCATCTGGCAAAGTGTTGTAAAATAATGTACATGTATGTGAATTTTTTGTAATGAGCTGTTGATACTGTCACCTGATGAATATGATTTCTACGTCAAGTAGTAATAGACTTCGGCATTTTCTGAAAGAATATTCCTGCCCTTGAGCAAGTCATTTTTACAAAACCACTGATTCGTATATAAAAAGACACGGTAATGGTAGAATTCCTAGATTAATGAAGAGAGGCTTACATGAATCACGTGGGTGGGATTTGGTTATTATTCGTACAATTCGTTTTTGTAATCTAAAAGTCTGGGAGCTATAAGATGTATTTCCCCAGAATATTATGCCATATCTCAGGCGGGAATGAACATTCGCGAAGTATACACAACGAACAGTATGAAGGCTGACTGAATTTGTAAGAATTCTGAACGCGTAGCATAATGAACTTAATTTTGTGTTCAATTCATTTAAATGGAGTTCCATTTAAGGTGACTGAATTGAGAGACCTAAAAATTTTGTTACCTTAACATCAGTCAATGGTACACTGTTCATTTTCAATGAAGCACAGAATTGTTTATTTGAAATGGAAAACTGCATTAAAGCAGTTTTCTTTTCGTTTACTATTAATTTGTTATTTCGGAACCAATTTGAAACATCTGATATTGTACTATTTACGGTTTCTTTATTGCAAAGGATGTTCGTATCATCCGCAAAGAGAACCGTTCTTCCGTTTCGAATCGTCGAGGGCATATCGTTTACGTAAAGTAGGAACAGAATAGGGCCTAAAATCGATCCTTGAGGAACTCCACATGCAACGGGCAAAGAGTCGGAAAGGTGCGTACGTAATGTTCCATCATTCCAGTAAGTTATTTCAACTCTCTGAGATCGTTGTTTAAGGTACGAACCTAACCAATCTAGAGCAATACCACGAATTCCATGTGAAGGTAATTTCGAAAGTAAAATGTCATGATCAATGACGTCAAAAGCTTTTGAGAGATCTAAAAATAATCCAATAGGTGCCTCGTTTTGATCCAATGATGAGGCAACATCTTTAAGAAAAGAGAATATAGCTGTTTCCGTTGATTTTGATTTTCTAAATCCATGTTGGCAATCTGAGAGCGCGTCGTGTTTCGTCCCCCGAGGTGATATCTTCTTTCTCCGCTAGATGGTGAAAGGAACGTAGCGAAATTTGCGTGATCAGACGGAAGAGCGGATCTGACGGCCCGAGTCTCGGCACGTAAAATAAGGCATTAACGAACTAATTTGAATTTATAGCGTTTTGCAGTTACGAAGCGCCTCCAGAAAGTAGGCTTGTGTTAGGAAAACGCGCCTCGTACGTTGTTATCTTCGAAATTACTAAAAGGAATAAGCAAAGTTCCTCCGGGAAACATTCAGTTTGACTTTCTTTTAGATAATATCTTACTACATATATTAAATTGCCTCTAAAGTCACACATAAGAAAAAAACAACCTCCGTTCATGATGATAGTACATACCTAAGAGCTCGTTAGCAATTGCTTTCATTTGCTTTAACAGTCGCTTTTTCTTTCCCATCAGTTTCATTTTGCCTGGAAACAAATAGAACGGTATCTGATATGCAAGTAATGGGAATCAATGGAAATTACACAGAATGTCTTGTAAGGACTATTACAAAGGTCTAATGCATGTAGCGATCACAGAACATATGTGGGAAATCTCGTAAAAAATGTTTACCTGTGGCAGCCGTCCCTGATTCTTAGGCAACTGATTTTGCCCTGGTATTTTGCAAGTACACGAAATTACTTTGATTCAAACCTTAGCCCGTATACATCCCCGTAAGATTTTTTGCAGAAAAAATTATATTGAGTAGAATTATTTAGTCAAGTTCTATAAAGATCTTCACAATGTCAAATATTTACGTAAACCTCTAATAGTGTATTTTCGATCAAAACTGTTCATTAGTGCTGCAAAATGTAATTCAATGGATTCTGTGATTGTAAGATTAAGATACATTATACCCGAACATGAAACATTTTAAATGTTCTTTAATAACTTTTAATATATTTATTGAATAAATATATTTGCAACGAAAACAAAAACATTAAGAAAAACATTTTGAAAAATTATTTTGGGAGATAACGGAATATTGGGTACAGAAATAGGTTCTGAGCTGGGAAATCATAACTTAAGAACTACTATCTCTATTGCTTGAATTCTTTTTTCTAGTGAATAACAGACGATTTGAACGTGTGGCTGAACCAAAACAATACTTGTACCGTTAGTATCTACATATTTTAACATTTTTTCAGAAAATTAAAAACTTTAAAACATTAAATTTTGAAAATAAAATTTTCTTCTTAAAATAATTGATTCAAATGTTTTGTTCTAGTTCATGCACTATTATATATTTCAGAATTACAACAAAGAAAGAATCAGAACGTTATCGTACATAGAACCGGAGATATGATGTTTCAATTTTCCAATGACAGCCAAACAGTCAACTTTCGGGGAATGGCTTTAAAATTTGTAATGCTCTAGAAAGTTCTAAGAGTAATAGATTATGCCTTCTTTTCTATGTCTATATCTTCTCTTATTTTCTTTCTTACACTTAAATATCTTTGTTTATTATTATTTTCTGGTGTTGTCTGCTTTCTTCTTTATTTTGTTTAGGGGGGGCGCCCCCTCTCTAAAAGGGGGGCGTAGTTCCCCTAACGCAAGAATACATACAAATTCATATAAAAACAAATCTAAAGATCGTAGAATAAAACGGGTATCGCCATGATAAAGTAATATATCAAAGGTTCTTATTCTGTTAAAAAACAAAAAACGGATTACCTGCGATATTGCCTTATTTTGGGGTATAATATATCTTGAAGAAATGCAAAAAAATTGTTAATTTTATTTTGAAACATTTACAAAATTTAAGAATAAATTTTGAATAAATTTCAGAATAAAGTTTGAGGGTGAAACTGTGGGAAACGCGTATCTTGGAGTGGCACATTACATTTCTGTAAATGTTCGTTGTCTTGCTTTTGCTTGCAGCACGACTTCGAATCTGTCCAACCATACTGTATTTTATTATTATGTAATGTACTACCATCATTGTACTTTCTAGCCACTTACGGCCAGTTTTCTGCAAGTTTCTCGACCTAGATGATTCTATTCCATATTTTCAACAATGTTGCTGTCAGATCTCCACGAAATAATAATTGGTCATGTAGTTTACCCATGGAGCGGACGAGTAGGTATGGATTATTTACCGAAACGTTTATGAACCATAATACTAGCTCATAATACTATAGTAGGTGGGACGTGTGGAAATGTGGCTAAAACTACTATAGGTTCCAAAACAATGTAAACATTTTATGAGCTGATTTTTTAGAACAGATTTTGTTCAGAGCAAAAATCTCTATCTTCAGTTTCGTAATTTTTAAATGTTAAAATTTAAAAATTTTGAAAATACAGAGATCGCCGAAATATGATTGGCACCAATTTTTACCGTCTTTTGTCCATTCGAGGAGAAAATTTAAAGAAAAAATTCGATGCTTATTTCAGAAAAAAGTTTAATTATTGAATATTACCTATCTTTAATGCAAAATCACGAAAATTTTAAAAACCTTTAAAATTTAAAGAAGAGACTTCATTAAAATCTCTATCTTCAATATTTTAGTTGTGGGAAGACACCAAATAAAGTGAACTTTGCAATTTTCGAAAAAAAAAAACAACAACAGGGATTTCAACAAAAATGAGACGTACACTATTCTCTTAAGCGTTCTTTACGCTATCCGTCAACAACATTTTTTAACAAAATATTTGGAACCATTTCTCAGATAAGTTTGAGAGTGTTCCAGGGGTTTCATATAAAGTACTCCCTAAGTTTTAAATGTCGGTTTCGAAATCAATGCCCTGCGACTTCGCACTAATCGTTGACCACAAACGGATGGACGTTAAGCCGTCAATCCATTTTTCGGTACGAAGGGCCCACAAAACATGGATTTTGACTACACACAGTGTTAGAGGAAGTAATTTACTATATTCAGGAACATTATTTATCCACTGTTTTGCTGCCAGGACCCTGCAATAAGAGTTTTCTCTCAAAAAATCGCCGTTTTTCCCCCGCAGCATTACGATATTACAACCTCTATATTTTTTTTTCGAAATGGGCAAAGTACGCTTATAAAAATGTCTCATGTTTCATTCTCAATGAACTCTCTGAATTTGTGAACATTTAAACCGTTGCAAATAATTCGTTCGTTTAGTTCGTTTGGTTTCCAAACTGTAATATTACAAGTAAGAAACGAAGATGAAACATAAATATACGTAAAAATAAGTGAAAAGAAGGGAGGGAAATATTCTTTCACCATAAAATTAAAGAGACTGATTTTCAATGTAAATTAATTGCAAGAACAAAAGTAGCAATGTAATACATTACTCTCATACTCTGCGGGGTCTATACTATATTGCTGTTGGCTGTAAAGCACATTTCAGGGACTGACAGTAGTGTTTTTGCACAAAGCTCTTTGCACTTTTAAGGTGATTTACAAAGTGCAGGTTATTGACACAGGTTCAGGTAGTGAAAAATAATGCATCTCTTTTATATTTACTATGTGCAATCACGATTTTTACTTTCTCGTATACATACGTATATACGGAGTAATATACGTAGTATAGACAAAGTATTATATATTACTCTCCGTATATACGTAATATAGAGAAAGTTTTTAAATTAATAATTTAATGCTGCGGAAAATCGATTTCGAGATTTTAACGGAAATACAGGTTTTGGGGTCCCCTGATACAGAAAAAGTGTGTTTTGTTAAACGTTCGTGCATCTGTCTTCTGTCTGCTGCCTGTCCGTCTGTCTGCTCGTCTGTCTGTCCGTCTGTCTGTCCGTCGGTCCGTCTATCCGTCTGTCCGTCGGTCCGTCCGTCCGCCTGTGAACACTGCTAGCGCCTAAACCATGTTTTCCAAATTGAAGAAAACCCTGTTGATCTGGCTCTGGTTGAAGCTTTGAAATTTTGAAAAACATTCTTTAATATTTGGGGGTACATTACACGAAGACCCCCTGACATTTTCAAAATTTTCTCAAAAACGGCTTCAATTTTTTTTCTTTAAATTACTTGCAAGAATAGAGTAAAATAAGCTTAAAAATGTGACATAGGTCCGATTTTCACGTTTTTCTTGTCCATAAATTGCTCTTTCATTAAGATCATGTACTTTTTTAAAATTATGGTAGTCTTCGTGCAATAGTGCTTGCAATATTTGTAATTTTAAAAAATTCAAAAAAAGATTTTCTCAAAAACTGATCCGTTTTTTTAAATTTTTGGTAAGTAGTGACAAACTAACCCTATACAATGACAGAAACGCCATATTGCTCTATTCTTTTGTTTGGTTTTTTTAATTGCACAAATATATTTTTTTACTTGTCTCTCGCGTCAGTAATACTTTCTTTAGAGGCAACGTCTTCTCAGTATTATATTTATGAGTACATGTGCTTTAAATAATGTAAATAAGTTTCTCGAAAACTCAAAAGTTTACTGCAAAATTATATCAAAATCCCGCATTTTCAGAAACGCTCAAACGCCGTTTCTCAAAAATCGCTCCAATTTTTTTTCTTCAAAATTCTGCAAGAGATAGTGGTAATGGCACCTTTTAAAATGACGTAAAGTTCGTTTTTGCGTACTCTTTTGTTTTTTAAAAAAATACACAATTTTTTTTCAATACCTCTCACGCCGTTAATATGCACATTTGAATGGATTTGTATACTTTATTGCTATTTGTGAGTGGATGTGCTTCAAATGAATTTCAATGAAGGTTTTCGAAAACTCAATAGATTCCTATTGAAAAGTGCTTCAAATTTTGCATTTACAGTAACTCTTAAAGCCATTTTCCGCTCAACATTTTTCAATGAAAATTGCCCTTTAGGACGAGGTTTTAGCTTTTTTCAATATTCTTACATTAATATTTTGGTTCTACTATTTGGAAACTGAAAAGTTGAGAAAATTTCAAAAAAATGTGATTTGGGTGGCGATAGATTGCAGCAGGCAAGAAGGAGGGGCTAGACTGTACAGTACCAGTCCACACCCACGAAATTAGAAAATTATACTACGAGAAAGTCTGTGCCATTCTGTAGCACCTCTAGTTATTTTGTGATTTCCAAACTACTTACTTTGCTCTTGTTTTGAAGAAGGAATTTGTGCTTTGTTCTTGTCTGGGCACTTCCTGTTGTCTCTAAAACACCAAAGAACCTCATCTCCAGATGTACAAAAACAGCTTTCACACTGTGCAGGATGACCCGCGTTTCCGGTACACAATTTTATTGCTCCTGTTGAATGTAAAAGCAGTGAACAACATTGAAATCTTTCTCATCCACGCCTGACCACATCGATGTCACTGCAGTGCATCTGACCGGAATGTCCTACAATTCGAGTCCCGATGATGGGAGAATTTTCGACAATAGCTAGATAGCTAGGTCTAATTCAACCACTGCCTTGACAAGAATTCTAGCGTCGGCTGCATTGATTGGTAGTTTTCCGTGGTTTCTCCGATCAACACCAGGAGAATGGAGCAGAATGGAGCAGAATTTGCAGAATACTCTAGCAAACGGGCCATGGACCGCGCGCCATCATTTCTTCCTTTTCCTTGTCCTATCCTCACCCCTTACACACACACATACACACACACACACACACGCACACACACACACACTTACATGCACTACACCTCCACACATGCCGGGAGACCAGGAGCTTGGATCTTATTCCGGCTGGGGCGGTGCCGCGCTGGGTGGAGATACCTGGTACCTATTTATTTTTATTGTTGTGGTTGATTATCCCCATTTCTATGATGGATTACCACAAGATCTCGGCTACCACTACGGAATTTGTTTCTGGCTCTCACCTTTCTGGTTATCTGGTCGCAACTTCCTCAACATGTGTTCCTCGCCAATTACATTTTCAGTTGTTTTGGTTAAGGAGGCGTCACGAGGATTCCTGATTCTGTCCATCGTTTCTGGAGCATAAAGAGAAGGTAATCAGGAACAGTGTATTGAAGCCTAGCTGCCTTGCGCCTCTCGCCTGTTCGCCCTCCGCCCGGGCCGCGCTGATATAGTTCCCATATGTTCAGGATGGTGTATCAGTATCCGTTGCTGTGTGACGATGAGAAAGCTCACTTCTCAGGTTGAGAAGACCATAATACGGTGTAGGGATCGCTGTGTGCTAATCACACATACCCCTCAACCCATGGCCGCAAGGCCGGGATGCCGCTGGTAGGCCTTAGCTCGTAAAGAGCTAAGGGCCACCCTTATGCATGCTACCTCACTAGGGCAACGCCACCCCCGCTGACGCAGGGACGGACTAGCCCGGTGGTGTACCAGTGTACACTTCGATTTTTCTATAGTTGCCATTAGGTCATTGTTACACCTCCTGCCTTATAAAATGAATCTTTTATAAGGCAAAGAAATGTTTATACATTTCAGACGAAAAAATATTTATAAGACAAAGAGAATTTCATCTTTCCGAATTCAGCTGCTATCTTGAGGAGAATTCTAGCTGTCGGCTGCCCTGATTGGTAGTTTTTCGTGGTCTCTCCCATGAACACCAGGCGAATGCGGGGGAAGTGCCGTAACAAACCGGCCTCGCAAAGCTTGGCTAGAAATTTGAAATATAATTTAATTACTACCCTCCCATTCAAAACCATTTAAAATCATTTTAAAAAAACATTACATTTGTCTTTCCGTTTTGAACAGAAATTCCCAATATCTTCAGTTAGACAAGCAACTGAGAGACTTTATTCCACCAAATTATTTTACAGCTTTCCAACTGAAAGTTTTAAATAAGTGTTCATCTGGAAATAATTTTCTAGATTTTGCTTGTTCCTGAGCAACTTGTCCCTGTAAATAGTTTCCCAATCTTAGCTTGTTCCTGAGCAACATGAAAAGAAGTTCAAATAATAGTATTAATTCCGTGTTGCGTCTTGGTGAAAATATGTTGTTGATAATCCAGACCTTTTCCCAGATAATCTGCTTCGTGTAAACGCTTGTCTCCACTATCCCCGAAATATCCTCAAATAATAAACCAAATTATTTAGAGTTAATTTTGACTTCATTAATTTACTACGCTGAAAAAAGGATGCCCTGGGGATCAAGGTTTCAATAGCTGAACTAAACCTTGATGCACCGACGGAAACACTGATTTGTTTGCCAGAAATATCTAGTATGATCAACAAACATGAACATTCAAGATAATAATCCCCATTCTTGAACTACTACGCTCGTGATTGTTGAGCGGATTATGTTGCAGTACTGTACATGGATATATGTAGGTCTCCGCACAGACCCCCATGTTAGATGGACATGACTTGCTATACGGGGACCACCTTGAATCACTTACAAGGCTCTTGGACTGACACCTCGTGGACTGACATAAAACGCGCTCTGTGTATTGTGGTGAGATGCGGGGGGGGGGTATGAAGATGCTGCGCACGCTCCCTCTCAGCAGAGAGTATTACAAGAGATAATCCAAAACAACCATGATGTTCTCTACTTGGAATGAAGAAAGTATACATGAATGCATTTTCTTGACAATTTTTGACCACCGAGTTTGTCAGAGAGTGGTGGAATGGAATTGTCAGAAATTTGAAGGTTCGTATATATGCCTACTCTTAAATTTGGGGGTGAAAAAAATCACTCTAAAAACGAGTGAACTACCGCTTCATGATTATTGAGTGCACGTGCCAACAGCGTATTTAACTGTTAAGAACGATCTGCGAGGTATGATCTCGGTTTTGGGGAGATATTTCTTATATTTTGTTATAATGAATTAAGAATTTGGATGCTTGACAAATACAGGATTCTCGGAGAATAAAATTATCAAATATAAAGGTTAATATATTAGTAGGTGTTACCTATAAATAGTAAATTGCGCATAGTTACTTTGAATGTTAAGTGTAAGCCTTTTTTTTGTTACGTCCTTTATTGACGTAACGCGTATCCTAGCTCCATCAGGGCGTTGAGCCCTTGTACTTTGGAGTAATCCTCCGTTAACATTGCATTCTACGTCTGTTGAGTCTCGTTGCAGTCAGTTGTCAAGAGGACCGCCAGGTAAAATCTCAGCGTACGCCAGGTAGCCTCCCCCCACGCGCTCCTGCGTCACTACCCAGAGGCCAGAATTAGGAAGGAATAAGGATAGGGGTAGGGTTTAGGACACTTCACAGGGGTTGGAATAGCCACCACCTCCTAGAGTTATAAAGCCTGCTTCGTGACGTCACCGTAGGTAGTCATGGAGAGCGTCGGTCACTCCTCTGACATTTTCCACGCTGAAAAACCCGTTTTCACTACTTTTGTATTTAAAAAATATCAATGCATGATAAAAGATTATTTTAAGAACAATTTATGTATTAAACATTTGTTTTCAATACAATACAACTAATGAATGTACTAATGCAATTTGTTTGATAATCTACCATGTTCTTTTTTCAAAACTTAAAAATATATTTTTAGAGCTTTCCAGCTTAAAGGTTTGACTAATCATTTGCTGAATGACCATCAAGCGACATGAACTACTTCTCTCTCAAACCTTTAAGATAGTGGCCCAACAAACATTTATCTGATTGGTGACTTGAAGAATTTCTTATTACAAGAAGTCATTGGAAACAGTCACCCCTTCCCCTCTTTATCGTATGATTAAAAATATTGTTTTAGGAACATGCTTTTTATTATATTGAGAATTTTTTACAATACATTAAACCTATTTATTTTTACAATATAACACTGGTGAATTTACTAGAAAATATTACATTTTCTGCAATTTGTTTGATAACATTTTCCTTTTTACAAAAATGTTAAGGAAAAATAAAATGTTCCAAATAATGTCATTTTCATGGAAATGACGATGGCATACCTGAAACAAGAAATAAATAAAATATAATATGTATACTATAATAATAATAAAAAAATAATAATAATAATAAAAAATTTAAAAATATTTAGAATATTTCTTTTAAAAAATTTTACAAAGAACAAATATAATTTGTTTTTTTATTTGAAATTGGTTCATACACCACGGAGATTTTTCTTTCGATGCTTATCTAAGGTAATTGTTTTGACATAAATTATTGTTTTATTTTAGTAACTTCCTCATACAAGTTACAGGAAAAATTTTTTGGTTTTTACATATAACATAATATTATAATTGCGTGCTACAACTGAAGTGATACTATACTAAGATTATTTAACAACTTCTTTATGTTTTTACTATCGCTATTCAATTAACAGAATATAGAAAATGGTTGCAAGTTCAGCATCATACTATAAGGAAGAATTGTAAGATCTAATTGCAAATAATCTAGATATGATAGAACATTAGCAGTATTAGTAAATAATTTCAAAACACTTACCAACTTATATAAAATTTATGCTTTGCATAAATAATCAGCTTAATAAATGTAGTTCTATATGTACACATCCTTACGTTCGAGGATTTGGATGGAACAAAATTTTATCTGTGCATAGTAGGAGTCCATCTACATAGCAGGATCTTTTGGTAAACCAACACGTACTTCCGAGGCTTCATCGTAATTTCCTAGACACCTCGGAACAACACGTCTAAAAGGCATAGGGAAGCGGCAGTAGAATACACGTACGTAAATACACTTTGAACTGCTCCATACACACGGACCGCACCAGAAAAATTAAACTGAAAATATAGCTGCGCCCATTCCAACCTCGCGGTCGCCGCGCTGGCTTATGACTACCAACGCCGTCATCTTAGTGACGTCACGTACCAGTGAGCAGGCTTTGTAAACTGTAGAAGGTGGTGGACTAGTCCTTGTGAAGCAGCTAGACTCGTTATGTTGGAACAAATTTCACATGAGATCGACAGGAATCGAATCCGGCCCCCAAGTGTTGAAAGGCTAGCGACTACGCTATGAGCCACGAGCGTGGCTATTAAAGAAATACCTAAAAGCCATCCCCAGGAAAAAAAACTTTTACAAAAAAGAAAATAAATACAATGTCAAAAAATCGGATATTGTTGTATTAACCCCACGTGGCACATTGTGTAAAAATATTCCAGTAGCATATATTGATTCCATCAAGTGTATAAACAATTTAAGTAAATTAAACTATTTCAATAATGTAGCGACAATTCCTTGTATGTCTTTTGTGCACTCCACTCTCAAGGTAGAAGATGACAAAAAATGTTTTAGTAGATAGATGGTCGTGATTGTTAGCATTTATAATTTATGCAGTAATCATCAATAGTAAAAGAGATGTACTTGTTCTGAACAATATAAAGAGTGATAAACGATTGTCAGCAAGCCAAGTAACAGGTGCAATATTTGTTGATGGTCTTTATCTTACACTCCAATCTCACATCCAATTTTTACCATGACTATGCATAACTATATTATAAGTAATGTTTAAAGATATAATGAAATCTTTTGAGAGTTGTATGAACAGATCTAACAAGGAATATTTATTTATGCAGTAATCAGATGTCTGTGTTTTCATATGTCAGAGGGGAATCATTTGTTGACGTTATTGATAAAAGTAAAGGAGAAGACAACTGTCAGTGAGTGTCATGAACTGTTGTTTATAAGGCATTATTGGGTTAGCTGAATGAGGAATTATATTAAGATCTCATGGTGAAACATTTTTTGAGGTTTTTACCAGTTGCCACATGATATCTGCAAAAACCGGTAATAAACAGATCCTTCACGTAGATTAGATATGTAGAATCCAAATAAGTTTTGTTAAAGTATAGGAAATAAAAGTTTCTGAAATAAAAAATATATTATTTTATATTACCGATTTAAATGAGAACTTTTTTGATTTATTGTGTAAATGTTTTTGAAATACTTGCAATCATGTAACTTTTGTGTATACATTCTTCTTTTTGCGAGTATTTTACAGTTCTTGCGGCGGTCTCTCGCATCCCAATCTTCATACCCCTCTATCATTCCAGATCATCCCAAATCAGTTCGCACGAACAACTCAAGCTCTTAGATACGTTACAGTGTAATCGAGGTTTCTATTCATTCAATGAAACTCAGCCTTTTAACTTTTGGTTTGGACTGTTCTTTACCACGAAATGTCTGTCTTTAGTTATCCCCAAAATCAGCTGAACCGACAATGACGCTGATAGGCATCACAGGATCCTTAGATTACATACAGCAGCTGACATTACAGTTTCTGAGCGAAGAAATCGAAAAGGCTTCTCGTGAATTCTGTGACGAACATTTGTTGCATCTCGTAAATATTACTGAAAGTAAGTACCATTAAAAAGATTTTTAAATGATGAAACCTGCGGAAAATACGAGTACATTAAAAATGATAGAAAAAGGTAAAAATGACTTATTACTGGAAATCGCCGAAAAATGCAAAAAGAAAATACATACGAATAAAAATGGATCATTTGCTTTTGTCATAACATAAAATTAATTTCTATACTAAACGGCATTTTTCTAGAGTTTTAAACATGTTATATCAATGTAAAGTGCATACGTGAAGGGAAAGGCACAAGGAAATGCTGGACAGCAGCGCGGCGGCGGCAGCGGCCCTACCTGCATTTTCTCAGACCGTTTCCTTACCTAAGATGGTTTGATCCGCAATTTACATATATGATTAGAGTATGTTTCACGAGATAAGATGAAGGGATTATTTGGTCCGCAATTTACATTTGTCAGTGAACTTAGTACGTTTGGGCCAATGTCGTTTATGGTGATGTCCTTTAGTGTCCCTGATTTCTCACAAGTATAAAATTGAAACTTAATATACCGTCTTTGAAGACCCATCAAGAATCTTTTGACGTCACCAATAACTTCCCAACTATTGTCTTCATATTTCAATGCATTTAGAAATCTCTTTACATGGCTGTACAATTTTGTAAGCTGTGCTGAATGGGTAAGGGGAATAGACGGAAACTAGTTATTGCTTATTTATCCTTTTTATTGCTATTTATTGCTATTATTATTAAAATGTATTGCTTATTTATCCTTTAAAATAGATTTTATTACATGGGAGTTTTTTTTTCTCCCTTTCTTATTATTAAAATGTATTGCTTATTTATCCTTTAAAATAGATTTTATTACATGGGAGTTTTTTTTTAAAAAATTTTTTCCCCATAGCACGTCATACGCAGTTTTTAACTGTTTTTTTTACGTAAAATAAAAAAATAAATAAAAAGTTGCCGTCATGGAATAATACTGCTTTCTGGCCAATGAACTGTCTGTAAAGAACCGCCACTCACTAGGATGAAGAATTATTTCACTGTTCTCAGGTAAACCAGTCACCTCATGACAATAGCGGAGTTCATCTTCTTTGATGAAAAATATGAGAAAATTGTTAATTCTTTGAAAATAAATATTTATTGGTATCAGATTTATAAATCACACAGTAATTTGAATTCAAATAATATTTTCCAATAATTAGAAAAATCTATGAACAAGTAGGTCCCAAAAGAATAGAAAAATTCAAAAGTTGGCAGTTATCTAAATATCATTGTGTCGGCACTAAAGTAAAGGTTCAGGAATATAACTAATATTTTCTACACTTGCTACTCCCTGAAACAGAGACCAATAATGTCAAACCAAAATCAGAACGTTTTTGAAACTCTTACATAGTGTAATTGAAACTGTTGAAAAATACGTGTTTGACTGTTTTCTGAAATAAACGATTCAATTGTGTAAAATGACAATACGCAAGCTATCGCAACTTGCCAAATTCACTATTGCAAATCTATAATTCAAATTTTTGTAACTTTCAGCAACTTGAAAGTACGAGTAGAACCATAAGTGATATGAGAAGTAAGCTAACCTATCGTTCGTGGACTGCAATAGTGGAACAACTCAAAAAATCAGATGTTGAGGTAAATGTGTTTGAAGTTTTCACCTTGTATTGAAACACATGATTCTTGCAGTCATACTTCACCCATTTGTGGGAGAAATTCTGTCCTGTAAGATATGCTGCTACAAGATTTAATCCTCACTTGAGGAGAGTGCGGACAATACGGCATGTATTCAGGATAACTGCCTTCTACATATTGTACATACTCAGTGAATCCATCTAAGTGAAGACACTCTCAGTGCTCGAAGAATCATTTTCGGGATCACTCCTGTGGTTGATATTATTATTGATATTATATTATTTATTTGGCATATTATTATTATTATTATTATTATTATTATTATTATTATTATCATCATCATCATCAATTATCATCATTTTCATTATTACTTTGAGAATTATTATGTCTTTGTGAATTGTTTTCAACTACAATAGGGATGAAGATTTTTATTGCGCTAAAGGAATAGGTGAAAACCGACAAACCGCTCCCGAGAGCCGAAACTATCAAATCACAAGAGTTTTTTTTTTGTTGTTTCCCCTCGCCAGTTGCCCTGGCAAGGCGGGAATTTATTCATACGTACGGGATACATTTCTGCTCCAACCGTGAGGTTTGTGGAGCTGCGGGAGGGCTATGACTTAAATAAACTACTTATAATTAATCTTAAACTAACTAAAACTATACATGGCCTCTTTGGGCTATTTGTTTTATATAAATAATATTGATATTGAAAATAAGTTCTTTGTAAATTGTTCTTTTCTCTTCTTTTTTGTTTTTATTCATTCACTCACTCATTCATGCTTATTCTATATTTACAAACACATTCATTCACACATTCATACCGCACTTCACTGCACTATCACAACACTATTTACACTATTTACACACACTTTTTCGCCACGGCGCCGAATTTACTCAGGCGTCCGTGGCGCCGTGATGTCCTCGAAATCGGGCGGCCCAGGCCCGGCGGGGCGCGTTTCCGCACCTCCCACGCGGTTTCCGGCTTCAGGAAGCGGCGACCGCCTCCCACGCACTATCTGCTCCCCCGCGTCGCACAGCTCAGAGAGCTTGTGCGGGGGAAGTGCGCGGAAGGTGAAGGCGACGTGCTTTGGGCCCTTTCTTCTGTGGAAGGCCCTGTGCACGCCGCTGTTCGCCGCTCTGCCGGTCTCGCGCAGGATGCGCGGAGCGGACGGCCGCAGCGCTCTTTCAAGCGCGGTCTCCGCCCGCCGCTGCAGTCTCCGCCGGGAACTGATGGCGCACGCCCAGAACTCCGAAGACGTCAGTGTTACGGGGAGTAGTGCTGGCATACGGAGCCTCGCCTCCGGTGATTGAATCGGATCTCGCGATTACTGCGCTCCTCCGGATATCTCCACTGCGCTCCTCCGGATATCTCCGATTCCTCCGACGGAGGAAAACATGGAACCGGAGGAATCGGAGGTCCGGTTGCACTCGTTCACGCTGCGGAACTGGTCCAGTTCACTAAGCCAATCAGAATGCGCGCGTAGCGCTGGTATTGGCTCGATATGGAACGCGGGGAAATGAAGTGCAATGGAATATTACGGTTGGAACGTCAAATTTGCGTGCTACTTCAAAAGTTCGCGGAGTGTTGAGACGTTCAGTCAGTGTATCTCTAGCATTTTGACTGTTAAGTTCTGAAATTTCCAGCATGTCGAAAAGGCATTCCGATGTGTGATTACATTTTGCTATATACGAAAGAAAAACGAAATTTTGATTTTATTAATTTTCTTTAAGTGTTAATTACTTATTTTTTGGTAGCACCTGATGAGAAGCAGATTAGAGATTCATTAACTTAATCGCATATTCCTTTTGACAGGTGAATCGAAAGCAATTCAAACATTATATATTTGTAGGTATAAGGCACCTGCGTTAAAAAAAAGTATTTTACTGTACTAACATGTCGAAACGGACCATCTCAACATGAGTTTGCTAAAATATAATCCTGGAATGGCGTCTGTGAAATGTGAACCAATGTAATACTACGTTTCTAAAGACCTCCGTTTCATCGCAGTGAACAATTATCAAATCTACCTCCCTTCTTCTAGTAAATCGCGTAGGTGTTTGATTACTGAAGTAATCTGAACCATACACGCGTTCATACTTCATAGTGTCTTTCCTGCATCCGCTAAGAAACTTAAGGTCAGGGAACCAGAACCTATTCGTTAAAAGAAGTGTGTTCATTTGTGGGATATTCATTTTGGAATTCGATGCGATCAATATGTGGTAATTATTTTCAACAAAGTGAGTTCAATACTAATAATTTTGGATTTGAGGTCCTCCCCCACCCCCCGATCCGTCACTAGCTACGTGATACATGTGTTCAAGATTGTCACATCTTAAACATTGTTACGTACGAATTTAATATTTCGTATGGAACTCGTATTGCGTGGACAGACGAAAGTAGTCTGCATGCAGATCATTCATTGGATCCGAATCTATTGCAAATTCTTACCGGTATTTTTTTCTTAAATTTTTTAAAAAATGCTTGTATGGTGCAGTTCTAAACTCAATTATGAATTTTTACTTTAAAATAGAGACTGCTAATGTTGACCCACATGAAAGACCTCGAACGCCAGGTATAATACCAATACCAATATTACTACTAATAATAATCTGCAACAAGATACATCACATGCAATCAACGACGAATAAAATGATTAATTATCATGTTAAATAACTTGGTATTATTTCGTAAGAAATACCGAACGAGGTAGGTAAATGTGTATGGCGGTATGTTGGCGGTATGTTTTCATTTTGATTTTGTGAAAAACATTTTCAGGATAGAGTTTAGGCAGTTATTTTATAATGCGGAATTTTAGTTTTATTTTTCAAATATTACCCAAGAAATATGGACAAAGATGCTTTCTTAAGAGTTATTTGAATTTCGCGGTCATAGTTCACTCGGAGGTCAACCGGAGGCGGGAAAGGCGGGAAAGAACCGGAGGGAAACAAATCACTTGGTTGTCAGCACTAAACAAAAGGAACTGCAGCGCATTCTATGGGAGAGCCGAGACCGAACGTCTTGAGGAACACACTCGCAACGCCGCCTCTGTGATTGGCTGCTGCCACGGCCTATTTTGCCACGGCCAAGCTATATAAGCAAGACGCAGATCATTTGTTTTGAGCGGAGAGTAATAAGCTGGACGGAGTTGTGATGAGCTGCGATTGTGAGCGTGGTTTTAAGGACACGTTGGAGAGTAGGTAGTATATTATGTTAGATAGTATGTCAATCCTTTCAGATGGATGCGCGTGTTTTACGAGTGTTCCAGTGGTTCTATCTTGTTTTGTCGTGATAACTTGATTAGTAATTTAATACAATCGTGTCGTTCAACTGGAATATAATATTTTCAAACTTTTATTTGGTAATTTGGAAGATTGCTCAGTGGAAATTTCACTACTTAATGTAAGAATCACTGTGCGCGAGTTTCTGAAAAGCGAATTTTACCTGGATATACTGGACTATTTCGCACTCTTAAACGGTTTTGAGTTTATATTTCCTACTAGATATGCGAATTCCACGATCATATATTCGTTATACTGCATTTATATTTTTCTAAACTATACGCGACATAATTGGTAATTATCAATATTGATAATACAATAAAGTTCAAGGGTGAACTTGAAGCATGACGCTATACTCTGTAAATTCATACATTGATTAAATTAAAAATATTTTTTGTAAGTTCTTAGGAATTTCATTTTGACGAACAGGATTTAACTTACATTTGTAGTGGTCACATTTTCACTATTTAAATTTTTTACTAATTTAAGATTGATATACAATAATGCTGAACTTTCAAATTTGGCAACGTGAATGTTTTACCACTAATAATAATGTAATTTGCATTTCGGACAGTTTTCACATTTACTCTTATCATTCCAAAGCATTTTTTTTCCTAGCTATGCAATACCAGATATTTCTAAAATTAGGACATTCAAAATTTTCACGCGATCTAGATTCTACATAATTGTTACAAATTTATATTCTACATTTTTACCTTCTACTCTTCTTTGCAGGATGTCGTTTATTTCAGAGGTTCGCCGTCAACTAGAATGCCCGGTGTGTTTAACGACTATACGCACGAACCTAACAACGTGTGAAAATGGTCACGTAGTCTGTGACCTGTGCCAGCCGAATCTGCGAAGATGCCCTGTATGCCGAACAAGGAAATTCGGCTTGCGTGCATTCCATTGCGGAACATTTGCAGGCAGCTCACACCAAGGACTTCTACCGAACGTACGTCTGCCGCTCCCTCTCCATTGGATTTGCAGAGAGAAATCGCGGGAAATTATTCCAGAATACAGCACTCGCGGGTTCGTGTGTAAAGAGTCGACGCGGTTCCACCGGTGCGCTCTACTCCGCCCGGAAACACGAGGCCACTTGATAATAATGTTCAGCAACCGCCACCCTGCAGGTTCGGCATAAGATGCACAAGTCGCTGTAGGCGCATTTGCGGTCGCCGCACTTCAACTCAATGAAACGAGCTTTGCACTCTTAGAATAAGGTGAACAAAGTTTTTGATTTTAAGATTTTTATATTTGGAGGGGCATAAAATGTCTTTAAATCCTCCAGAAAAAATGTACTTAAAGGTCACCGCAATTAGATTTAATTAGTAAAAATATATTTGCAATTCACTCGGTGAGAATCTAATTTGCATGAATACCTGGATTTTTTTTAAATTTTCATTTTCATTTTAAGACTACTATGTTCATTGCTTTGTAACAATATTGAAAACTTGTAATAAAGTAATTTCAACCTTCAATTTATCTTTTCAAAGCTGAACGTTGAACCATTTTGACTTTCCCTCCCCTTTTCCTTCAAAACCCTTAGACCGGTACTTCTTGTACAAGAGTATTGTTTCAAAACGCTTAATGAATAAAGAGCGTGACGACCCTAGGCTCTGACGTCCAATTTCCTTATTTCAAACCATAAAATACTCAAAAAATACCTTTAGACCTAGAGTTAAAAAAGTACAAGAAGAAAATTATTTTTATATTAATAACTTAGGGTATATCACAAATCGCCACGTTCACATTTTGTAATCGATCTTACTGCTCCTTATTTAACTATAGTAGTTTATGCACCAACGGCGTTGTAAGAGTTCTAATGTCAGACAAGACGGACTGGCTTTGTCATTGATCAGAATCTATTACCGCCCATGCTACAATAAGGATTTTTTAATTCAATTTTAATTGATGTATTGAAAAACTCTATGTTAAGTTGTCAGGCTTTAGATTTCCCCCTCCTTATTCCATAAGGTATCGTGTAGCATAATTTAAATTTCCATATTTCCCTCGTAATCACTATCCTTTCGATCCAAGTAAGTTATGCTGTGAATATAAAGCTCCGTATTTAAGGCAAATAAGTCGTAACGTACTACGTATAAACGTAGGTACTGACATACGTAAAGGAATATTTTTTTCATGTTCGCTTCACACTGGCAAGAAATTGCTCACCATGTCACTTGCGGAAGAGAATTTTCGTATGTAGTGTTTCCTCGCTGCGTTTTGGCAAGCGCTGGCAACGTGCTCAATGACGTGCTCAATCCAGCGTCCTACAATGACGTGAACGCTTGATTCCAGAAGTTGCCCCCAGCGTTTCGTCGGGATAAAATTAATTTTATATTTTCTAGCAAATACTGGTAAGTGGACGCTGGGAGTTTTCGGTTCGTTGGCATAGCACACGAAAGTCGTTCTGCGACGAAGGCAAACGCGAAGAGCATGTGTTTTGTTTTCGGAGTTTATTATATTGTACTATAGTATTATTGTACTATTGTATACAAAATGCGTTCAAACATTTTTTCATCTTAATCTTCTGGATGGGCTGGGCGTAATTCCCTATTCAGCAGTAGCATACTTGCGGGATTTTGTGGATAGTTTCTTATAAATTGTCATGTAATCTACGCATACTTGGCATGTTATGTATATGGAAAATAGGTTATTTTATGGGATTCAGACAGCTCTTAATCGATTTTATTTACGCCAATATTGTTTATTATACAAAACCATCATTTCTTTATCCTTTTTTTATAAGCATAATGACATTGTTTTTACAGTTATGTGGGTGGGGGCGCTAAACTAGATCTTAAACCTGAACTTATATTAATCTCACAAACTGCTATTTACATTTCAAGCTACTTATTTACATTATTTATCCCCTTTTGTAATAATTGTAATCTAAACTTACTAACCTTTAAAAAACCCAATTTTTTTTTTGGTTAATAACTTTCATTTTTCTACTAAGAATAAAATACACCCTATGAAGAGTCTTCAAAATATTATTATAGCGTTCTATTAGGTATTAATATAGATTGGAATCCCTGCCTTTACTTTTCCCTCTACTGTATGCATAGTAAAGAGAAAGTATTGAAATTCTACGGCAAAAACGACGATATTGACAGAAACAACTTCGTATTGTGAAGCATTGATTCGAAAACGAGGATAAAATTTGTTCCTATGGGTAGAAAATTATATCCGCGAGAATGTATGTGCTGTTAGAACCACTAGCTTTGAAATATATTGGAATATACCAACATTTTTTCATATCTACATTATGCCGAAGTCTTGACTGAAAATTACCGATATTATAAAAAAAGTTGTATCGTCATCACTTCCCCCAGCAACACTGTGTCTTAACTGTGCGCCTGGCGTTGGCAACGATGCCCCCGACGACGCTACGTGCTATCCAGAAGCGAGAGGCGAGAGTAATGGCTGAGCGCCATACAGCGAAGCGCGGGTCCCTGAGGCGGTGACGCACCAGCCTTGACACGCTTTCCTCTCCCAAACCCACTCACAAGTGTGTGTACGCCGAGAGCGCCGCGCTGCCAGGGCTATCACAGCGAGGGATGCCATATGGAGCAGAATTTCGACGATTAGACGAAAAAGAAATGATGGGAAAAATTCGTCGTTAACTGGGGGTAACTCTGAAAGTATATTTAAATTTGTTTTTCGTTTTTTAGCGGATAAAAACCTTACGAAAGCCAATATTAATTACTATTCTCAATGGCATAGTAGTAGATTATATTATGCAACTAGTTAATACAGTTTTCCTGTATTCTCCAAGTACTATTTGAAAACGTGTGACGTTGGGAGCGAGTTTTCAAATTTATACGAAAAAAAAAATTCAAAAGCAGTTTTGCAATTTAAGGGAGGAGCGGTAAGAACGGGCAGTAAGGTTGAGGACGAGCGCTGAGGATAGGCGGAGAGGACGGGTAGAAAAGTCGACTACGAGCGCTGAGATAACGCGGCGAGGACGGCGCTGAGGGCGAACGCTGAGGACGGACAAAACGACTGCCAGGGAGGGCTAGGATGAGTGGTAGAGATCACGAGGGGAAGGTCGAGCCATGTGGTCGGGAGGGGGGTTCGGACTATGCTATAAAATGACCCTTTACGAGCAATTTCTTGAAATAAATACGGTCGTTTATAAAGCTGGTATACAAAAATAGTATATTTTGCAACTGGTTATTAATGTCAACCTTTAATGCATAAGTACATGTTTTCAATAACGTTAGCAACAAAGCAACATTGTAAAAGAGTTGCATACGTTATTTTTTTGTATAACGGCATTATAAATTTATAAGAGAATCAAAGTTAATATTTGGAAACAACTTTAATATGACCACGGGTGTTTGACATCTATGAGAAGACGGTGGTCGGCTGTTTGGTTTACCGCCACACCCCACGATTCGCTCGCTGCGATTGTGAATGCGTGATGAAATAATTATTCGTGCCATAAACGGAACATACGTCATAATCTGTGCCATAAAATGCCAATTTATAAGTTAATTATTGCAAAGAAAAAGGTCGTTTATAATGCCAGTGTGCAAGAAAGGTATTTAATTATAAAGAACTGGTGAATTTGCAGCTGTATTTAGTTTGAAAGAATGAGTCCGTGTGTGAGAGACTCCTAGACACTTTAAGTTGCTTCTGCCGCGCGTTTTTTCTGTACTTTGTTTCTTTTTCACTGACTGAGTCATTTGGTGGAATTTGGCGAATTTTCATCCCTCTAGTAGCGGATTTCCTCAGAAGAGGTTTGGCAAGTCCGGTCTTATCTGCTCCGGCAAATTTACTGCCTATCGTAGCATGCGCTCAAGATTCACTTCAAATTTACTTGTAAATTCAAATTTAAAATTCTGTGAAATTTTTTCAAAACACAAAAACGTTTTTGTGATGAAAAATCGCCGTTTTCCAACGCATGATTGTATACTTTCTCTTTTTTTGAAGGTCGATAAAATAAAATCATAAGCCCCTCTCGTAACGCGGGCTTCCTGGCTTAGTGCTCTGTAAGATGTGGTTAAGACGTATTTTCTTACATTACCAGAATCTACTTGATCCCTAGAGCCACCTTCATGTGTTACTTTTGAACCGACCTTTGCAGAAAACAGTAAATAGCAAAGTTTTCCGAAAAAAGGGCCAAAGAAATCCGGACTGATAAATGAAAACCCCGGTATACTCTGGCTACTGCCTGGACCAGAAGAGGAAGAGAATCAACGAATAGTTTGTTATTTCAATATTAAAAGAAGCTGCAACAACATGTTGAAATAGAAATATCATTTTATGTCCATAAAATAAGTCTAGTTATAACGTCAGAGATATTTTAGCATGAACATTTCAATGTTCCTTTTAATATTTCGTTTCCATATTTTTCATTAAGACAAAATAAATTTATGTGAAAAGGTTGTATTCGACTTATTTTATTTTAGAGATTGTGTAAGCGAGCTGTATACTTTGATTTAAACACAGTGGCACTTCAAGGTCACAAGCTGGATGGAGATGGGAACACTGTCATCCAATCGAAAGCTCACGACTTAAAATTTTGATATTGAGCTCCTGATTGATAAAAATGGCCCCCTGTCCCTTCTAGCTTGTGACCTTGAAGTGCTACACTGTATAAATGTTAAATCGGAGTATAGTTTTCATTAAGGCATTTACACACATACCAACTAGTTGGGCCCACCAGATTGTATGCTTTGCTACCCACGGCCCGACCAAGAGCCCGATTTTTCAGTAGTGCTCGAAATTTACTCTGGGAAAATGTTCCCTGAAAGTAGTCTGTTTCGGAAGCAACGTGTCACTCTCAAAGTATCAGAAGATCAGACTTGTGATCGGAATGTTAGTTGCAAATTAATTTGGTTATTGGAAAGAAAAAGATTTTCACACATGAACTTCGTTAAGGAATTAGAGACTATTGACTTTAAAAAAATATGAGAATGGCCGAATCATGTTTTCATGAATTGCTGGACATGGTACGTCCATTCAATGAAAAAAGAAAAACACGGTGATGAGAAACGCCGTGAGCGCAGAGGAGTGGCTCATTGCAATGCTAAGGTTTTTGGAACGGCGCGATGATTTGAAAGAGTACCCCCGAATAAGATGGTAAAAATTTCCCGTGAACCAAATGACGTATGAGTGGTTACATTACAATTCTAACATAAAAATAATATTTTTGAAAGGTTTCTTAGCTTCCGTCCCGCCACCCTCTACAGTAAAAAACGTGTTTATTATTCTAATTTTTTCGGCTACTTAATACTATTTTATCTGAAAAAAAAAACATGTTAAATAAGAATTCTGCGAATCCCCGGGTGGGCAACGGCATCTCCTCATGGAGGATTGCTCTTAGTAATATACCCACAACTGAACAACGTTTGTGGGTTCTTACAATTATTTACCCTAGGCACGTTATTTTTCTACATACTATTTACACTAGGTCTTACAACTAGTCCTCAACGTTACACGTGTGATTGATTTGTTCGTCAAAGCGTCAACTGATTTGGTCATTAGTCCCGTAAGTGTAGTGCATGTTTTTTCTCGGGAGATTGCGGTGATCTTCCCCCGATGGGTGGCGAAATCCGGCGCCGACCTACCGTCGGCTAGTGGGGTTTCCCCCTAACCACGACTCTCCCACCAGCGGAGCACCGCCCCAGCCGGGACAAGCTCTAAGCTCCTGACCGGTCTCCCGGAATTTGTGGTAGTGTAGTGCATGTGTAAGGGGAGAGAATAGGACAAGGAAGAGGAAGCACAGATTGCGTGCGGTCCGTGGCCTGTTTGTTAGGATACTGCTCCGGCATTCGCCTGGTGTTGACCAGAGAAACCACGGAAAACTACCGATCAGAGCAGCCGGCCGCTAGAATTCTCCTCCAGGCAGCTCCGCTGTCCTCCAGACAGCGACTGAATTCGACCTAGCTGAAGGTACTGTTCAGCATGCTTTCAGAGTTTATAATAAGCCTTGCGTTTCATTTAACTATGTGTATGTGTGTGTATATATATATATATATATATATATATATATATATATATATATATATATATATATATGTGTGTGTGTGTGTGTGTGTGTGTGTGTGTGTGTGTGTGTGTGTGTGAGAGAGAGAAGGGGTGGGAGGACGGGGAAGAGACGTTGCACACCCTGATGGCGTGACCACGAGCCGCCACTGCGTCTTTTACAAAGAAACCCGAAAGATTTACACAGTGGTGACATGTGTAAATGACAAATTTTAGGGCGCTACGTTTGTGACTTCAGATGAACGTACTTAATGTTTATGATAAAAATGATAAAATATGGGGAATGATAAAATATAAACGTAACAGTGCAGTAAGACACTGCTTTTTTTAATCATATGGATGGTATGATATCCATACATGAATTAGTGTTGTCACAATATTTGAAGAATATTTCGTAATAATTTTTGCAACACATGATCTTTCAGAATGATAGCAGTGAAAAGTTTTTATTTAGTTTAATACTTTTTGTGAGAGATTATGTGTGAAATATAAAAGGCATAAGAAGAACATTTAGTGATGTAGAATACTTAATGTTTAAAGTTTGAGGGTATTAGCATTAGCATTAGCATCAGCATTAGCTGCAGCAGCATCAACATCAGCATCGGCATCAGCATCAGCATCAGCATCAGCATCAGCATGAGCATCAGCATCAGCATCAGCATCGGCATCGGCATCGGCATCAGCACCAGCATGAGCATGAGCATGAGCATGAGCATGAGCATCAGCCTCAGCATCAGCATCAGCATTAGCATTAGCATTAGCATTACTATAAGTATTAGAAAAAGAGGATTGTGTGTGTGTGTGTGTGTGTGTGTGACCACGTCTACATGTTTTTCATGAAGAAGGATTTTTATTCTGCTAATTTTGTTGTAACTCCACTTTATGGCGCTTCAGTTAAATGCAATTCCTTACACTAAACAAAGGAATCACTCTTTTGAATCTATTGTTTTATGCGGAGATTTTAACATTGATTTTCTGGTCGAATATTGCTAGAAAGAGTAGTTTCTTAATTTAATTTTAGTGTGTATGTTAGTTGATTGTTAAAATGGATTCTGATGTATCAGACGAATATGTCGATGAGCCAGAATGTACTTATAAGCCGAGAAAACGAAAAATATCAGTGGATACGTGAAAGAGGAGTGTTGCAAAGCAAGAGAAACAAACTTTCTGCGAAAATGAAACCAATTATGTCCTGTAATCATAATGATAACTTTTGCAAAGCGATATAAATATTCTTCGTGAAAACAAACGATTCTGGAATAATTCAGATGCTGTGAGCCAAAAAAATTGTTTAATGGTTGGTTATTGATGTTTATCCTTCAAAAAGAAGACGACCTAATCAAGGTAACAAGAAATATGGAAGCAAAAATAAAACAATTAGCTACAACATTCAAACTGTGCTTCCGGGCAAGGTTCCTATTTGCAAAGCCATATTTCTAAGCATTTTTAATGTTGGAAGAAGGAAGGTGGAGCATACAGCTGATGAAAAGATGAATTGGGGAGCAGCGAGTTGCGAGTCACGAGGCGGTGCACGAATTAAAGTGAATATGAAGAAAATACGGAAGAAATTGCCAATCATATAGCTAGCTTTAAATGTAGGGAGCAGCATTGGGGAAGACAGAAAGCGCCTTTAAGGAAATACTTCCCTCCATCCTTGAGCATACGCAAGATATGGAATTTATTTTTTGAAAGATGATAACACATCACCATACTGTAATTGGTTATAAGGTAATAAAAAAACAAAAATATTTACAATTTTTAAAATAGGTTTGAGTGGTTCCAAAAAAATTAAATTATTATAATTTTTTACACATGTAATGTAGGGTTTGGTAACATAAAGCAGGACACCTGTAACGACTGTCTAGCATTGGAAGTTCGTTTTACTTCTGCTACTGATGAAGATCTCAAGAAATAAATTGTTGTAGAAGACTTGTGACAAATTAACTGCTAAAACATTTTTTTCAGAATCTGAATAAGTTCTCAGAAAAGTCCCGATAATAACTTTGATATGATGCAAAATCAACCTTTACCTGAAACATGTTATGTGATATTATGTTTTAGGACTTGTTAGCCATAATTACTAGAAAATAAATTCACTTGAGACAACATACTTTTACAGGTGGCTTGAAAGTAAAAGGAGCAGGGGTCCTAATGAAATCAGTTCATGCCTATGTCACTTTTTCAAATCTGTCCTGAAACCATAAATTGAAGCAAATAATATTAAGTGTATATGACTATTTTATGACAGTTATGCGTCCCAAAACAAGAATTACTGTTTTATTTACGTTCTCCGTGATTGCCTCACAATATGGTTTTGAAATTGAATGGTTTTTTCCTGTACGCGGGCATTCACACATGCCAGCAGATAGGTATTTTGGAATTGTGGGGGAAAATGAGAAGGATGGAAACAGTTATGATCACAGAGGAGTAAGACAAAGTTTATTGAACTGTAGGAACTGTTCGCTGTATTCATTCTCACTTTTAGTCAATTGGCAGGAACTGGCTCAAGCATGAGTTCCAAATTCGAAAACATTTAAAATAAGTAAGGCTAAAAGATTAACAATCCATCCCACATCAGCACTGATTGTATCCATTCCGGATATACAGAAATTCCAGTATGCCAGCACAAAATGCTGAGAAAGGGCGTACGATATGATCGTATATTAAGTACATCAAAAGAAATTGGAAATTGTTCGCATGTACAGCATGCAAAAAAGTAACTTGCTATCCCTTCTTTCTACTACGGAGGATGAAATTAACCAGATAACGTTTTATAAAACTATAGTAGAGGAAACTGTAGATAATGAAGATTCTGATAGTATTGATGTTTACTATGATGAATGAAAATGTTATTTTAATAATAATAATAATAATAATAATAATAATGCATTTTTGAATTATTAATAATTTAAAATAGTTTGAATGAAGAAGTTAATTGTAAATATCAAAATTATCAGTCTTAAAATTATTTTGTTTAATTATACCTACATCCAAATTTTTCTAAATTTTGCCAAAACGTACCAAATCCAAAATTAAAATCCTTAAAATATAATAAAATATGAAATATCTTGAATTTTTTCACGAAATACTTCTGTGACTCCCAGAATAACCTAAAGAGATATTTATTTAAAACAATAATTATTTTAGCTACAGTAAAGTTTTTCGCTCTACTATACGCTATTAGATTTGGTATATTTTGGAAACAAGCGTCTCATATATATATATATATATATATATATATATATATATATATATATATATTGTGACGTCACGGGATTAGACAACCCCATAACGCCACCATCAGCTATGTAAAGAAGCCCACGAACAGAGAGGACTAGGGTACGCGGCGGAGCGATGGCCGGTAAACGCGCCATCTGCCCACAGCTTTTCGAACTATAACGCCCGAACTAGTGAGTGTTTTTTCCGGGAGGACACGAAAGGAGGAGAAGATGCACCCCTCCAAAATTTCCCCAGGCGCGAATACCATAAGTATCGCGGCGCGCCTCGGAGGAACTCTCTTTTACGGCAACAGCGACGGCGACCAGAAGAAACTCTCTTTGACTACAGCAGTGACGGCGAGTACAAATTGATAGCATAGGAGTTTATTTTAACTTGGTAGTTAAAAGTTAGCTTGGAAAGCGTATCTTATAAAGTGACGTAACTAAGAAATAGAGTGCACAATCATTCGTCGCATTCACAATAATTGAGAGAGCTAGCGAAATAACTATAAAGCATTGAAGGCTTTCACGGCCGGAGTCAATGTACATGTTTTCTTCCGGGCTGGTGGGCCGTGGTCCAATTGGCGTTGAACTGCCAAACGTTTCGCCCACGACTGCGGCGGGCAGCTTCAGTGGCGAGGTCCCGGGCGAAGTGTCCGGGACGGCGGCTGACTGGCGACTGTTACCGCGATGGTCTCGGCCGCGGCATTTATAGGCTGCGGGTGGGGGCAGCGGAGGGGAATTCCAGATGACATCACAGGGCTTTTTCACCACGTGCTCACTACGACGTATTTTGTATGGAATGGTGTGTTCTACGAACAAGAAGATGCGGTGGCCATGGGAAGCCCGTTGAGTCCGATTGTAGCCAACCTCTACATGGAGAACTTCGAGGCCATAGCGCCACGCAAACCCAATTGTTGGTTGCGCTACGTAGATGACACCTTCATCATTTGGAGCCACGGGGAAGAAACACTGGAGGAGTTTCGACAACATCTGAATAGCATTCACCCCCGTATACAATTCACTATTGAAATAGAGCAAAATGAACAACTACCTTTTCTCGACGTTCTTATTAACAAGAGAGAAGACGGATCCCTAGGCCATAAAGTATTCCGGAAAGTCACCCACACGGACCGATATCTGAATAAAATATCAAACCACCACCCTAGCCAGAAGAGGGCAATGATGACACTTGTCCACCGCGCCAAACGCATATGCGAAGAAAGTAACTTACACCAAGAACTCGGTCATCTGAAAAATGTTCAAGCCAACGGTTACTCATCTCAAGAAGTAAAGAGAGCACTGCACCCAAACAAGAGTGCACGCAGCCGTTCCGAGGAAGAGGAAAACAACACCATCACACTGCCATACCTCAAAAACGTCACTGACCGCATCAGCAAGATATTGAAGCAACACAATATTAAGACAATTTTCACGCCTACCACACAGCTCCGCAACATGTTCCGTTCAGCAAAGGACCGGAGAAACCCACTACTGACAGCAGGTGTTTACAGGATTCCCTGCTCCTGTGGTTCCGTTTACATAGGAACAACGCAACGGTCAGTCAACACCCGCCTCACAGAGCATAAACGGAACTGCCGCTTTGGCTACACCGAAAGATCCGCGCTGGCTGAACATGCCCTTTCGGGAAAAGAACACGACATTTTATTCCACAACACCGAGATTTTGTCCACTACAAACCACTACCACGCCCGCTTACAACGGGAAGCAATAGAAATTTTCAAACACCCAAACAATTTTAACAGGAAAGAAGAAGGAGTCAAAATTAATTGCGCCTGGCATCCCGTACTCCATAACACCAAGACAAAACCTTACAACAATAAAATTCCCTGCCCCACTCCCATCTCGGTCGATACCCAATCGCAAGCCAGCTCACGAAGCGATAGCCAATCAGCAGCTAGCGCGCGAAAGCGTCCCCTCCGCTGCCCCCACCCGCAGCCTATAAATGCCGGCCCCGCGGTAATTCGGAGCTCCTGCGGAAGAAGCCGTCGCCCGTCTTCGCCGCCCGGACCGGGGCCGCCGACGCAGATCGCCGCCGCCTGCAAGATCTTCTAGTCTCCAGCGGAAATTTTCTAAGTCCGAAAATTCCTTTTCGGACTTAGTAAATTCTTCACCAGTCCCTTACGGGACTTTGAAAATTTGTTTCTCAAGTTCCCACTTGCGGGACTTGTAAAAAACTACACACCAGCCCTTTTAAGGGCTAAGAGCACCAAAATCAGTCCTTTTAAGGACTAACTTCTGCACTCTTTAGAGCAGCTACTTTGTTCGGAAGGGCAAAATCTTTTCGTCTCTTTCACAGATGTAGAACGGAAAGGTCGCCCCGCACGGACGGCCCCGGACGCTCTCGGATCGGAGCGCGTTGGTCTTCTCGACCACCGACGTAACCGTGACGATTGCGCCTGAAGGCCTCGCCGCGCTTCGAGCCGCCACCACCACCGCAGAAGGAGCTGTAGCCCCAGCCGCCACCACTTCAGCTGACAACGCGCCCTCCAGCACGGATCAACAGCAGGATTTTCCTGCAACCGACACGACCCTTTTAAGGGCCAAAAAGTGCAAAAATGGGAAGAGCAAGGCCACGCGAATTGCAAACGCCCTCAAGGTCCTCATGGCGGCCGACGAGGACGGATGCTTAGCCGCGGTCTCGACCGACCTGGTCGCGCTCTTTGCCGGGAGTCTCACGCCTGCTGAACAATCACAGTTCAGCAAGGCCGTCGCCAAAAACAGGCTCGTGCCACTCGGCGCGTACTTCGTGAACCTGGCGCCCGGCGACGACGGCAAGTGGCTTTTCGCCTTAAGGCCGATCTGCCGCTGCGTCGCTCGCATTGAGGTCGCTAGGCGAACGGAGACCGCGCCGTTTTGCGAATGCTGCTGCCGCTGGGGGCACACCCGCGCCTATTGCCAGCCCCTGCAAGGGGGAACACCCGCAAACCAGCCGTGTGCTGCAACTGCGGCGGAAACCACTCCGCCAACTACGGTGGCTGCAAGGCCTTGTCAGCAAAGAGCAAAAGTAGAGAGTCGGAGCAGAACAAAAAGGTCGCGCCGAAGCACACTAACACACAGCCTGCTCGCAAGGTAGATAAGAGCACTACCTTTGCGAGCATAGTTCACCCGCCAAAACAACACGCAGCCCAAGCGGCGCGCGAGCAGAGGGCGGCGGCAAGGTCCGAAAAGGCATTCAGGAGAGGGCCGCCCGTTCCGACGCAGCAGCGCCGAAGGGGCAGAAACACATCATGCCTGCTGCTACCTCTGAGGCAGAGCAACTCCGCAAGGAGGTTGCTGATCTCAAGCAGCAGGTTTCGCACCTCACTACACTCTTAACCACTCTCAGTGCTCAAGTGACAGTCAACAATGGCTGAACACCGAACGCAGGGAAACACCAGAACCCGCCCTCTCGCGGTAGCCGTCTGGAACGTCAACGGCCGTTCCGGTCACATAGACCCAAGGGATCGACGCATCATCGAGCTGTTCTGCAGCAAACATCATATTGATGTCTTCTATTGCAGGAAACTAAGCTCATGAACGCCGATGACCTGGAGCTAAACGACATGACCATCTACCGCATCGACCGCGATGCTCGCCATCGCGGTGGCGGCGTAGCTGTTGCTGTACGTCGTTCGATACCTCATCGCCCGGCAGCTTTACCTCGCTTAGCGAGGCTTGAAGCGGCAGCGATTGTGGTGGAGACGACGGAAGGCGAAGTTGCACTGGTGTCAACATACTTAGCACCAAATCGCCCTCTCATTGAGGACGATTTTGACACAGTGTTCTCCTTAGCACCTCGCACGGTCCTGGCGGGCGACCTGAACGCCCAGTGCGAGGAATGGTGATGCAACACCACTAACAGCAACGGAAACTTACTTGTAAGTTTTCTGTTGTCACACAACACTGTGAAACTCATCCCGCCCTCCACACCCACCCGTTTTCCCTCTGACCCTCGTATGCGGCCCGAAATTCTAGATGTGGCACTGAAATATTCGAGTCACAACGCCAAAACCCATTCCTTTTTCCCTTTCCGACCACATTCCCATAACCTTTGCAGTTGGTAGCATCCGCTCCTTCTGCACCCCACGGCAGTGGGTTCCTCAACCAACCAACTGAGATGAGTTTCGCAACCACCTCACTACTCTACACTCACAAGTTTCGTCATCAACGGATTCGCCAGAATCAATAGATGCAAGCTTGCACACTCTCACAAAACACATACAAATAGCCCACAGAAAGGCGACGCCGGTCTTCTGGCGCCCGCCCGAAGAGGGTTCAAACACACTTCCTCCAGATGTCGAAGAGCTTCTGCGTGAGAAACGCAAAGCCAGACGACTATGGCAGCAGTTTAGGTGCCCTGCCTCAGAACACAGCTGCGGGAATGCGAAAAACGCCTAAAGACGGCGCTCGAAACCATCACGCGGCCGAGTGGGAAAAACGCATGAAAGAGATCGGTTCTGATCACTCTCGTAGCGGTCTTTTCAAACTCCGCAAAGGCGCTCAGGTCGGTGCCTAAAACTGCAACTGCCATACGTGATTACGACAAAGCGGAGGGTAAACAAACGTACCTCTTCTCAGATCAAGCGATGGCGGAATTCTTCGCCGACATGCTTGAGTGGTTTGTTAACAATACACAGGTGGAAGAGGAACCGGAGGACAACGCCGAAACACTCACACACTGCACAGTCGAAGAAGTTTCGACTACAGTCACATGCTTGCGTAGTCGCAAGGCGCCGGGCCCAGACCGTATAGACCCTCCCGTTCTCAAGGAGGCCTTACCAGTCATAAGCACGGAACGTACGCGAATCTACAATAGCTGCATTACACAGCGGTATTTTCCGGAAAGCTGGAAATTTGCTAGTATTTCCATGCTTCCGAAACCCGGAAAGGATCTGACGATCGCGGCGAGCCACAGGCCAATCAGCCTTCTCCCGATTATGGGAAAAGTGTTCGAAAGGCTTCTCCTCGCGCGAATCCTACCAACTGTTCTCTCGCGTAACTTAATTCGGGACGAACAGTTCGCATTCAGACCGGGCCACTCCGCTTCATTACAAGCACATTGTATGGCTCAGCAGATTTCCGCTGATCTCATACTTACACAGGATGTACTTGTCATTTATCTCGACATGGTGCAAGCCTTTGATAAAGTGCCACACAATACACTAATTACTAAACTTCGGCGCATCCTCCCACAAGACATAATGGAAATCGTTAAGTCTTTCCTCACAAACCGCACATTCGTAGTAAATGTGGGTAAGGCGAGATCCTCTAAGCGGAGGATTGCGGCCGGGGTCCCCCAGGGCTCCGTCCTCTCTCCGCTGCTGTTCTCGCTCTATGTCAATGACATACCGCATATACCGCGAATACGGCTTTTCCTCTACGCTGATGACATAGCTGTCTTAGCTAGAGGAAACAACCTCGACCACAAACTCAAAATACTACAAAAACAGATGAACTTGACGCTGAAGTGGGCGGAAGAAAACCACTTGACTTTCTCAGCGGAAAAGTCGCAAGCCATCTGTTACTCTCGCCGCAAACAAAAATACACCAAACGCTACACGCCACCAAAACAAATTACACTAGGTATTCAAAAGCTGAAGTGGGCGTTTAAGGCAACTTACTTGGGCGTCACTTTCGACCGAAGAATACGCTGGCATTTACATGTCAGACGCATTCGTTCGAAACTTCAACATAGAATACGCATATTACATCCTCTTTTGAGGGAACCTTCACTCCCCTTGGACCTCCGCCTGGCACTCTATAAAACGTGCTGCCGGCCTGTAGCCACCTATGCTGCAGCGACATGGTGGACTACGGGAATGGAGTACAAGAATACACTCGAGGTAGTTCAAAACAAAGTTCTGAAGCTCATAGCGCGCCCTCCGTTTCGGAAACGGATGAAAGTATTCAGGAAGGAACTCAATATCGAGTCCTTCACTCAATGCTTGAGACGGCTTTCTTTTAACGAAGCCTATCAAGCCTTTCAATCCAGCGAAGCACCAGCGCCGCTAAAGCAACTATCACGACACGTTCTCACAATAGGACGCAGACGGCAAGCTCTCCCCTCGGATATATTGAGGGCGTAGGGTTTTTTACACAAAAAATGACAAAGTCACGACAGTGGCTAAACACTTCAGCCAAGTTGGCTTTTGACTAAGGTCCGGCGCGAACCTACACCAACCACCTACACATAGCAGTAAAACGCTCAAGCGTGCGAACTGCAAAACACACACCCACACTGACCTTCGGCTACGCCGAAAAAAAAATCGCGGTAACAGTCGCCAGTCAGCCACCGTCCCGGACACTTCGCCCGAGACCTCGCCACTGAAGATGCCCGCCGCAGTCGTGGGCGAAACGTTTGGCAGTTCAACGCCAATTGGACCACGGCCCACTAGCCCGGAAGAAAACATGTATATAGCAAAATAACTGTTTGACGTCGAAATAACTTCAAAGTTGTAAAATTCGCGCAGAAGGACATTAATTAAATCCAGCATCTCACATTGCACACTGAGACCACATATGCCTAAAGTGCGGTAGGTCGGCCGAGTATTTGAGCATAACTCCAGCAACATTACTAATTTCGAGGCTGGAAGCGCGAACGAACGTGTACGAGGCGGTGGAAGGAGGACGACCCCAGGAAGAGCGAAGCGTAGGCGAGAAGGACTTGGTCTGGAGCGAGGATAGTACGGGTTCGGAACGAGAGCAGGGTGTGGAAATTGGAGGCTTGGCGGTGTTCGAGCGGAAGGAACTGCTTTCGTCGCAGCACAGCACGCGAAGACGAAGCGGCAACGCGGGGCGAGCGGCAGAAAATCCCCAAGGTTACCTACAGGCGAGCGACGCGGTGCTGTTGAGCTAAAGGAACTGGCAACGTTTATGCAGCGATCAGCTGGGGAAAGAGGGTAGTGGTAAATACACGACAATCAGTGTTAAAAGTGGGTGAAACGTCCAGAATAGGTGGGAGAAGTATTTCGAACTGTGTGAGTGGCAGTTTCAAGGTCATTTACTGCACGTGTCATTAGATTAATTTAAAAAGGCCGTACCTTGTACAATTTTACATAAATGACTCAGGATTTTCATATGTTGTACAGTTAATATTATCTGTAAAGATCCATTTGTTGTATCGTGTTTAAAGTAATTGCTTTTGTGACATGTAAAAGGATCTGATTTAAGTAACGTGAATGCCACGTATATTTTTTTGTGTTCAGTATTATAGTGAGTGCGAAGCCCAAGGCTAGCACCTGTGAAAGGGTTTCTTTGAAACAAGTATCAAATTCATTCGAAAAAAACGTGCACGGAAAACTAGAGGCCAAAAGAGTAAATAATTTAGTAGTGGAAAAACTCCGAAAGGAGTGATCAAATCGTAAATTGTAGTTGATGAAAGTGTGTTCAGGCAGTCGAGGTGATATATTTTTTGGTTTTTTGTCTTGTTTCATTTTTTTTTCAATGACCAACTACTTAAAGTGCAATAACCTGTTATGAAATTGCGTCACTGTAAATTTTCTCATTGAATATATGTTCATATTATTCGTATTTTATTTTATTCATTGTGTTAAGGGTTCAGACCTTTCTCATACCCGAAAGCTCCTGCTTCCTGAGAAGTTTAAGCTCGCTTCACGAGCATTCATGTTATCACGACCCACCACATGTGGTAAAGTAGGTAAAGTAGGTAGGTGGGGGTGTTACAATATATATATATATATATATATATATATATATATATATATATATATATACTCATACCTTTCCGACTCTGCCAAGAAAGAGAGAGGAAAAGAAAGGAAAGAGAGAGAGAGAGGGATCAAGAGAAAGGGGAAGGAGAATGGGAAAAGATTGAGAATAAAAAAGAGAGGGGGAAATGAGATGGAAAAAGAGGGAATATTGAGAGAGAAGGAAGGAAGAGGGGAAAGAGAGGGAGTGAAAAGTAAGAGGGGGAAATAGAAAAAGGAGGGGAAAACAGTGAGAGAAAAAGAGAGAGCACGACTTCTGCCGGGTTCTACCAGTAAAATTAAAAATATCAGACACATTCATAGTAACGTAACTAAATATGTTTATAAATACAAAAGTAGTAATTAATAAAATAAATAAATAAATCTAAATCAGAATTCTCAACTGACAGACATAAATAACCCTTTTCATTTTTTGTTTTCTGAGGTGTCAATCAATTTCTTCTTCAGAAAACATTTGGCTTTTTTATGTCCTTTTTATTGCAGAAATTACACTTTATTTTCAATTTCGAATATTTTAGAGTTTGCTTAGTTTAAAATTGCTTTTGACATCGTCTCTAGGTTTCTTGAAGAAGTGTTTTATATTTTTCACAATCATTGCGGTTGTCATCCCGTCGTCGTTCTTCAGTTTTCGACCGTTGTGGCTTCCAAAATATTTATCTTGAGCGTCTCAGGGTCCGGCAGATCACACGAGATTCTATAGCACATCGAAAGTTGTCGTAGCTTTCAGGAAGGCTGTACAAAACATGATGGCCAATAAGTCTTCGTTGATATCCACATTCATTACCTGCAATTTATCAATCGCATCCAAAACTCCAGCTAGATGTTCCTTTATGTCATCACCACCTTTCATTTATGTTGCGTCAGGCGTTTCAGAATGGGAATAATGAAATGCGTTTCAGCGGGAATAAATTTTCAGAAAATGCCGAAGTCTATTACTATAACACTCGACGTAAAAATCATATTCATCAGGTGACAGTATCAACAGCTCAATGCAAAAAATTCACATACAATACATGTACATTATTTTACAACACTTTGCCTGATGACATTAAACGATTAAATTCGATAGAAAAGTTTAAATTCAAAGTAAAATCGTTTCTGCTGCATAACTGTTTCTATACAATTAGAGACTATACTGAGCATCACGAGGAAAGTAACATTAATTTTAACATTAATACTTAATGCATTATTAATAATTTGGACTGTATAAATGTGTATAAACAACCTGTAACAAGTATTGTACTGCAGCCCCCGGGTCAATGACCCCCATCTCGATTAGATTTTTCGTCCAGTTTCCCTGATTCATTGAGCAAATGCTGAGATGGCCCCTCGTTTTGCTTCTGGACATAAATATAACTTCATTATCTGTGCACGTCTTCTAGAATTCATTAGGAAATATAGTTATTTAAATTATCGTTTCCTTGTGATTGCGACAGGAAGTATTATTTCTTGACGAAGGACATCATGGATAAGCGCCCAAAATGTATTGCTTATTTATCCTTGAAAATAGATTTTATTACATGGCAGCTTTTTTAATTCAAAATGCATGTAGTATATAACTTAGTGTAGGGATCACAGAATTTTAAAAATGTGCACAGAATTCACTTCTCCCCATAGAACGTCATACACAGCTCTGTGAACTCTTCATACAATTCCACAGCGTTCGTCAATTTTAAAGGTGAGTTGTGACGCAACTATGACGTGTGTGATGACGCAATCATTCGTGCCGCTAAAACCCTATTACGTCATCATTTATTGCTGTAAAGGCCCTTTTATGAACGATTTCTTGCAACAGAAAACCTCGTTTATAATGCTGGTATACAAAAAACAGATTTTACTGAACTAGGTTTATAACAAAAAAACACATACACATCAAAGTAATAAAGATATTTCTTAATTTACAGAGTAATAGGACATTATATACACATATTTTATAATATATTTTAAAATAAATGGTGCATGTAATAGTCAATAACAGTAGAAAATGCTGCAAAACCAGCTGCACCGAAGGCTGCAGCTTTCCATCCAGCTGAAAAAAAAACAATGAAATTTGCATTAATAACATTTTAAGCTTTTTACTTTCTCGCTCACTGTGCTCACGCAATATAGAAGATTATGTAATCGCTGCAGGAAAAACGGCAATTTTCAGCACAAACATTGCCAGGCTCTGATAACAAAAAGTGCATAAATCCAGTTGCTAAATATAAAAAAAAAATCTTCTTACAAGCCCGAATTGTAGTCAGATTCCTTGTTTTGCAGGTCCTTGACACCGAAAAATTGATTGACAGCAATGCTGACTGTTATCAACGCTAGCACCTAAATCGTTCAGCAGATTTTCTCCAAAATTTATATTCCCAAATCGATCTGGCTGATGTCGCGGACCCTTGAATTTGAAACCGATATTTTAATTTGGGGGGTACTTTGCCTGGAAAGGCCACAATTTTTGATTAATCTTTGTTCTCGGATAGGGTGAAGGATAAATGATACAGGTCTGATTTTCGTTGAAATACCTGAATTTTCGAAAATTGTAAATATTCAAAATTTACTGACGTTTTCCCATAACTAAAACTTGATTATTTTTTATTAAAACGAAAGATCTCCATCAAAATATCTTACACCAATGTCAGGATTTTAATCTTTCGAAAATAGTAGTTTGGCGTAATGGTGTCAAACGATCATTTATTTCTTTACCATTCCTTCTTAAAAACGACACCAAATGTTGACCTCGGATAGCATATAAAACGCTTAAAGTGCAGGACTCATTTCCGTTGAAATCCCTGATTTTTTCGAAAATTGCAAAAATTAAAAAAAAAAAATGCGACACCTCCCCTACAACTATGGAAATATTTTCTAATTGAAATGTGTTCACCAAAAACATATTCAATAAGAGTAAGTTCAATTCTGCGAAAATATTAGTAATTTTGCATCATTTTGCGTGATTCGTATAATTTTTAAATAATTATTTTCTGAGAAACGGTTCTAATTATTTTCTTTAAACTTTTTCACGTATGCAGCAAAGAACAGTAAAGAAAGTGGTGCTCGTTCCATTTTCTAGCCACTATTTTTGGAAAATTGAACAAGAGCGAAATGGTAAAATCGAATTTCACGCGCTTCTATTGAGGCGGTGTCACTTCAATGGCAATGTATTTTGAATGGTGCTTGAACGCTGTCATTCGTATCTTGAAAAAAACATTAATATTAATCATTGAATGTATTTTAAATTGCTCCATTAATTAAATTATTAAAGTTAAAACAATTGATTATTTCAGTTTTGCACAATGAGGGCAGAATGACGAGTAATTCGTGTAAAGAGTAGTTTTGATGAATATTATATTTTTCATTTGTATTTTGTTTCTAGCGGTTCAAAATCGCTGATTTGCCAAATGCGTATGCCGTACAAAATCAGCAGCCATTGTTGCTTCTTGTTACCCATTGCTGCAACGCCGCTCTGATAACAGAAGGCGAGAGTGATAGCCGCCGTTGGTTCACGTTAATATAAACTAATAATTTTATTTACGGCTAAAATAGGCATCGCGCATCATTGGTGCATTTATGTTCGACGTGAATACACAGAATTCATTGGCAGAGCGCTGTTTTCGTTTAAAAATTTGACATATTGTTAAATTGGAACTTCATAACCAAAGTAGCCAGATAGCTTTAATTTCAAATTATTGTCAATTAAATAAAAGTTTCTATAAAATTATTTTCAATACTAAATTATAATTAAAACGATAATGATAATTAAATTAAGTAAATTATAATTAAAATAAAAAACGGCAACACCCCGTGCGTACCAATTAGGATCAATCTTAGAAATTAGAACTGTGTCTATGCCTGAATGAGCAGCAGAAGCAGCAAATATTCCAAATTACCTCGATATTACTTTGTTCTTCCATGCAAAGATTACCAAGAAATCATGCTGTTCCTCACAATATTTGTAGCAACACATGTATCCATTTGTACTGCAACAATATAAGATACAAGTTTTCTTTTAATGTTCTGTGATTTGTAATATTAAATTAATAAGGGATTGTACGAATATCCAACTGCCTCCACCTCAAATTACTTTTACAGACTGACTCCGCCTCAAACGAACACGAGACCTGCACCTGTCTCTTAGGCGTCCTTTATGTAATCTTCGGTATCAAGGACCCACAAAACTTGGATTCTGGCTACACCACGTATTAGAGAATATTTTTTCTAAATTTAACAACTGTTTCATTACCAGGAGCCAGCAATAACAGTTTCTGCCGAAAATTCGTCGCTGTTTCCCGCAACATTACATAAGTTAATACTGTGTAAGCAGTAATGAGAGAAATAAAAATATATGTATTTTCGCGCTTCAATTCTGTAAGAAATTTTCAAATTGTAGTTGGAAATGTAAGACAGAAATTGTCATAAAATATTACATACTAATCATTAACAGATTCGCAAGAAAGTATGTGATGTAGGAGCACCAGTTTAAAAAGGCAACCTTTCTGATTTCACACACTCTCTCACACACACACACTCTCTCTCTCTCTCACACACTCACACTCTCTCACACTCACACTCTCTCACACACTCTCTCACAAACTCACTCAGACACTCACAAACTCACTCAGACACTCACACACTCACTCAGACACTCACACACTCACTCACGCTCTCTCACACACTCACGCTCTCTCTCACACACTCACGCTCTCTCTCACTCACACTCTCTCTCACACACTCCACTCTCTCTCACCACTCACACTCTCTCTCACCACTCCACTCTCTCTCACCACTCCACACCTCTCTCTCACACTCCTCTCTCTCCACACACACACTCTCTCCTCTTTCTCACCTCTCTCTCCTCTTTCCACTCCTCTCCTCCTCCTCACCTCTCTCACACACACAGATATATAATTGTGTACATGTGCTCTGCAAATACAAGAAAGTAAAAATCTTTAAAGACACCCACCCCTTCCCCAGGATGTTTAGTATAATGTGCAGTAGATATTGCCAACAATAATGCTAGGTTTTAAATCTTCAGGATTTTTTTCACTTGATTTGTCTCATTTGACTGGACTACATGCCATGATTCTTGGAACACGTTGTCTACAATTTTATTTTATTTTTAGTTAAACAGTTTAGTTATTAACAATCTGTACATGTATAATTTAATGATTAGTAGAAAATTGCGAAGTAATAAATAAATAAGCAGTGCATGGAAATGTGGAGTACTACAACACTAGTGTTCTAATAATATTTTTTGCAAAACTGATCTAATTTTTGTAAAGTTTCATAATAGATACTCGAAGTGAGTCAAAGAATCTACAGTCTGCAGAAATATAATTATCACTTAATCAAATTCACGAATCTCATACTTTTATGTTCGCTGGAGAAATATGTACATCTTGTTTGAAAAATACAGGTAATTCACAACAGACAGCTTGTTTGCCATGTAAAACACAAGCAGATAAATAATATGGATACATAAAGCAGTATTACAGCACTAGTGTCAAGTCTTTATTCGTACTTCTTTTCCAAGATGTAGAAAAGCACTGAATGAAATAAATTTGTAACATTACTATCCTACCTGAAATATTTCTGGATACTAATCATACAAATAAAATAAAAAGTGGCTCTATAGTTGTTGTAAAGTTTGCATGATAATGTTCAATGCAATTATTGAAGAAGGAAGGTTTACCTGAAAGGGCATTTATTGTTGTTTAGACTCCACTATGCAGTAATTGATTTTCCATTATTTGCACACTTTCCTAGATAGTATCAATCATACTTTTCATTACGCAGCTGTTGCATCTTTCATTAGGTTCATGTAATTTTTTTTAATTTACACTCTTTTTGGTGGAACCCATGTTTCGAATAGCATGTCACAACATGTCTTTGGTCTTGATTACTCTTTAGAAGAAAGAAAAGGATGGAAATAGAATTCTACAACATGTTTGATTTAATGTCACAATGATCAACACAACCAGTATTGATTTTGCATCACCCAGGTAACACCATGTGGTTCAAAAGCCATAACCCATTTTATTATCATGTCTCTATCAATTATTTCATTAATAACTATATAACATAAATATATCTATATTGTTTAATAGGGAAAAAAGTTGATGAAATAATTATACTGGTACTTCAAATATTAAAGGAAATGATACATGAAGGCTTGTATGATGTGGTTGACAATTATTTTAGTTTTACCTTTTTACAATTTTAACTTTGAAATTCTCTAAATCTTTATTATTTTGCAGTATTTAACTGTTATTTAAATAGAGAAACACGGATTTTGAGATCTCCCCTCTCATCTACTACTTTGTGGGTAAACTGCTGTAAGTTTTCCTTTATTCACAAGATCATGAAAATTACAAGGGACTTTGAAAGAGATATCACTCTCTGTCGATAAATTCTGAAGTGCTTTCCAAGTACAGATTCCAAATGTATGTCCCACAATCTAAAATTGAATAAATCAATCTGGCAGTCTATCTGGCACAAAATTAATTCTGACCACCTAGGTGGGGTTAGAGGTAATCACATCTTCACAATTTCCCATTGACATCAGCATTTGTCTTGACAACAAAAACCCCTCAAAATTCTACCCTACATAAGTAAGAAGTATAGTGAAATCAAAGTCAAAAACCACAAATCAAAGAATCTTCTGGCCTAAGGATATTGCTTTAATGTGACATTCTTATGAATCGTTATTTTAAATAGACAATGTAATTCCATCTGAACTGCCACCTAGCACTTTGAATCACACTGTTCTTAGCAGACACATGTTCTCAGGAAGAAAACAAATATTGAATGCCTCTGAACTACTATAACTATGGAACATGTTATAACATCAATGGAAGTTTCAGCATCACCTGAAACACTATATTGGATTAACGAATTCAAATAAAGAAATTATTTGAAATTCACAACAAAATATGTTTTCAAAATAAAATAAAATAATGTAACTTACCTCGTAAGCCTATCAAACCACCACTAATGCCACCAGCATAGGTACCGTTACGCCAATCTGATTTTCCTCGATACTGGAAACACATGATGCTCCATAAGTCTGAGTAATTGCTTCCATTCTTCTAAACTTCATAGAATTTTACTAAACCCAACTAACAACTTTTACATCATCTTTTCTATAAAGTTGTCATCCTATGATTGTATAGGTGAACACGAACCATAATAAATTTTTAAAAGCTTGCCACTAATATGTTTTAGAAAAAACAACAACATAGAAACACACTAACATCAGCTACAGAGATAAGTTTCTCTCACAGAACACAACAACCACCCAAGTATTTTCCCTATCCAAAGCAAACTGCAGTAAACCCATACACTGAACACTAAAAACAACTTACTGATTCAATAGTGCACTCAATAGATGAAAACAGAGCACCAATCAAAGCAAAATTTTTTGCATAACTTAATGTTGTTCCTTTCATTTCCATGAAAACTTCTCTGGCTGTCTGGGGTTTAGCATCTGGTAACGGCACGGTGGGATTCACACTGGATGAAAATAATCCCAAAACGCCACCAGAAGATAACTAATAAAAATGCATTTACGTTATTACATCCATAACACAATTGTGTTACACATAAACACAATGAGATAAGCCGATCTTTACTCACTAACCTGCAACACAACTCATACCAGTCTTAAAAGTGCAACTTTCAAAAAAATTTTCTATAATTTTTTCTTCGTTCGACTTTATTTTAACAGGACCCATCATTCTCGGGATTATAATATTTTCGCGATATCGGGTATTATTTCCAACCAAATACAAAGCAATTTTATCCCATTCTTCGTTTGTAAAAATTACTCTGCCGTTTTTACTTCCCCGAGCACAAGAGGCGATGACGCTGACCCAATCGCAGCTGAATCAAAGCTGACAGAAAAATTGTAAATGGGATTGCTTAGCAAAGTGACTGACCTGACACTAGTCTCGCCGTAACAGGCAATTGGGCGCACACGGCCGTGATGACGGACCGTCGTGTAACGAACTTCTTCAAGAAGTTGCAGTGCCGTTGTATTGGTTTGTATGTGTCATGACAGTCGCATACGGAAAGCGTGTTGCCCTTTGCTATTGACTTAGAAGGTTCCATACATATGCTTCGTAGGAAATAAATAATTATTATTTATATATTGCTTTTGGAAAGGGTAAGGGTAACTAGTAAATTAAAAGACATTTTTAAAAACGAAAAAAAAATCCTTTTTTCTTTTCCAGTAAAAAATGAAATATGGAAGTTATAGTTTAAATCATACAGTAAAAAATGATTCTAAAACAAAAAATAAACTGACAACTTTACACTCTGGAAATTAAAAACTTGAAAATATGATATAAAATAAATATCACAGAACCAAACAACATACAAATTTTACATTACAAATTTAACAAAATTAGTTCAAAATCTAACAAAATCAAAGCATTGACAAACTTGAAATCTTAAAAAACAATTAAACAAGACTCTACTCAAAATTGCAGGGAAATAAGTTACAACAAAATGTTTTTATAAAGAATGCACACAATATAAAAATCACCAATAAACGGAGACTAAAATTAATATCAATAATTAACCACACTCATTAAATGCTATGGGAACCCTAATTGGTAACATTTGAAAGTTGTCAGGCATTATGTCATTAAAATAAGTCTGTCAGTTTTCTAGATATTTGCTTGGAGCTTTATATATCTCATAAATTTATCAAAAGAATACAAAGTTACAAGAAACAATCAGAAATAAATATTATGTAGACCAATAGTGTCAAGCTTTTCAACATGTTTCAGCTAAATATAACATTGTCTTGATGGCCCACTACTGTTATTAACTGGATAAGTTCTTGCATTGTTGGTATAAGAATCCAAGAGGGGCCACAGATTAGGACACAAACCACATATTTTCCAGCAAGCGAGCAGAAAAATCTAAATGAAAACTAAAATACATGTTTTACAAAATAAGAAAACCAATATACAAATACAAACAATGGTGTGAGATCTTTCTGCAATCAAACCGAATACTTATTAAGGCTAAATGTACCAACACTAGTTCAATTTGTCGCCACCACGTGGCAGCACCAAAATAAGCAAAATTTACTAGACCGATAACGTCTGTACAAATTGTCCGATTTTCGATCTGTAAACGGCATTGAACTCCTTTTTAAAATAGAATTCACGCTACGATGCCGTTTTTTCAAAAAATATTTTTTAAAAAGTTAAAATTATTTCTCATAGTTCCGGGAAGAAATTAAAAAATGTGGGCTTATAGCGCGATGACGACGTGCTTCCTGCTTCACGCCCCCCCTTCCCGTTTTACGCAGGTGCGTCACTCGACCCTTTTGGGGGCTCTCTCGACACGGCCGAACGGCCAAACCCGGCAGCCTGCGGCACGGGCAGGGCACGGGAGGAGGTCGTGCTCTCAGGCAGGCACGGTTTCGTCCCTTTCAATCTCAATATATTTTTCTCCACTTACCAAACTAGTGATGCTGTAACAACCAAACGGTTGTTACAGCATCAGCTATATATCTTGTTCACATATTTCCGTCTTCCTTCGAATACCATCAAAAAGTTATTTTTGAGGCACTACTCAAAATATCAATTCCGATTTGGAAACTGATTTCAAAAAGAAAATTGAACTAATTGTGTATATAGCACCAATATTCCATGTCCTAAACTCTTATTTTATACACATTTTACTTCTAAGATCTTCCGTTATCATTCCACTACCAGAAAGAATGAGCCGAAATTACGCACGAGCTCTTTTTATCCTGCGACTCGATTTTGATCTCAAAACGGCATTTGTCTCTTGATGGAGCTTCACCTGATGAATCTGTTTCCCCAAGTAAAGTTTTAAAACTGTTTTCGTACTTTCGGACAAAATTGAAGAAGTGATAAAATAAGCGCGCAGGCGGTCATCTTGAATCAACACTGTAACAAACATTAAAATATAATATTAGAATCGTGACATATCAGCTTACTTAGTTCATTATATTGATATAAAATCGTTCTATTATATTTTGTATAAACTTGAAGATTGGAATAAGTAATTCCCGGCGCGTCTGATACAAACTACGTAAATGATAATGTGAAGGATGTGAGTGTAAATCATTGTATTGTGACATATATATATTTTGAATGCATTAAATTGTCATAGAAAGCAATACAACTTTAATCCTTAGACAGGAACACCCACACTGAAGAAATATCCGTCTATGAGGATGGTATGTTTGTTATACAGTTATTAATTCGGCAACTTTATATTTCTACATTAAGATACCGTTTTCTAAACATCGTACCGCTTATCAGTAACATTAATCCAGGTAGCAATTAAATTTATAAGATTTATACTAGTAAAACGTTGCGTACCAGTCACTGATATTTATTTATTTATTTTACGTCAAAACAGTTAAAAACTGCGTATGACGTGCTGTAGAGGAAAAATGAATTGTGTGCACATTTCCAAAATTCTGTGATCCCTACACCTAAGCCATATACTACTTAAATTTTGAATTTTGAAAGGGAGAAAAAAAACTCCGTATAATTAAATCTATTTTCAAGAAGATAAACAAGCAAAATAAATTTTGAATTTTGAAAGGGAGAAAAAACCAAAAAAAAACTCCCATGTAATAAAATCTATTTTCAAAGATAAATAAGCAATAAATTTTGGCTCTTATTACTTCCTGCCACGACAACATGGAAACGATATTTTGAATAAATGTATTTCCCACTGAATTCTAGAAGACGTGCACAGGAAATGAAGTTACATTTATGTCCAGAAGCAAAACAAGGGGCCATCTCAGCATTTGCTCAATGGATCAGGAAACTGGACGAAAAACCCTGATGATCGAGAGGGGTCATTGACCCGGAAGCTGTAGTACAATAGTTATTGCAGGTTGTTATACTCATTTATATACAGTCCAAATGGTAAAGCCATGCATTATGTATCATTGTTAAAATTAATGTTACTTTTCTTGTGATGCTCAGATATAGTCTCTAATTGTATAGAAACAGTTATGCAGCAGAAACGATTTCACTTGGGATTTGAACTTTTCTATTGAATTTAATCGTTTAATGTCATCTGGCAAAGTGTTGTAAAATAATGTATATCCCCTTGCACAGAATATGGGTGATGCCCTATGCGGCCAAATCTGGCTTTTCCACAGCAGACAACCATCGCTGGACACTTGACCAATCCTGGCGTCTAGGCCTAGCCGCTCTCATCATTGGCTTTTGCTCCAAGTTTCAGACACTTCCCCCTTCACTCCCTCGAAGATTTTCCTCTAGTTATCTCAAAGGGGCGGAGCAAATTCTGAGGTCAGTGACGCTGCTCTTTCGCAGTGAGCAGGGTAGCAGGGAACGGAGGGTGAGAGGAAGTAGAGGAGAGTAACAGGAGAGGGCACGGAAACGAAACGGATTGGTGCGCGTGGAGCGCGGGGATCACCGCCAATTGCACTGGACGTTGGCCCTGAACCCGTGGACGCTGACGAATTTAAGGGCAGCGGGTCACGGGAAGGGGCTGTGACATTTTTATCGAGTTCTTTACCACGAAAGTGCTTAATTTATGGTGTAATATTGTAGAGAAAATTGTCAGATTAAATTTATTGTATTGAAAGTTTTGTTTTTCTTACAAACTATTTTAAAATGCTAATGGTTCTAAAGCAAGAAACACTAGTATTACATAATCATTTTCGGGAAACACACAATATAATACATTTACATAATATAGACATTTTTCTATCAAACAAATTAAAATTCATACTCACGTTTTTAAAAATTTGGTACGACATTATCACTCCTTGATTAAGGAAATGCAAGCAATATACACATTTTATTACGCATTATGAAAATGTAATCACTTTATTTTTCTATATGAGCAGGTGCATGCAAACAGTGATTTCGTTAATCAATTAAAGCTCACTGCCGGATGTTCCAAGCGATTATCAATGCAAAATTACTATTGTTGTATTATTTAGACTATTTGTAAAATTGATGCAATTTTATAGTGATAATCGGTGAAAAGGAACTAGGGATTCTCATTAGAAATATTGCGGCTTATAATTGTCTTATTCTTCATATATTTTTCAAAGTTGTTATTTTCTGTTACACTGCTGAAGATTATATCTATCCCTTCCCGGTGATATTAATAGCAAAGTGTAAACTTGATATCGTTAATAAACAGCTAATAATATAAACAGCAAAATTTTAATTCTTTTAATTTGTAAAATCTACACACAAGTTCAATATTTTCTTAAATATGTTTGAATGATACATAGTAAAAAGAATAAATTTGAAAACCTTAAAATGTTACGAATCAATGTAATTTTTTCTTAAAACGAGCTGTTGAGAAAGAAACAAAACATGTTTTAATAAACTTTAAAAGAGAGATTGAGTATTTAGTTAAAAAATTTCAATGCCGGACAATTTTTCTTATCAAAGCTTTTAAGCGGAACACAGTGTCTTCCAATCGTATTATCTTTCCAATTTATGTTTAGGTTTTGTATGACCCCCAGAGCAGATTCTGGAGTGTTTAGTTCGATTCAAGAAGCTCTCTCGCAATTCAAACATCCGGAAACTTTGACACGGTTATCGCTATTGAAGTAAGAAACAGGAAACACACCATTCTTGTTTTCTAATAATTAATTATTAAATAATTTTAGCCATTGTAAGATAAACGCACGACAAATATTTGTGCTTATAGGAATCCCAATACTTGAATGCATATCAGACACAAATACATTTGGTTTTAGATCAACACGGAAAACACAAGAGTTTCAATGAGATCACAAGTCCTCCAAATCCTGAAAACTAAATCACTGTCTTTATTTACACGAAATAAAACTACATACCTTCTTTAAAAATCTAAAGAAATGTGCATTGTGCTCAAATATCTTGACAATTACACTTAGTGCAATATTATTCGCAAAATTTTCTGAAAATTAGTATAGCAGTTAAAATAATTTTATTAATTACAGATTAAAATATTAAATTACCTAATTTTAAATGAAATAAATGACCAAGGCAGTGTCACATCAACAACGCAAAATTAGTGTATAAAAGGCGTGTTAAAAATCATCCCCTTCATGCATATTAGATTTATAAATCTATATTCTCTAAGAAAGTTTAAAGAGCTTGCGGAGGACAGTAGCTAGCATCACCTCTATAGTCGACAAACTATGCCTTCTTCGGCTCTTTCATTAGAGCAGTGCAGGAGCATGCTTTACAGTAAGGTCAGTTCTTCATTGAGGGTGATAACTGCGCGAGATGTCCGTGCGAAGTAGTCTGATCCGAAGGTGAATAACAATTCTCGCCTGAGCTTTAGAGCCACGGGATGACCACGACAAGGGTCTGCCAGTGTGTGAGTTTGAAAATAGTTCCGCCACTCTGTTTCACTCAAAAATGCAACGTTGGATAAAATCTTGGTAGTAAGAGCAGATATTACCATAAAGGTGTGTTTCTGGCTTCCTCGAGGCCAACTTTACTACCTAGTCAGCGGTTTCATTTCCACTTATCCCCACGTGGCACAGTGGGCTAACTCGGTCCGAAACCTGGACATAGACGGAAAATGTATACAGACCTCAACAAAACTAAGGCCCTAATAGGTTTCCTGGGGTCTTGATTACTGGTACATGTCAAATTTTAAAAATTCAAAATGGCGGATCCAGTATGGCCGGTCTAAAAATATAAATTCAACGGATTCCTTTGAGTTTTTGGATATAAGGTATTTTCATGTCACTAATCACGAATTAGACGTCAGAATTGAAAAATTTAAAATGGCATATCCAATATGGCGGGGCTAAAAATATAAATTCAGCGGATTCCCATGAATTTTTGGATATAAGGTATTTTGGTTTGATTGATGAAGCATAAAGTCGTTTGTTGACGGATTCTGATTTTTATTAAACGCTGTTCATAAACATGATGGCGCAGAACATTATTACGATCTTTAGTCAAAATCGTAATCATGTTCTTCGCTTACATCTGCGTCGCTTTCGTCCGCGTTATCGTGTTGTAAATCGACGGAAGGGATTTGCGCTTCATAGAGCAACTCTTGTACCTCGGCAGGTACCTCTTTCTTCTCTGATATTTCCATATGCTGGAAGCTGGATATCAGAGGGTCTGAAGATGCCGGGAAACGATGGAACACGTCGTGCATGGTTTTCTCCCGGGAGTACTTCCGCGTGAAATCTTCCCGGTAACGACGAATGTCTTTGTTCCGAGCCTCCTGCGCATCTTCAGACAACCTCCCGATTGGAAGTGGAGCCGCTTCGACGATCGCGCATCCGTGCAATAGTACGATGTGCGCAGATGTGGGCATCGGGTACCATCCGTACAATTTGACGTACTGACTGGCCACAAAGAGTTTGAACTTTTGGACGTTGATAGCATACCCACTCGACATCGTTTTAAGATTACTTTGCCTTTGCCATCAATTCTTCCGTGTTTGTTTTTTTTCGTCGCGTTTGACGCAACGCGTCAAACCTTAAGGCACGTTGAGCGCTTGCGGCACAGGGTAATCCCCCCATTGCAACAGTGCTGGAGTAATCCTCCGTTAATATTGTTGCGTCTCGTCGCAGTCGGTTGTCAAAGGACCGACAGGTAGCATCTCCGCGTACGCGCCTCCTACCAGCGCTCCTGCGTCACTACCCAGCGGCCAGAATTGGGAAGGAATGAGGATAGGGGTAGGGTTTAGGACACTTCACAGGGGTTGGACTAGCCCTTGTGAAGCAGCAGAACTCGTTTTGTTGGAACAAATTTCTCATGAGATTCGACGGGAATCGAACCCGGATCTCAGTGGTGAAAGGCTTGCGACTTTGCAATGAGCCACGAGTGCAGATACGTGCAATGAGCCACGAGTGCAGTCGTCGATCCCCAAAATCTTTGCCGTCACGGATACGTCCTCAGAAAAGAAGCGCCTGCCGTTGCCGTCATTAGTAGTACGATCCTGTTGCAGGCATGTCAATGAGCACACCGAATTTATCGCCATCTCGAACTGAATTTTCGCTTTGCGCACCTCGACATGCTTTTTCTGCTCAGCAGACCGGGCCTGCTGATTTTCAGTAAAAACAAACTACTTTTTCTAATTAATGATTACTTACTTCATTACTAATTAATTAACTATTGCTGCCATGTATTATAAATTAATTAGCATTATTTGTTAGTAGGTAAAAAGTGGTACTACAGAATGCACGTTGCGCTTGACCAATACATCTATGCATGGCTTTCGACGCCACTGGGAACCATGGAAACGATCGTCAAGTAAAATGGCGTAAACTTGCGCGGTCTTTTGGATCTCACCGCTACGGTATTAAGCGTACCCGAGAGTCATTCAGGGAAGCGGAGCGACGCGGAGAACATTTTGTAGCCATGATTTTATAAAGCTAACTATGTCCCATCTCGATCAGGTTTTTCGTCCAGTTTCCCTGATCCATTGAGCAAATGCTGAGATGGCCCCTTGTTTTGCTTCTGGACATAAATGTAACTTCATTTTCTGTGCGTCTTTACAGGAATTCAGTAGAAGTACAATTATTCAAATTATCGTTTCCATGTTGTCGCGGCAGGAAGTAATAAGAACCAAAATTTATTGTATTTATCTTTGAAAATAGATTTTATTACATGAGTTTTTCCCTTTCAAAATTCAAAATTTATTGCTTGTTTATCCTTGAAAATAGATTTTATTACATGGGAGTTTTTGTTGTTGTTTTTTCTCCCTTTCAAAAATTCAAAATTTAAGTAGTATGTGACTTAGTGTAGGGATCACAGAATTTTGAAAATGTGCACACAATTCACTTTTCCCCATAGCACGTCATACGCAATTTTAACTTTTTTTGACGTAAAATAAAATAAAATAAATAAAATAAATGTTTCCGGGATGAGAGTTAAATACACAGTTTGTAGCCAAAATGTGATTAAAACGGGTTGCAAATATAAACTTACCTTTTGGGGTGTTTTCCATGGTGTCCAATGTGTACTGGGTCGGATCACAATTTATTAAACTCGCGTCGGAAATAACTTACAAAAAAAACGTGAATTTTCCGAACGTGTGTTGTCCGGCGACTGACGGCTCATAACAAAGAGATTAGTAGGTGGAATGCCACGGGCGTCGAACAGGTATACACTAGTGCGTAAGCTTACGATTTCCAGCCAAGACTAACGTCGAAACACGGACCGCCCTTCGTGTCAACTTTTTCAAGCGAGATACACCACTGTGCGTGGCCAGGGACACAGGAAGAAACGTAATTCAAATGATGGAGAATTAAGCATTATCTTCAATGTGGTGATGTTGGATACATGATGTCAAGGTTTACAAGGAGAAGAGAAATGGACGACAAGCCGAAGCTGCCTCGGCTCGAAGAATCGCAGGTTCGAATCCCGCCTCGGACATAGATGCTTTTGTGTGTTCGTGTTGTACTTACGTATTCTCCCTACAGAAACCCCAAGATAAGCAATCACAGTGGTCGTTATAAGACCTATTAGTTAAAAAGAGACATTAAAAATATATACAAAAAACAACTTCCAATTGTCAAAGAAAATTTCACATATTTGAGTTCGGACTTTCAATAATCGTAATAAAAATAATAAAACCTAAGGACTTTATTTCTTTGGGCAAAATAGTATTATAAAACGGAAATTTATTTAATCCAAAATTAAATTTTCATATATTGTCAACTAATTCGATTATTATTTATAGCAATATTTTAACTCTCTCCAGAGATTTCCTACAATATTGCAATGATATTCATTGTAGCCAATACCTTTTTTATTCCCACTTTCTCTATTTCGTTAGTGAAATAAATATATTTATTTTAAACTGAGTACCACTGAATTATTCTACCATTACAATATTTCCATTCCATATATTATGAATATTCTATCATTACAATATTTCCATAGTTTTTGAGCTGAGGAGCAGTGACGGCAAAGAACTGGCCTAATGTTAGTTAAGACTTCATTCAATATTTTTCTGTATTTTACATTTCTCGAATGCCTTTTCTAGAAACAATGATATCAATTTTAAGAGAAATGGCATTTAGGGTTTTTTGAAGGAAAATTCGGCTTTAAATCCTGAACTCCAAAACTATTTTTCAGAAAGACTCTGCGATCATGTATTATTTTTGGACTGGTTGTAGGAAAAGACCTTTGTACGCATGGTACCTGCAAAACAATTGAAACATACTGACTTCTAAATCTATGTATTATTTTCAAAATTGATATTATACTAGCAAGTTGATTAGGATTTCTAGATTTAATGAGAATCAATATTTCTAAAAATTATAACACATTATACTCATATTGCATTCTTAAAAACTTTCTGAGAAACGAACTCTTTCTTTTTTAATTTACATTCTTCATTTTGAATACTGAATAAACTGCAATTTATTTAGAACAAACTACCTGAGTCCGAGAACCTGAAAAGCAAATATCTGTCTATCTTGCTAGTTCATTGCTATAGAATTAGCTCAATGAAAGTCATATATTCATTTCACAAAAACATGAAATTTATTAAACAATTTAAAACAACTGTTTATATTGTATAACTTTACCTATATAAAATTAAATCTTTGTCACGACAATTCCAACCTTATGTCTTCGCGCTTTGGACCATCTTTATCCATCTCCCGACATATAATCCTCAGCTCCTGACACCATCTTCTCTCGTCTTTCTCGAGGCACCTTCGATCACCGTTTCATCAGATCAATAAACTATTTGCCGCTAACGTTTCCAGTCCAATCACTGGCAACTAGCCCAAGCCCTCAATGTCCTCAACTCGTTCCATGAAATATTTTAAGCTTCACTGTCACACTTAGTATTCAAATTTACGATGTTCTCTCCATCACTCCTAGTAGATGCTAAGTCCCCAAAGAAAAAAACTCCTAACATTAATTGGAGCACGATCCGTTCAGAGCACGGCATCAGTCAGAATGAATGTCTCTCGTATTCTTTCAGCCCTGCAAAGCTCGGTCCGTTTTTCGATTGTTTATTTGCAGATAACACTTCCTACCTAGCCAATCCCTAAATTTCTTGCAACACAAACTAGCCATCTTCGTGTCACTGCTTTTCATTGATCCAGAATTCTATACAAAATGAATAGCGTCTCACGATTGTCACTGCATGAAGATGTTGACCTTGACAACGGCTCGCTTACCGTTATGCTAGCATATGTTACATAATTTATCCCCCTTTAATTGACACCATTTATAATAAATGTTGTACAATATTCAGTGACATATTGGTATGTCTATTACTATACCGTTATTACATATACTGTAGTAAATGTCATATTTTATTCATATCTCTGGGATTTTTGAACATTACAATTACTAATCTGTTTCAAATTTCTCATGAACTTTTGACTCTTCTTCTCGGTATAACTAATTCGACAAATGAAGTTATAAAAAATTGTATAAATGTTTTCCAAATTTGGAAAATTGCTTTGCAGTGAAACCATAAAAATTTTGCGTTAACGCATAATCTAAAGTTTCTCATATATTGATCAATTGCACTTTCTCCCTAAGGAGTAGAGAAAGTTACGTAATGCTGCGCGAAAAAACGGCGAATTTTCTACAGAAAAACGCATACTACAAGGCCCTGACGAAAAAATCCACTTGCTAAATTTGAAAAAAATCCTCCAAATCGTGACCGTCCATGTTTTGTGGGTGGTTAATAGCGAAAATCGACTGACGGCAAATGTCTGTCCGTCCGTCCGTCCTGAACAACGCTGGCGGCTAAACCGTTCAGCCGATTTTCACCAAATTGATACTCCCCAATCGATCTGCCTGATGCCCAACCCCTTGAATTTGAAACCGATATTCAATTAGGGAAATTACTTTACATGAAGCCGCTGGGACATTTTTCAAATGTTCCAAACAAATGGCTCCATCATTTTTATTAAATTTTGTTGTTGGATAGTGTGAATGACGTTTAAGAGAATAATTGCAGGTCTCATGTTCGTTGAAATCCCAGATTTTTCGAAAATCGCAAAAGTTCAAAATTATTTCGGGAGTCTTCCTACAACTAAAATTTGAAATTTGAGATTTTTTCCCTTGATGAAATCTATTCCTTAAAGATAAGATTTTGAAATAAGATCATGTACAATTTTCGAAAATTTTAGTATTTTCCGCATAAGTTTCCGTGAAAATACGGGTGAGAAAGTACGCGCTGATTTAACACCACTAGTATTCTTTAAAACTGTCCTACTTCTAGACATTAGGTTCTTCTCGAATAATTGCAAGTCCCTTTCGAGTTGTACTATGACAATGTGGTACTGAAGTAAAAATCTTGTCCTTTCTTTCTATAGAAAAAAGTTCGCATTCTATTAAAATATAATTATATTATATTAATATATTACATTATAGGCACATCATATTAAAACAGAAAGGATCGACCTCTGAAAACGAAGAAGATATATCGAAACGATTTTGTTCCATTTATCACAGGTTTTGTTGTATTTAACTACCTTTCTAGTAGCAACTGAAACGAAACCGCTCTAGCCGAATGGTTAAGGTCATGACGTCCTGTCGACGCACTAACGTGTGAGTTCGAATCTAGGAAGTGATTATTTCTTCTGTTATGGTGTGATTTCAGTAGTAATATGTCCAATATTTTGTAATTAATAATACTTTTTGAAAAGACTTAGAGACCCTAAAAAGGGCCGCTTTTGTCGTCCATCAATCAGTACGACGACCAGAAGCTTCCGTTCTGTACTACGCTGGTGGTCCTATTTTCGACGAACTCTATATATTTTTGAAAATTGAATAAAGTTAACTTTTCAAAACTACAAAATTGAAAATAGAGATCTTACTGGTTGAAAACTCTTTTCCCAATTCATGTAATAATTCATGTAATTAAAGCAGTGACAAATTAGAAGAAAATGTACAGTTGTAGTACAACTACTTCGTTGTTTACATTATAAGCATTATAATTTCTTTGAAAGCAATCAATCAACTATTTTCAGATAATTAAAATATTGGTAGCATTATATCATTCAATTTTTAGATTACAAGTTTCATGAATAACGAATGAAGGTGATCGGAATTCTCTTAGTTGTGTTGGTTTTAACTACGCGGTTCTGTGTTTCAGACTGGTGTTTCACGACGAGTAACAGTTCAGTCTTATCGCGTAATGTGGAGATCACCTTGAAGATATGGGAGGGGGGCAAGATAAGCATTTCGCAGGATAGAAGCTGCTTCGCAGAAGCCCTACACAATAGGCATACAGATCAAATATTTCTAACTAGAATACTATAGAGATAGTATCGCGCTGATGATTACTCTGCATTCTTATCAGAATGTGAGTTTACTATAACCTGGAGTAATGGGTAATATGTCATAGAACAATGATTTCCAGATAAAATTCATTTTACAATACCACTCGTAATTGCAGTGCTAACGCTGTGATAGCTCAAGTGGATTAAACGCGTTGTAGATAGAGGAATGGACATGAATCAAATCCTGCCGAATAGTTTGTTTTTTTACCTGATGCCTGGGTGCATTAATCACTGTCATCACGGAGAGACTTGTTCCAATATTCTGTTACTCTTTGTAAAAATGTTACTCTTTGTAAACGCTAATATGATTATATTAAGATTGTGTGCTGGTATCTTGTATGCCAAGTAATGTGACGAAACAAAATTTGGAAGAGATAGCTAAAATATTAACAGTGCCTCAATTGCAATAGCATTACCATATTTTTATGTAATCGTTGGAAATAATATGAAAAAGTCTGTACCAAGTTGTATAATCACTAGTAATTTACCTATTTAACAGTTCTAGAGATAATCAGAATCCTTAACAAGTCTCTGGGTTTATTATAAAATTTTGTAATAAAGGTAATTTCTTCGTTCTTTAACAATTGAAAGGAATATGTCTTTTACACGTTTATAAAGTTCCTTAGACGATATTACGAACTCATTAAAATTACCATTTTGTGTTTGTGCCTTTGTGATAAATGCTAACAGAACGCATCCCCTAATTGTTTGAAACAATTGATAATTGTATTTCTTTTATGGTCTTCTTAATATGTTTAATGTGAGTTTTCTACTGAAGACTGGTGGAGCAACATATCAAAATGTATTAACTCCAAAACATAATAAAGTACGATTTGACGTGGTCATGTGAAAGAAATCAATATTTTTTTTATTATTATCTCCATTTTTAAATAAAAATGTTTTGATACAAGCATATTTTTAGTGCAGGAGTGAGCTGAGACTAAGTGGTGAGCATTCATTCAGTTCAATTTTTCACAAAGAAAATAAGGAATTTTAATTAAGTTATATCCAATGATTATTCTCCATATTTGTGTAGGCGATCCAATGCACAAATCGCCTGTCATTTAGTCTCAATATAGGAAAAAACAAGAAGGTGCGAATTTGGGATCTCAAAATTTCCGGGATAAAGTCGGTCTTTTAAATCTAAATTTTGAACTTATGATAAAATTCATTAGCATAAAAACAGAGTTAGATAAATAAAAAATATTATCATGTATTGTTTAAAACATCAGATGCCAAATATTGCATTTTCCAGAAATTGTACTGCTTGAGAACAGATATGTTTAGAGAGAATATATGACTTTGTACATCTTAAATGTTACTCAGAGAAAATGGAGAAATTACAGAAAAAAATTATTTCGTATTCATAGATACATTAAGGCTTGCAGATTACTGGGCAACCAATAACTCTCTCTGTAGCTGAGATATAATCATCGGATTTTAGATCGGAGGTACGGAGGATCGAGTTCTGCGCAATTTTTTCTTCTGTTCCACGTTCTGTTTTAACTAAGTCTGAGAATTAAAAGGTAAGAATGTTTAGCGGAAATACTTGTATTGTTATTTGCTTATAAGATCTTCACTTGAAGTTTATCCGCTTTATTACAAATATTTATACAAATGTGTATTTATTTATATTAAGGTAATAATAATTTAACCTAACCCCCTTGCAATTAAGATAGTGAACGTTTTGACATACATTTCATTCACTTTCAAAAAGTTTGTCACCACCCTATGTCACTGTTTCTGGAAATGAAATGAAGAAATGTTTATCCCGTTCGTTAGTGATATCCATATTGTGACCTGATAACCGTATTAATTGAGTTCTAAATATGTGATTCCCTTCGGACAGGAATCAAACCCGCATCGTTCGATTTACGACCAGTTGCTCCGAACACTGAGCTTCCGAGAAAATGCGTTTTACAGTTGGGATTCTTGGGCTCGTGTATTTCCCCGCGCATTTGATATTTGTCTCCACTCTGTCATCATTTACGTAAGTCAAATATGAGCAAAGAGTTTGTACCTTTAAATGAGTGATATCAATGTTGTGACCTTTACACAACGTTATGCCCAGATTATGACAAATGCTACTTTTTTCTTGATTGAACTGTTTTACAGTACTGTTTTACAGTACAAAATCTCAATATTGTTTTTGTATCTCTTTGGAACTGCTGTAATAACCTTACACGGATTATGAACTATGATCATTTCGACATCTCAGCACAAAACAACATACTCCTCGTTTTTACTTTCTCGTATACGCAAGAATATACGGAGTAATATACGTAGTATAGAAAGTTATGTAACTCACATCGAATCTACGATTTCAGCAGTAATACACGTTTGGAGTCGAAAAAGTGGATTTATTCAAACAAATCCGTCTGTAGACACAACAATTACCTAAACCACACAAACGATCCTTTCCAAATTGAAGAAACCCTGTTTTTGGCTGTAGTTGAAGCATGGAAATTTTGAAAATTTTTGAAATTTGGGATACTTACATGAAGCCCTTTCGGACATTTTCAAAGATTTTCTCAAAAACGGCTCCCTAATTTTCTTGTTCGAATGAGTAAAATAAGCTTTAGAAAGATGACACTTAGATCCAATTTCACGGTTGGCTCTGAATTTTCGAAATTGCAAAGAGTTTGAACTTTTGGGGCGTCTTTAAAACTACAAAATTGAAAACAAGTTTTTCTTTCAAATGGAAATTTATTTGTCCATAATTCGTTTTGGATAGCAGTCATGTGACTTTTTTGAAATGTTGGCACTTTTTCGTACCCGGTGAGCAATATTTACAATTTTAAAGAATGGTGAAATGCAAAACTGCATTGAAACCGTTTTCTTTTCTTAACTTTTAAAACGTTTCGAAACCGATTTTGTGAAATCGTACTTTTTACTGTTTCTTTCGTTGTGAGGAACATTTCTGTCTTCAGCAAGCAAAACTCAACAAGTATCACTCGTCAACACATTCTAATATGTAAACATTGTATAAGAACGGCAGGCAGTGTCGTCATGTAGTTAAGGTGCTACAGTTGCCCATGAACTGGAGGACTCGAGTTCAGAATCTGGCTGTTTATAGAAAATCTTCTATTTTAAAGAAATGTGTGAGATTTAATTAATAATTTTCCTTTTCAATAATTTAAGGTATGCGTTTGCGGTTGTCGTTTGTAGGCTTTCAAGAAACTAATGAATTGGTAATAGTGCTAACATATTTTATTTATACTATATTAAATATTACCAATAAGAAAAATAAGAGTTTATTTTTATTTAAATGTGAGTAGATGAACAAAGGATAATAACTGCGTAATGATAGATGATTTTCTTGGAAGTCAACCGTGTTTCTTAAGTTCTAGTAATTACTTGCAGCAAATGAATTCTGGATAATGTCGGACCATTAATGAAACGTGTCTTTTAGTCAACGTTATCACATTTAATAATCTCACCTTGGACAGAGGCGATAAGGGTTGAGCGTCAGGCTGAACCAAGCGCCTGCTAGCAAAAATTATAGTACTGAGCGACAGTCTTAAGTGAATTAACTATTACGCCGTTTTCGCGTAGATTTCTTTGCTTTCTTATTGTCCCTTAAGAAATTAATTTATTTAATATTTAAATGTTTTCTTTGCTTTAAAAATTAAAATGCTTACACTTCTTCTACCAAAATATGAAGAACTAGAGGTGCTACAGAATAGGACAGACTTTCTCAAGCAATGTTTATCATTTCACTTTAATGTGGACTGGTTTAAGATTTTGCTTTATTCTCGTGCCAGCTGCCATCTATCGCCGCACAAAATACATTTTTGACATTTTCTCAACTTTCGGTTCCAAATAGAGAATCAGAAATATTATTTCAGATATTAAAGAGGCTAAAATCTTGTCCTGAATAGCTATTTTCATTGACAAATTTGGAGCCGTTGTTAAAAAATGGCGTTAAGCGTTACTGTAAATGCGAAATTTGAAGCTCTTTTCACAGGAATCTATTGAGTTTTTGAAAAACTTCCTCCAAAGTCATTTTGAAGCACTTCTACTCACAAGATTAAAAAATGTGTACAATCTATTCAATGTTATTGCATGTTAACGGCGTGAGAGATCTTTAAAAACAATTACATTTGTGTAATTTTGAAAAAACAAAGAATACACCAAAATGAACTTACGTCATATTAAACAGTGCAATTAGCACTATCATTAATTTGAAGAAAAAATTTGGAGCCATTTTGAGAAAATGGCGTTTGAGAGGTTCTGAAAATGCAAAATTTTGAGCTACTTCTCGTACAAAACTATTAAGATTCGAGAAACTTTATGCCATTATTTAAAGTACACGTACTCATGTGAATAAATTGCCTCTAATGTAAATATTACCGACGTGAGAGACAAATGCAAAAAATTACATTTTTGTAATTTTTCAAAAAACAAAGAATAGAGCAATATGGTCTTTATGTCATCTGATAGAGAGCACTTAGCATCATCCCAACCAAAAGTTAAAAGAAAAAATGTGAGCCATTATTAAGAAAATAATATTTTTGTAATTTTTTAAAATTGCAAATATTGCACATAAATGTTATTACTGAAATCAGCTAAAACTTTCCAATATATTCATGACCTTAACGAAACAACTAATTATAGGCAACAAATTTCATTTCAAGAAAAAATCTCTATCTTCAATTGCTTAGTTGTGAGAAGACACAGAAAGAAATTAAACTTTTGCAATTTTTGAAAATTCAGAGTTAACCTGAAAATTGGACCTATTCTACCTTTATAAGTGTATTTTACTCTATTCTTACAAGAAATTTAAAGAAAAAATTTGGAGCCGTTATTGAGAAAATTTTGAAAATGTCCAGAAGGCTTCAAATAAAGTCCCTCCAAAAATAAATAAATTTACAAAATCGCATTGCTTCATCTAGAGCAAAAACAAACAGAGTTTCTTCAATTTGGAAAAAATCGTGGCATAGTTTAGGCGCTAAGTTTGTACCAGACAGACAGACGGACGTTTTTGGCGAATTGGTTTTGGCATCGAGGATCACAAAACTGGGGATTGCTACTCCACGTATTGAGATTTCTTGTTGTAATTGGTTTGATTCGAGTTTTCGTCACCAGAGCGCGGCGTGATTGTTCCGCCGAAAATGCACTTAAATGTATAAGTTTTCATGGTACAAGAAAAATATAAAATTAGAATTAACATAGTTACCTAATTTTAAAAACACATCTTAAGAAATGAAAGGAGAAGAATTAAAGAAAAGAAAAAGAATTGAAAGAAAGAAAGGGGGGCGGAGAGTTAGATCTTTATGTAATATAGTAGTTTTTTAAATTTAAGCAAGAAATGAATGAAAAATAGTACATGTACAATTTTGAGAGAGAAAATACGAAAAGTAAACTGAGCCGTTTCTTACCTGCTGTCTGGGAGCCACAAAAACGACTGCGCGGTTTGGGGTGTGCCTCGAAAGCTTAAGTACCGTCTGTGTGAGGTGGAGGAGGAGGGTTAATGGCCTGGGTGCGGTGTGCTGTGTTGTGTCACCCCCGAAGAGTGTGGTGTGAGGGTGGTGTCAAAAAAGTAATTTTAGCAGGGAGGAGTTAGTTTATGTTTACGACCAGTGAAGTTTTACCTATTGAGATGAATGTAGAAGGTTTTCCAATGTTAATCTGGTATGATATTGATTTTCTATTTCCAGTATGTGAATGTCTGTGTGTAAGATTGAATGTGTGGCCTGTCTGAAGTAAATGATTGTGAAGTGGGGTACGGGTGTTATGTGTTTTTGGCGTGTATATGTTCTTTTATTCTTGTATGAAAGTTCTGCCTGTTTGACAATGTATTTTGCTTCGCAATCGTAGCAATGTAGTGCATAGACACCGCTTTTCTAGAAGATCTGTGTGTTTTAGGAGATAAGATTTTTTCTGAGAGAATTTTGTATTTGAATGACTTTGATACCGGCTTTGTATATTGTGGGCGACTTTTTTCCATCCTTTTTCCATATTTACTCCATATGCTGCATAAGTATACGAGAAATATAATATGTAAGTGTTACAACATGTGCGTTACGCAGATAAATTTTAAGAAATGAGTTAGTGATGAAGTTGAAAAAAATAATTCGTTGTTTTTAAAACCATGTATTTATATAATAAATATTCGATTATTAGTTGAAGTAAATATGTGTATCATGCCCATTTGAAACATTGTGAAAGGCTATATTGTTGTGAATGATATTGATTGATAAACAAGCCTATTATTAAATATTCTTCTCAATCATTCATTCAAGAGTATGCTACAACTATTTTACTAAACTATCCCAACCACGGATCCAATAGAAAAGACTCAGGGTCACTTGACCCTCTCTTGATCCTAGAAAAAATTCATTTCTCTCTCCTAATGAACTAATAGTAAACTAGTAATGAAGATGAAGATCTTTTATTTTGTATAATATTATTTCTCAAACGATTCTTTAACCCATAACCGACGTTGAAATATTTGTTACATTATTTTAGAGACGCAATAAGCCATGCAAGACTGGTAAAACAAAATGTTGAATGGTTTGTTTAGTGCATAATCCATATAACTCTAAAAAAATGTTGGTGGATATCGTTTAACATTTCGAGAACGGATGCAGAACCTTTTGAATTCATACATAAGCGATTTCCCGCTTTTTGGAGTCCGCGTATCACTTGAAAAATAGGTAGAAAAATAATATTTTTTGTATCTGGAAACATTTAATCGAAAATAATAAAAACATATAGAAAATGGAACTCAAAATAAATATTAGAATCCAAGACCTTACATGGTTGTAGGGGAAATCATGATATGATCTACAACTGAAATAGAGTAAATTTTAGTGGTAAAGGAATTTAAATATATCTTAATAATCTATTAGAGCAGGGGATCTAATAATATTGCCTTTATTAAAAATAAGCAAAGGGAAGGCCAATTATTAGTAGACTTCATAATATTTTATAAAAACAAGAATTTTCGAAAACTAAGAGACAATATACAAGACAATGGTGGAGAGCTTTGTGTTACGTATGGATCAGAAATTTGGATTAAAACTGATGCAATAAACTTTCAGTGCTATGAAGTAAAGACTTTTGGATACTTAGCCAATATACTGTTTGATAGAATACAAACGAAAGATTAGACAGATAATAACGATTGAGAGACAAAGTGATCGAAATGTAGAATCAACAACTGCAATGGTATACGCAGAATGCATGCTGACAGAATACAAAAATTATCTTTAGTGAATCCCTTTCGAAAGAAGAGAAAGCAGGAAGGCCAAGGGAAATCTTGTAAGTACGTCATGATTCGATAATGAAGAGCGAAGAATAGAGGAAGATACGACGGAATAAAAAACATCCGGTGTGTAGATTGCGAAAAACAGTCATTAGAACTGTAAAATGCTCGCTTAGAATTAATAATAATTATCTTAAACCCGAAGTGGATGATACCGGATAGAAAAGCCTAGTTATTATTATGTGCTGGCACAAGTAAGCCAGGGCTAACAGATTGCCGGAATACCAAACCCAAACTAAGTTACGTTCTTATTGGAAAAGATTAAATGAAAACAAGAAAATTTGATTATTTTCTAGAGAGGAATCTTTAGATATGGAAATACCAGATATTACTCTATTTGGTATTTATAATATTCTATAGCTTTGTCCATTTATCAGCATGATCGCTTTTTCAATGGGAATAACTATTCTTTAGAATTTACAGGTCGATAAGTAAATATAGTATTGAGGTAAAAAAAAGATGATTGAATTATGGTTAAAAAAATTACGGGACTAAAGTAAAAAGAGAAAACTATCACAAATAGTAAATTCACATTTCTTGTATGTTGCACCAATGAATGATGTCAATTTCATAATTAAAATCTATTTTCGTCCACCAATAACATGTAGGTCTTTTTACCTGGAAATCTTTCGCTTTAGCGGATATAACATAATTCACCGGAAAGTGTACGGCATTTTATCGACGAATGACAGAAAATATAATTACCATAGCCAGTAGGACTTCTGATGCAGTAATCCAAAGGCAGATTTGTTTTAAAACTCCAGACATTTGTTCATCATTTCTCTCTCATGGTATGCAACATGTATTCTCAAGTTAATGTTGAAATATCTAGTATCACTTTCGGAATCCTAAGACTTAAGTAAAAGGAACGCAATGGTGACTGAAGATTTGATTACGAACCCAACATTAAGCGCAATTTCTCCTTCTTGTTCTGCATTAAAATGGTCGCCGAAGAGTGCGACCAAATGTGAATGAATTATGAATTTGAGGTCATTTCGTCATTATTTAGATTTTCTTTGTAAAATCGTCTCTGCGTGAGATATACTATATACGAACACAAACTATCAATCAATGGACAGTACATTTTAAAGCGTTACATTGTAACATAAAAGCAAAGCGTTTCAACAATAATACATATTTTAGTTATAATTTTAAAAATTCAACCTTAATTCACATTATAGTACTTTAATTAAATTATTTTATAAATATGTATAACTTGAATTAAATTTTTCCCAAATAAAAAGAAATTAATTGCTTATTTTGTTTACAATATTTATTAACAATTCATTAAAAAGTTTATAGTTTTTAATGAATTCTATGATGCTATGATGATAATGATGAATGCTAATGATAATAATATAAATATAATAATTTCATTGCGTTGGATTGGAAATCATACATAAATTACTCGTAAGTAATATATTGATACGTGTGTGTGTGTGTGTGTGTGTGTGTATTTCTCCAAGTTGCACCAATAGACAAAAGCTGGGTGTTTCTACCTTTTAGACATTAGGATATAAAAATGTTATATGAAGTCATATCTCGTTTTTTGATTCTCAAGGCTAAAGTATCACATATGATTTTTAATAGTTTGCGGTAAAGAACTCCATGTAAATGCAATCACCCTAACGTTATATTGAAGAAGTAATTAGTGTGATCTCAAACAAGATCCAAAATCATTCATTTCCTTGCAGCTGCACTTGCACCAATCATAATGTCTGTATTAGAAAACTCATTAGCGATAAATGAACTTAAAATTCTGCGTTTATTTAGTAGTTTACGTCTCAAAACTATTTTATTAAAATATTAATGTCCGTGACCATAAGTATTTTAATTCAGTCATCTGAGAAATGGATGATGGTATTTCACAACTGAAAGCTGCTATCTCAGGAACGTTTTTGTGCAAGTGACTCAAAACAATGTTTCTTTAAGTTAATAATTTTCTAATAAAATAACTAAGTTAGCCAATGCATACAATGCAAATTATTTGCATTTTATATTAAATCTTTACAATAATAAACGAGAAATGTAGACATGGAGCTTAATATAACTGTCAGTGTTAGTTTTGCAAAAACCTGTTTTATAACAGTTTTAAAATATATTTTACTGAAATTGCATGACTTTATTTATGTAATTAAATGAATATACAACGATTTATCTAAAACTCTTGTTTATTTAACATTTATATTCAAATATTTTCTATGTATAACTCACGATCACCGCCATTTTAGTAATGTTGAAGATGAATAGTCCGCCTCTCTGAAATGAAGCTAAAGAAAGTTGGTCCAGCTCGATCCCGCAGAGGCGGGCGGGAGTCGGAAAACTGGTAAAGTTCACACAGGACATCCCAGTTGATTGTCATGCCATCCCCAGTTCGTCAGTTTAGCGTTCAAATCGCCCGCTATAATAGAGGGTGCGCTGTCAATTGGATTTGGTCCAAGTCTGCTCCTTTCAGTCTGCTGTGAGGTCTGTAATACTGAAACGATTTTGATTGGTCCTAATTTTGTTCCTATTTGAATGAGTGGTTTCGAAGAGTACTGGGAGTCGAGGATGGTATGTAGGATCATATTCCAGCGATTAGGGCTGTTCCTCCGCCATGGTTATTAGTCAGTCTGTTGTTTCTGTATACTTAGGGAATTTGGGAATGGAGAAAGGTTGGTTAGGTTTAACCAGGTTTCCTGAATAAAGTGCCCCGATGGAGTAGTCGTCGAGAGCTGTCTGATTGAAACTTTTTGTCGTGTAGTCTACCTAGTGTATTCCAGGATTCTAGTCTTAATTGTCTGTTGTTTCTGCCTGTTCATGCATTATATTTGGTCGCAGCAGTCAATAGTTTCGTGAGTATGTCCTGGGGTCCTTTAAAATATTGATAATGTCTTTTTATTATCTGGATGATTCTAGTAATATTGTTGTTCTTGATGGAAGTCGATGATGTCGTTTAGAGTGTTACTGATGCTGTTACTTGGTTGTGATCGAAGAATCCTGGTTGTGAGTTCTGTTCGCAGTAGTATCGCAAAGTTCTGCCCGTCGAGTCCGGGAAGGATTCATGGGAGAAGTCTGGTGGAGGCTGGTTGGTGCGATTACTATTTCTGTCTCTTAGTCTGGCGATTGCTTGTGATCAGAGTTCTTGGCGAGTTGGAAAGCACAGCTGGGACAAATGCTTCGTGGGTTTGTGAGCAGTTGGCACACTTTATAAAGTGCTGGTGCAAAAGACGATTATCGTGTGATTCTGCGTTGCCCGCAGACCCATTCCTCAGTTAATGATTCTTTGTATGCCCAAATTATTATTTGGCACCTGTTGCACAGCCAGGGGATCCTGCTATTATTTTGTAGAGTCAATCCTAATTCTAGTGTGACACATATTTGATAGTTTCCTTTTTGACAGTATCAGGTCCTTGTCCGTCTCACATGCGTATAGTCCTAGGTGTCTTGCTGGTTTGTCTTGTTCTTCTGCATTTCCTGACAAGATGGTATACTTTGAGGAAAGCTGTACGTGTCGCGTATGTCAAATCGTGGGTTCTGTATTTGGGGTAATCAGCACGATAACGAACTTTTCTCTAGGAGCAGCTATTGCACTGTGATAGAAGTAGGCAGGCTGGTCAAAGTAAAGTTTCCGTATGTTGCTGTCCTGTTTCGCCAAACTCGAGCCTTTTGTCACTTTTGGTAGGTGGTCATTAATCTTTGGTTGTATAATCAATTGGGTCTTGTTGCAACGTGCGTCAATACTGTTCTTGGTCCATTCATTTAGGTCTTTCACAAGGGTCTTACAGTATATGATCTTGGTGAGGTCCAGGTGGTAGGTTCCGATTCGGGGTTTTAATCCGGAAGTCGGTCTGATGGGGTTTTTAGTGTTATGTACGTCAACTGTGTTGTCATCATGGTTGTTTGTTTTACCGGAAGGTCCTGGTCCTGATGTCTGTCCTTGGTCTGAAGCACAGAGAAGCGTTATTCATGAAGTATTCGGTGAGTGATGGATGGGGAGTGCGCGCGAATTTTGCGGGGTATTCGTAGGTTTCGCCATCCTCTTTGCGAGCGCCCTTGCCTGGTTGTCAGCGCCGAGGCGTGTTTGCCCTTACCTTTGCCTCGCGACTCCGCGAGGTACTCGTCCACTACTTCCGCGGTATGTCACTGTCTGACATACCGCGGGCATCATGCATTAGTTTTGTCCTTTTTTTATCCCTCGTGTTGGTAAGATCGTTCTTTCGCCGATCGTCGTGCATTGTTTGTTTCCTGGTGATGGCTGGCCTTATCGGCAAGTGACTTTTGTCCATTTGTTCCATTTTTGCCTGCTGCTGCTGCCGCGCGGCCTTTGTCCTTCACCAGAAGTGTAGTCTCTTAAACCAGTTAGGTTCGTAACTCTCACCCGTAGCTGGTTGTAGGTTCACTGGTAGTCTTGGCCTAGTCAGGCCAGTGGTGCCGTTGTCGTGCGCGGTTCAGTTATACTTTGATCCCAGAGCGTTGTCAACGCGTACGGGTCGTAGTATCCGAGGTCCAGTGTCTGAAGCCGTGAAGAGAAATGAGGATGGGGCCGGGTGTCCGACGTCCGCGAAGAAGCCAGGGATGAAACCGGTGTCCGAAGTCCGCGAAGAAGCCAAAGGACGTAGTCAGGTCAATGCGAGAGTCCGTGAAGAGTCCAGGAGTTGAAGCCGGGCGCCAGGTAGTCCAAATCCGAAGAGTAGTCAGGTCAATAGCACAATCACTAATATAACTCATAAATCGGTACTCGCACAAAAATGATCCTGTGAAGTATGATTCTCGTTACTGTATTGTGGCTACTAGGGAAAAGGCTGAGTAGTGTTAAAGTTTTTAATAAAGGCGGTATAGCTCTCTTTAGAATGCAGCGATGCACAGAGGTGGGTTGCCTGTTACTGGCAGCAATGTTTTGACAAAATAACCTAAACACGCTTTGTGTAAACATTACTCATATTGGTGTATACCAAAGGAATGCTTCCTCAAATCTTCTAAAAACTTATATGTCATTGTATATGGAACTTATTAAAAAACGAAAATGAATGGATCATGACTAGTGAACCTAAGTAAATATTGTCTCTTAACAGTTTAGAAAAGTAAAAGAGTCATCTTCGTCAACATATCAGCTTTATCACGCCTTTAGCCGGCTTTCGACAGCTTTTCCGTCATCCAGTCTACAGAATACAGAAAGATAAAATGTATAAATAAATACACAATAAGATAGAAAAAATTAATTAAATTACAATTGATGGATAACTCACAAAATATTTAGTTACAGATAGATAAAATTTCAAAACAGTAAGAGGATGCAACTTGGGGATTAGCAGTTCAAATTAAACAAAAAATCAATACAGAAAGACACATTGTATGATAGGAATTAATACTTATACAAGCAGTTCAAATTTCAGATTATAAATATTTGTGAAGAAATATACATTCTCATATTCAAAAGAAAAACAAAAATTTATATATATGTGTATTATTATATATACATACACATATACATATACTCATATATAAATGAGAATAGTAATAATAATTCATATCAATGTTATTACAAAGATGGGCAAATAATTGAATAGCAAGTTGAACCGTTTTTTTTGCTTACCTCGCTGCTGTCGGTAAAAAGTCGAGCGACTGTACTTGGAAAACGTGACACAGGGTTTTATTGCTTTCTGGAATCCGGCGGGGGTGGGTGCAGGTGGGTCGGAGAGTCTGTTTAGACTTTCTTCTTGTCTCCAAGAGCGAAGACACGTTCTCGAATGCGGCTTTGTCGAAGAAGTCCAGACCCACTCTGCAGGGTGTAGTCGTGATAATACAAAATGATCAGTGTCGTGTAGTCGTGATATATATATATATATATATATATATATATATTATTTTAACGTGACATACCGATATGTCACGTTAAAATAAACTAACATTTATTTTTAGACAATATGGTGGAACATGCATTACGAAATATCACGAGAGCTAGAGCTTAGCAACGACCGTGAATAAACAATGTAGTTTTTGTTTTCTAAATGCATTAAGAGTTTTCTGGATGCCGAAAGTAGAAAATTTGGGATTGGGCAGAAGTTCAAAAGACGATCAAAAAGGAGTCAGCTACACCCAAAATATAGCGAACGTATGGATTGGCTGGGTGAGAGAAGGACGGTCAAATGTTATGAAAAAATGAAGGTAGTTTAATACGAAGTCTTCGAGGGATGAATCATGCAGGAAGATTTCATTCTGCTCAGAAACGCGCTTCTGAACTGATCGTAGATATTTTCATGTGGAAGCAATATTGAAGTATAAATTGGAACTTTGTCGGAGTGGTAATCCGGAAGAGTTCCGGGACTATGTCATAGGACGTAATCGGGACTGATAATTTTGATAGTTTGAGACCAGCTTAGATAGGGCAGAAGAGGATTTCGTGGAACTTTGGACTACGGCAAGCTCGCAAGATATTTCGACTGAGAAGTCTATGAGGGACATCAACGAAGAAAAGATAAGTTAACCGTTATAAATTATGAAATTGAAGATCTTGATCAAAAGGCCTAAAATTGTAAATTCACTCAATTGTTTGCTAAAAGCGTGAAATAAACTTTGTTGAATTTTGTTCTTTAGAAAGAAAGTGATTTTTCATTTAGTCAATCCAGAAATGAAATGAACTAGGAATAGAATCATTCTATTTCAGATTCCCAGCTGCGCTGTATAGTCGGCGGATCCTATAATCCGTTATAGAGGTAATAAGGATTATAATATATCGTGACCCATTGACCCAGCAAGCCGGACGCTAAGATCTTTAGCAGATATAAATGTAGAGAGAAAGTACGGTATATCTCAAAATGGCGCCTCAACGTGATGCATAATTTGTTATAATTTATAACAATTGGTGGCACGGATAAAATTAGTCTTATAAATTATAATATAGTGATCAAGGGAATCTGAAATTTCTGGATTGACATTTGAAATTAATTGTTAATTATAAGAAAGGGCCAAGACCATTTCATTGGTGTGATTTTGAAATAATTTAACAGAGATTTTTAATTTGTATTAGAATTCAAAATGGATACTAGGAGCAAGAAAATTGCGTATGGAGAGTTAATGTAGATGATATGGCGTCTGCTAATACTAACCCCGAGGAGAAATTTCGCGTGAAATTGTTAAGTGAACCACAAGAAAAGGAAATAATGGCTGCACCGTTAGGAAATATGGACCCTAATAATTTAATTCTTAAGATGTTAGCAGAAATGAACGCAAAAATTGAGTCTTTAATAATCCGTCGACCAAATGCAGAGGGAATTAAAAGATCGCAACAAGTGAATTCCAAAGTTAATGATTTACCGGAGAGCATTGTGAGCATTAGGTTTATTTACATGACCAACAATGCGAAAAGAGGATTGACAATCGTCGAATCGCGTGTAGATAATTTAAATGCGTGTCAGCGCAACATGGCGGAAACAAATGAGAACAGAATCTAAATTGGTCAATTCGGATTGTAAATTAGGCAAACGAATACAGGAGGGACTTAGAAACATTAAAATGGTGCAAGAATCTGAATCTGGGAAATATATGTCGGATATTAAGGACAAGATTGAACAGTTAGAAAATGAATTCATGATGCGTTCACATGCGTTCACGCATATATAGATAGATATATATATACACACATATATATAAATTTTGTTTTTCTTTTGAATATGAGAATGTATATTTCTTCACAAATATTTATATTCTAGAGGAAATTTGAACTGCTTGTATAAGTATTAATTCCTCCTTACCGTAATTAATTTTATTTTATCTGCTATATGTTCCTTAACTTTTGCAATCATACAATGTGTCTTTCTGTATTGATTTTTTTGTGAATTTTGTTTGCTTTGAACTGCTACTAATCCTCCCGTTGCATCCCCCCCAAATATTTTAGAGTTATCCATCAATTGTAATTTAATTAATTTTTTCTATCTTATTGTGTATTTATTTATTATTTTTTTTTATCTTTCTGTATTCTGTAGACTGACGATGGCAGCAAAGCCGTCGAAAATAAATATCTTAATAAAGCTGATATGTTGACGAAGATGACCTCTTTTATTTCTTCTTATAAGAACGTCAACAACACCCAATCAAATTCCACAATTCTTAACAGTTTCCAATCCTCTCATTACGCAACCAGTCCTAATAGGTCTCCTAATGATTCCAGGAGGTGGCTGGAGGAATAGTTAAAATATTTGTTATGTGTGTATGGAAATTGTAATTGACTTGAACGTGATTATTCAAGACTGATTAAACTTCGGCTTCAACATCGACCCTTGCGTGTATTTTGTCACAAGAAATTTATCTCTTGTTACTGTTCAAAACAAAGTATTTATAGAAAATCGCTCTACCTCTACTTTCGAGAAAGAAAACAAACAAAACCCTACAATGTATGCTAAAATTGAGATGAAAAAATAATTTCTAAAAATTATTATTTTTATTAAATTTCCTTGGTTGCCATTAGATTGTCTTTCGTGATTTTTAAGATATTTTGTATAAATTACATTAATTTTGTTTAATCTTATAACATACTTAACAATTAACAGTATTAGAGGTAGTTCAAGAAGAGACTTCTGAAGTTATTTAATTTTGTCTGTTTTTACTAAATAAAATTTAAAAAAAATAAAGCATTCTGCTTGAATCGTGTGTAACAAATCGGACAAATTGCATATTTAAAAAATATTCACAGTACAATTAATCAATTATTACAATTAATACAAGGAAGATTTTTGTGTGACAAATGATATTCCTCTAAAACTGAAAAATGTACCGGAAACAGATATTGGCTATTCTGGCAGTTTCTGTACTATTCGTTACTTCTGTAGATGTTGTCTGATAGACACACTGTGTTAGATGAAAGATAATTATACATATTTCTTTCTTAATGCAATCTGCTCTTTAATATTAGTCTTTCAAATCATCTCGTGTGCACGTTTCTTAAAATATGAGTGTTTTTCGCAAACGTTTGAGTTATATGGTGACAATATATATGTTTTCCAACACCATCAATACACATGCTAAATTTATTTCAAGTGCAATCGTTTTAAATACAAAATTTTAAAATACGTTTTATTTAGAATTTTGTCTGAAAATAAACAGTATTCATTGCGATTTTTTGAAAGATTTTCTGGCATCAAGAACGTGTAATGTTAAACTGCACTACATAAGTGACCTGCACATGGACGATATCATAGCGTATTTGGTTGGGTGGCTTCTTCTTGTGCTGAAGATCTCGGTTCGAATCCTAGCCTGCACTACTTATTTTTTATTCTGTACGATAATTATGTATCTGACAAATAACTTTGAAATCAATTGTAGGCGTAGGAATTTTATATATGGTAGTATGCGAAAAATGTTTCAAAGGACAGCTACCAAATGGCACAGACTTTCTCATGCTGAAATTTTCTAATTTCTCTTGTGTAGACTGGCTTTAAGGTCTTCCTACATTCTCTTGCCAGCTGTCATCTATCGTCACCCAAAACACATTTTTTACATTTTTCTACTTCTTTTCGGTTTCCAAATTGTAAAACCTATACTAATATTAACATTCAGAATATTAAATAAGAAAACCTTGTCCTAAATAGAAATTTTCATTGAAAAATTTGAAGTCGTGTTTTAAGAAAATGGCGATTAAGCATTAATGTAAAGGAGGAATTTGAAACTCTTTTTCAGAGGAATCTCATGAGTTTTCGAAAAACCTCATTCGAAGTCATTGGAAACACTTCCACTTATAAATGCAAATCAATGCAAATGTTCATATTAACGGTGTGAGAGCTACATAAAAATTACGTCTGTGTATTTATAAAGAACCAAAAGAGTACACAAAAATGAATTTAACGTCATACTATACAGTGCAATTAGTACTATTTGTTGAAAACGTATGAAACAAAAAATTGGGCAATTTTTGAGAAATGGCGTTTTGAGTGTTTCTGAAAATGCGGAATTTTGTACTCATTTCTAAAACATTTGGATTTCGAGAAATTTTATTCAACTTTTATACTTATCTTAATAATAAGAGCATATGTATATATAAATACAATAATATGAACAAATTGTCTAATGAAAATATGAGTTACGTGAGAGACAAGACAGAGAAAATCTTTTTTTTTTTTTTAATTGAAAATATTGTTCGCCATATTGCGAGGAAACTATTAAAATTTTCAAAACAATGTACAAGACCTTAATGAAAGGAGTAATTATAGGCAACAAATTTCATTTGAAGAGAAAATTTGCAATTTTTTCAGTTGTGGGAAGACGCTAGAAAATTCTAACTTTTGCGATTTTAGAAAATCCTGTTAACCGTGAAAAGCGAACCTACGCCACTTTTATAAGTGTATTTTGCTCTGTTATTACAATAAATTTAAAGAAAAAATTTCAGCAAAACTTTTGAGAAAATTTCGAGAATGTCCGTGGGTCTTGATTTAAAAAACCCCAAGTTTTAAAGAATGGTTTTCAAAATTTCAAAGCTTCAACTACAGATAGATCGACACACTTCAATTTGAAAAAAATCCTACGCATGATTTAAGCGCTAGTAGTGCTCACAGACGGACAGACGGCGGGCGTTTCGCTTTCAATTGAGTTTTCGGCATCAAGGACCAACAAAATAGTGATTCCGGCTACATCACGTATTAGAGGTTTTCTTTTCTCTTAATTAAGCAACTGCATTTATCCACTTTTTCGTTATCAGGGCCCGGCAATGATTTTTTGCTGCCGAAAATCCGCCTTTTTTCGCGAAGCATTGCATAACTTTTCCTATACTACATATATTACTCCGTGTAGACGTTCGTCTAGGAGAAAGTAAAGTAAAGCAAGAAAGAATCCAAAAAAGTTTGTCACCACTATGTCACTGTTTATGAGAAATGAAATATGAGGAAATGATTATCCCGTTCGTTAGTGATATTCATATTGTGACCTGATAACCGTATTAATTGAGTACTAAGTGCAATTCCGCCGGACGGGAAATCAAACCCGCACTGAGCTTCCGAGGAAAGGAAAATGTAGTTGGGTTTTTTGGGATCGTGTATTCCCACGCATTTGATATTTGTCAACCTCTGTCATCATTTATGTAGTCAAATAAGAGGAAGGTTTGACCCTTTAAGTAATTGATATCAAAGTTGGGAACATTTACACAATGTTGTGCCCAGATTGTGACAAATTACTCGTTTTTTCTTGATTAGATAAATACATTCATATTTTGCGATATGAATCATTTATATAAAAAATAAACTCACCTTGAAATGACAGTCAGTAATGCAGAAAATTCCCTTTTTCATTTTTTTCTATCTCACTTTTTGGAACTGCTGTAATAACCTTAGATGGATTTTGAACTATGATAATTCGACATCTCAGCACAAAACAAAATTTGTACTCCTCGTTTTTACTTTCCGATCCATACAGCACTACATTTTTTTGTATGATGGATCAGAAACGCGTGGAAATAAAACGAGAAAGAACAAATTAAAAGCCGCAAATGGATTTCATGAAGAAGTTGTAGAGTGTCTAAAATGGGTATGTAAGAAATGATGAAAATTTTGAAAAGAATGCAAATACAGAAATCGATTTTAGAGGAAATGGAAACACGAGATTAAAATGGATTTGGTCACATTGAAAGACTCGGTTATGAGAGATAGCCCAGAAAAATCTCTGAGTGGCTCCTTAGACAGAAGAAAGAAGTAGACCCAGAGAAGAATGGCAAAGCAGAGTTATGAAGGACATGCAGAAGAGGCCTTGAAGACGATTGGAATGAGAAACCTTGCGGAGATTGGGATGCGAGAGACGGCCGCAGGAGCTGTAGACAACTCGCAAGAAGAAGAAGTTTTTACTTTCTCGTATACGCACGAATATACAGAGTAATATACATAATATAGAGAAAGTTATGTAATACAGCGGAAAATCGATTTCGCGATTTCACCGGAAATACACGTTTTGGAGTCGAAAAAGTGGTTTTATTCAAACCGTCCGTCCATCTGTGAACACTACTAGCGCCTAAACCACACGTACGATCCTCTCCAAATTGAAGAAACCCCTGTTCTTCTGGCTGTAGTTGAAGCTTGTAAATTTTGAAAAATCTTTGAAGTTTAGGGATACTTTACATGATACTGGACATTGTAAAATGACAAAAAAAACGGCTCCAAATTTTTTCTTTAACTTTCTTGTAAGAATAGAGTAAAATACATTTAGAAAGATGGCATAGGTCCAATTTTCACGGTTAACTCTGAATTTTCGAAAATTGAAAAAGTTGTAACTTTTTGGGGTGTCTTCCTACAACTACAAAATTGAAAACAGATTTTTCTTTCAAATGAAATTTGTTGTCTATAATTCGTTCTTGCATAATGGTCATGTAGGCTTTTCTGAAATGTTGGCATTTTTCGTGCAAAAGTGCGAGCAATATTTTGAATTTTAAAAGATGGTTTGATGCAAAATGCGTGGAAACCGTTTTCTTTTCTTAACTATTGTTGGAGAGTGGGAACATTCCTGTGTGGCAAACAAAACTCAACAAGAATACGCGTCAACACATCTAATATGTGAAACATTGCATAAACTTGCGGGGAGTGTCGTCATGTAGTTAAGGTGCTACAGTGCTTGCTTGAAGAACCGGAGGACTCGAGTTCAGGTCCTGGCCTGTTCATGCAATTTTTAATTTTTGAAAATGTGTGAGATTTTAATTAATACTTTTCCTTTTCAATAATTTAAGGTATGCATTTGCGGTTGTCGTTTGAGAGCTTTCAAAAACTAATGAATTGGTAAGAGTGCAACATTTGTTATACTATATTAAGAAAACATTACCAATAACAAGAGAAAATAAGAGTTTATTTTTATTTAAATGTGAGTAGGTGAACAAAAAGATAACTGCGTAATGATAGATGATTTTTTCTTGAAGTCAATAAATGTTTGCCCGATTCTACTAATTACTTGCAGCAAATGAATTCTGAATGTCGGACCGTGTCGAAACGTGTCTTTTAGTCCAACGTTATCACGTCTAATCATCTCACCTTGGACAGAGGCGATAAGGGTTGAGCGTCAGGCTAGACCCGAAGCGCCTGCTAGCAAAAATTACATAGTACTGAACTGAAACATTCTTAAGTAGAATTTACTATTTTATAGTGCCGCGTAGATTTCTTTGCTTTCTTCTTGTCTCCTAGAGGTCATTTATTTAATATTTTGAATTGCAGACGTGCGGAAAAGCAATGAGTTTGAAGACAACATTCGTAAGATTCTTAATTGAGTAAGTTCACGGAAATGCGTACGTACGTCTGTGTTGATGGCGCAATCGCTTAGGTGCGTGGCATCACAATAGAGGAACTCGTGTTCAAATCCGATATGATATCGGCGGTTTTTTACTTGAGCAATGAAAATCAATTCCTAATAACGATGTCGAGAATGTTCTAAACATTCCTTTTCTTTGCAAGAAGATACCATTACAAAACTGCGGAAAGAAGTTGACGTACTTTCGATTACTGGTCGTTTACCAGATCATTCACTACTCCATATTTTCCTCTTCATAGGCCGTTTTTGGTTTTTGCATTAGTACGTTCGTTTCCTTCCCAATCCATAATACGAGTATTACGTAATTAATTGTGATCCCCAAAACAAAAGATCACAAATCATTCATTTGCTTACACCTGCACTTACCAATCATAATGTCTGCAGTAGAAAACTTTCATTGTGACTAAATGAACTTTAAATGCTTTTAGTTTATTTAGTATTTTACATAGCAAAACTATTTTATTCAAATATTAATGTTCGTTACCATTTAGTATTTTTGTATTCGGTCATCTGAGAAATTGATGATGAAGTATTTCACAACTGAAAGCTGCTATTTTGGAGACGTGTTTGTGCAACTGACTCTAAAACGTATTTCTTTAAGTTATTAATTTTTCTAATAAAATAACTAGGTTAGACAATGCATACAATGCATTATTTTATAAAATATTACTATAATAAACGACGACATGTAGGCATGGAGCTTAATACTCGTTGTCCAGAGTTATGTTTTGCAAAAAAACCGTTGTATAACTGTTTTGAAATATGTTTTTACCGGAAGAGTGCATAACTTTATTTATGTGAATTAAATGTATACAACAATTTATGTAAAACTGCTGGTTGATTTAATATTTATATTCAAATATTTACTATAATTTAACTCGCGATCACCGCCACTTTGTAATGTTCAAAATGAATGGTCCCGCCTCCCTTAAATAAAGCTAAAGTGGATTGGTCAGCTCGATCCCGCAAGGCGGGGCAGGGGTCGGAAAACTCTGGTAAAGTTCGGCTCAGGACATCGCCCATTTTTTGTGCAAGCGACGGTACATGTATTGTATGTGCATTTTTTTGTAATGAGCTGTTGATACTGTCACCTGATGAATATGATTTCTACGTCAAGTGCTATAGTAATAGACTTCGGCATTTTCTGAAAATATATTCCCGCCCTAAAGCAAGTCATTTTTTTACAAAAACCACTGATTCGTAAATAAAAAGACACGGTAATGGTAGAATTCCTAGATTAATGAAGAGAGGCTTACATGAATCACGTGGGTGGGATTTGGTTATTATTCGTACAATTCGTTTTTGTAATCTAAAAGTCTGGGAGCTATAAGATGTATTTCCCCATAATATTATGCCATATCTCAGGCGGGAATGAACATTCGCGAAGTATACACAACTTGAGCAGTATGAAGGCTGACTAGTTGCAAAATTCTGAACGCGTAACATAATGAACTTAATTTTGTGTTCAATTCATTTTAAATGGACGTTCCATTAGGTTTGGCTGAATTGAGAGACCTAAAATTTTGTTGCCTTATCAGTCAATGGTACGCATATTCATTTTCAATGGGCACAGAATTGTTTATTTGAAATGGAAGAAACTGCATTAAAGCCGTTTTCTTTCGTTTACTATTAATTTGTTATTTCGGAACCAATTTGAAACATCTGATATTGTACTATTTACGGTTTCTTTATTGCAAGGATGTTCGTATCATCCGCAAAGAACCGTTCTTCGTTTTCGAATCGTCGAGGCATATCGTTTACGTAAAGTAGGAACATAATAGGGGCTAAAATCGATCTTTGCCAGGAACTCCATGCAACGGGCAAAGAGTCGGAAAGGTGCGTACGTAATGTTCCATCATTCCAGTAAGGTATTTCAACTCTCTGAGATCGTTATTTAAAAGGTACGAACGCGACCAAGCTAGAGCAATACCACGGATTCCGCAAGTGGTACAGAAGTAAAATATCATGATCCAGTGTCAAAAAGCTTTTGAGATCTAAAAATAATCCAATAGGTGCCTCGTTTTGATCCAATGATGAGGCGACATCTTTAAGAAAAGAAAATATGGCTATTTCCGTAGATTTTGATTTTTTAAATCCATGTTAGCAATCTGAAAGCGCGTCATGTTTACAGGAAGGTTTCCATTCGAACGTAAAAAAGTCTAATATTTTTGAAAAAACTGATAGAAGAGAAATTGACCGATAATTTTTAATTTCGTTTTGTTGCCTTTTTTGAAAAGCGGCTTAATTTTAGCTGGTTTGAAAATATCTGGAAACGTTCCAGTGCATAAAGATGCATTAAATATGTGAGTTAACGGGTGTATAATGGCATACGCACAAGTCTTTAACAAAGAATCCAGGAATTCATCTAAACCGGACGAATATTTATTTTTTAGTTTACCGATTATTTTGGGAATTTCATAGGAAGAAGTTTCGGAAACGAACATTGTGTCTAAAATTTTGGGTGAACTGTCTGTTTTTGAATTTTGTGCCTGAAGACCCTTAGTGAGATCGGCAGCAATTCTCGAAAAGTATTGGTTAAAGAGATTAGCCACTTTTGCCGGATCGTTCACATTTATATCGTTATATTTTAAAACAAGATTCTCTACGGGTTTTCTAGTTGATTTGGTAGTATTTTTATTATATTCCACATTGCTTTGTTTATTTATTTTGAGAGTTTCAAAAAATATCCTGATCGTTTTCATATTATTTTAGCCTGGCTTATGACTTTTCGTAACAATGTTTTGTATTTTTTAAAGTAGATAAGGAAATCTTGAGATACGTCATGACGTTTAGAAATAAAGTAAGTACGTTTATTTTACACATGTTCCTAGTCCTTTTGTGATCCAAGTATTACTTTTTCGTGAAATGTTTAATTTTCTCTTTTTAATAAAGCATACGTTAAGAGAAGTAAGTTTGAGAAAAATAAATTATATTTTCATTTGTGTCCAATAGCGTTATATTTCCTCCCATGATTCTTTTAACCGTAGTCCAATAAATAACTTTGCTTATTAACTGTAGTAAATGCTCTGCCATGCGTGTTTTATTTATTGTGTCAGTATTCATATTATTATTAATTATGAAATTTGTGCATCGTGGTCACTGTAACCTAGATTATTCGTTATTATTTCATCTAGTTGTAGTTTTGTTAATTATAATTTGATCTATTGCTGTTGTGATTTAAAGTATTCCGTGTAGGTACGTTCATATAATATCTAAATTAAGATGAATTAAATTGAAACTGCTCTTTTTCGTGTGATTCGCTCAGAAAATCCAATGTTGAAATCTCCACATACAACAATGGATTTTAAAAAGAGAGATTACTAATTTTATTCCCCGAGAGTTATCTCTAGATTTTCTACAGAAATTGAAGAATAATCTAAAGCTTGCTTTGTTGGAAGTCTGTAGATGCAAAGTAAGATAATTTTGAGCGTAGTAAGGTATGCAACTGTTATTTCAAAAACTTTTTCAACTGCATATAAATTGAATTCTGACAAGAAGGTAGAATCAATATTATTTCTTACATAAATACACGACCCTCCGTAAGCAGGGCCTTTATTTGATTCCCTTGCTCTACAATAAGATCCTGCAAGGTAAAACTAGAATTTGAATTATGTTTAGATCATTATGAGATAACCAATGTTCTGTAAGAAGCAATGAACATCTATTTGACTGAGATCACCTGTAATGCTGCCTCGATAAATTCAATTTTTATTTGAAAGAGATTGCACACACATTATGATGCATTATTTGAATCTTTTGCATGTACCTACACGGATGCTTTTCTGCATCTGACTGCTTAGTTGCACATTTATTTATCTCATTTTCCTCAGCGTGGTCGAAGTGTCCCAGCAGTGTTAGGAGGTGAGGAAGGAGAGGTTACAGATGTAGGGGAATGAATAATGGGAGAGGTAGTACAAGGATTAGGTTCAGGGATAAGGTAATTGGGTCCAAAGGGGTTCCGGAGGATGGAAGAGAACTAGGAGATGTAGGTGGGGATGAGTCTTGGGCAGGATACTGCTGAGGTGAAAGGATGTGTTTTGCAAGCTCGCTACCGAGTGCATGTTTTCTGGCAAGGTTTACGTGAAGTCCATGCCAGGTGAAGTGTTTTTTCTGAAAGTTTAGGTAAAATAGTTTAATATTCGCGTGTCTCGGGTGCAATTTCAATTGGTTGTTTGTGTCTAATTTGTTGGTTTGTGTTGTAGTTTGTGTTGTGTTTATTGGTAATGTATTTGGTTTATTTGTACAGAGGAGCAAGTCAGAGATTACAATGTTCGTGTTTTGGGCGGCGTTGTAGTTTGTCAACATGTTGCTCAGGTGTAAGTGACCACCCAAACTGATGTCATTCTGCCCTTCTATGATGATGACTGTATCCCGTTTGGTGAGTTTTTGTGTAGGTGTCAATTCACTGATCCCGTCAGCGAAGCCTCCCGTGGGTTTAAACACACACATGACAGAGAATTGGATGGGGTATCCCGCACTGAGCAGGAGGAGATTGTCGCCCATGGCTATCTGCTAAAATGAGTACCTTTTGGTGACCAGTAGGAATGTCCTTGTTTACTTGTGGGCCAGGTTGCGCAATACGTGTCTTTGTTTCTTTGCGCTTGCTTGTAATGTTGGTGGATCATTAGTTTTCTAATGTATCAGTCGTATGATAAATTGATTCATTAATTACTTTATGACATCAATAACTATTACTCCTATATATATATATATATATATATATATATATATATATATATATATTGAGATATACAAAATTTTCTCTACATTAATATCTGCCAAAGATCTTAGCGTCCGGCTTGCTGGGTCAATGGGTCACGATATATTATAATCCTTATTACCTTTATAATGGATTATAGGATCGCTGACTATACAGCGCAGCTGGGAATCTGAAATAGAATGATTCTATTCCTAGTTCATTTCTGTTTGGATTGACTAAATGAAAGATCACTTTCTTTTCTAAAGAGCAAAATTTAACAAAGTTTATTGTTACCTTTTAGCAAACAATTTAGTGAATTTATGTTATGCCTTTGATCAAGATATCTTTGAATTTACAATTTTATACCGCGGTTAACTTATCTATTCTTCGTTGATGTCCCTCGTAGACTTCTCAGTCGAAATATCTTGCGAGCTTGCCGTAGTCCAAAGTCCCAAGAAATCCTCTTCTGCCCCTATCCAAGCTGGTCTCAAACTATCAAAATTATCAGTCCCGATTACGTCCTATGAAAACCCAAACCCAAACCCAATTTAATATTACTTCCACATGCAATATCTGCAATATCGTTTACTGTCCTTAAAATTTCACGATCTGATAACCCGATTCGAACTATCTGTATTATACTCGTTCCCTCTCACGAACCTACGATCAGTTCAGAAACGCGATGCCGGTCAGAATGAAATCTTCATGCATGATTCACCCTCGAAGACTTCGTATTAAACTACCTTCATTTTTTTTCATAACATTTGACCGTCCTTCTCTCACCCAGCCAATACATACGTTCCTTATATTTTGGTGTAGCTGCCTTTCGATCGTCTAAACTTCTTCGCCCAATCCCAAATTTTCTACTTTCGTCATCGAGCCACCTCTTAATGCATTTACCGAAAACAAAAACTACATTGTTTATTCATGGTCGTTGCTAAGCCCGTGCTCACGTGATATTTGCTAATGCATGTTCCACCATATAGTCTACAAATAAATGTTAGTTTATTTTCATGTCACATATCGGTATGTCAGAATATACAGTAAACCGTTGTTAGCACGAAGTCACTTAACACGAATTTCGTCGTAATACAAACACAATTTCGGTCCCGGCAAAGAATTACGGTAATACAGACATTTATAATACTGAAATAACACAAATTTTTAAAGCACGAACTCCGATTATTTCGGTACCTTGTAATTCGTGTTAATGAGGGTTTACTGTAATATTATAATTATGTATTCCTCCATGCCCGTGGGGCCAGTTGGCGGCCTTTGCGCAATGGCGAGAGAGGTGGTGGTGTCTGGGAGAGTATTGCCTTTTTACTTTGTCGTATACGTACGTATATACGGAATAATATACATAGTATAGAGAACGTTGTGTAATGCTGCGCGAAAAAACGGCGGATTTTCGGCGGAAAAAATTCATTGTCACACGTATAATCTTTTTCAGATTGAAGAAAGCCCTGTCGATGTGGTACTGGTTGACGCTGTGCGATTTTGAAAAACATTCTTTAATATTTGGGGGTACTTTACATGAAGCCCCCCGGGCATTTTCATAATTTCTTCGATTTGATTTGATTTTTTCGTGTTTCCATGCACGTCAACTTCTGTGGTCCTGATAGTGTAGTGCATTAGTGCAAGTCCTGATAGGGTAGTGCATTCTTTTTCTCGGGAGATGGCGGTAGTGGCTAGTGGGGTTTCCCCCTAACCCGGACTCTCCCACGAGCGGTGCACCGCCCCAGCCAGGACAAGCTCTAAGCTCCGGACCGGTCTCCCGGAGTATGTGGTAGTGTAGTGCATGTTAGTGTAAGTGTGTGTGTGTGAGGGGAGAGGATAGAACAATGAATCAGAGCAGCCGGCCGCTAGAATGCTCCTCCAGACAGCGACCGAATTCGATCTAGCTGAAAAGCTAGTGTCGAAAATCCTGCCGCCGTCAGGACTCGAAACTAGGACCTCCCGGTCAGAGGCGCTGCAGTGACATCAGTTGATACACTGAGCTATCGCTCCCGGTCATAATTTCATCGAAAACAGCGCCAAATTTTTTCTTCAAATTTCTTATAAGAATATAGTAAAATAACTTATAAAGGTGGCATAGGTCGGTTTCGGTTGGCATTTCGCGGTTAATTCTGAATTTTTGAAAATTGCAAAAATTTGAATTATTTTCGGCGTGTTCCTAAAACTACAAAATTGAAGACAGATTTTTTTTCTTTAAATGAAATGTGTTGCCAATTTTCGGTAAGGTTAGTGCCAAACGTACCCTATACCATGACATAAACGCTATATAGCTCTATTCTTTTGTTTTTCAAAGTTTTTAAATAATCATTTTTTTACATGTCTCTCACCTCCATAATATTTATATTAACGGATATTTCTTCACATTATTATATTTATAAACACACGTGCTTTAAATAATGTCAAATCAAGTTTTTAGAAAAGTCAACAGTTTTCTGTAAAAGTGAACTAAAAATTTCGCATTTTCAGAAATGCTCAAATGCTGTTTAATTTGCCGTAAAGTTGATTGTGGTGTATCATTTTGTTTTTTCAAAAATTTCACAAAAGTATTTTTTTTAATACCTCTCACGCCTTAATAGGGACATTTACATCAATTTGCATACATTATTACATTTGTGAGTGGATGTACTTTGAATGACTTGAAATGAAATATTTCGAAAACTAATAGATTCCTGAGAAAAGAGCTTCAACTTTCGCATTTACAATAATGCTTAATCGACATTTTCGTAAAAACGACTCCGAATTTTTCAATAAAAATTTCAATGTAGAACGATTTTTTACTCTTCTTTAATTTTTTGAAGTAATAATTCGGTTGTACTACTAGGAGATCAAAAAGTTGGGAAAATGTCAAAAAATGTACTTTAGTGGTTGATAGATTGCAGCTGGCCAGACAATGGAGCAAGACCTTAATGTCAGACCACACCAAGGAAATTAGAAAACTTAACTACGAGAAAGTTTTTCCATTCTGTAGCACCTCTAGTTGACTTTGTTTTTTCAATTAAATCTCAAATAAATATTAATGAACGAGATCAAGGTGGAATTAAATCCGCTACTCCCCCGCGTGACCTTCAATGGTTTCTAATGCAGATTTTACAACATTGATTATTTTGGTAGATGGTTTATTAACATCGATTTTTTATTTTGAGCATCAATGTTTAGAAACATCGATGTGTTTAAAAAATGATGTTTTTTATTAACATCGATGCATTAATTTTGAGCAACGATATTTAGAAACATTAACGAGAAATTTGTCATCTTCGGACTAATGTGTCACAGAGTTTGAGTCAAATAAGTAAGGCTTGGTGATAAAATTGTTGCGGGATAGCATGGGTACCGTTTATGAAAGTACCATTAAATAATATCCATTCGTTATTTTCTAAAAAGTAGCCCAGAAAGAGCGAAAATGGGGTGATTATGGTGTTCGTGGCACCACTTTTAAAAACAGTTTTAATGGAGCAGAGGTGAATGGAAAAAAAATTGAATTGCCATTGAATTATATTTTTTTTCCATATAGCCACCTAGCAAACTAGCAACATAATAGCTACTGTATGTAAACGTGTGTACAGTAAAATATTTAAATAGCCATAATTTTTAGCAAACTAGCCACCACATGTACCAACAGCAACTCCAATGTGGTGAACTGAAAGTTAGTTTAATATAAATTTATGTAGTACTTACCTTCAGTACTCTTAAGAGAGGTTATTTGGAAATGATCAAAGATGCGAATCATGTGGGTCTGCGAAACATTCATATAGATTTAGTGTAAAGGAATTTTGAGGCACAGCGAATAATGAAACATTTCAAGAAGTCGAGGCCGAATGACCTGCTCTTGTATGCCAACTTGAAGCATTTCAGAAACTGCAGTTGAACGACAAGAATGATTAGTTATTTTCTGTTTTTTTTGTGTAAAATCCAACTTTAGCTGCTTTCGTATTCGTTCACGTAGACAACTGATATTCCCCAAGAGGGCAGTTCTTGTACCAAATACCTGACTTTTAGTAGTTAGGGTTAGGTGTGACAAAACATCGATCAGTTTTAATGTTACCTGTGCGTTTTTCTGCCAAAAGTTTGTATAATCTTACCGGACATCTCGAAGGCGACTCTTTATTTGGTGTCAACCATTTCGTCTCTGTAAGCTTTCCATCGCCTCCTTGTCAAGTCTTGGAAAATACGGGATTATAGGCTATTCTACCGGTTTTTTAACATCATGACCTAATTCCGTTTGGTAATAATAGACTAATTTTTTTTCCGCTACTCCTCCACGCCAGACTAATTCTAATGAGGTGGCAAGAAAGAACTTTATTTGCAACCCTTCTGGCGTATTTTCTCCACACGTATCAATCATTAATTGGGATTTGAGAGCTACTGCACTAACGTTTCGTTTCTCCGGAATGTTTTGTAGTAACTTTCTCTTTGCATTTCTAGCCTCTCTAGCGACTTGAATTTCCATATCTGTAAAGGGGTTAATATTTCTATTGAATTCTTTGAAAAATTTCTCTTGTATCACGTCACACAGTCACGTCCCATATTTCGCAGTCACGTTCGATATCGTTTTCACGGAATATTCTTTATAATCTTCACCATTCACTTTTCTCATATTCATGTTCCAATCTTTTAAGATATTTGGATATTTCCTGATTTGTATTACTCGCGGTTAATTTATATTTCCTTTGTAGAGTCGTAGGCTTCCGCGGCCGGAGTCGTTGAATTCTTGGCTGTCCTGGATTAGCCACGACATGGCCGATGGAGCTGACGTTTCGGCCATCTTGCTGCGGCCTTCTATCCCTGCCTCCCGACCGATCTTCCAGAATATGTGGTAGTGTAGTGCATGTTAGTGTAAGTGTGTGTGTAAGGGGAGAGGATAGGACAAGGAAGAGGAAGGACAGATCGCGCGCGGTCCGTGACCCGTTTGGTAGGGTACTGCTCCGGCATTCGCCTGGTGTTGGTCGGAGAAACCTCAGAACACTACCGATCAGAGCAGCCGGCCGCTAGAATTCTCCTCCAGACAGCGACTGAATTCGACCTAGCTGAAAAGCTAGTGTCGAAAATCTGCCGCCGTCAGGACTCGAACCTAGGACCTCCCGGTCAGAGGCGCTGCAGTGATATCAGTTGATGCACTGAGTTACCGCTCCCGGTCGGGGCGCCCTAAACTGCACTGACGAACGCATCAGTGCAGTCCAGTGCACTGGGCCATTGTGAGGTTAGGTACGGAAATTATCCATGCTGGTTTAGATTCGTGGTGGAATTGTGAAGGTAAAACGTGACAGAAGGATCTTCTGTCACGCAGGGATACTTCGAATGATGGAGTATATTATGTTTTGCAAGAAATGTCTTAGAATATTTTTTGTGATTTACACGAAGTTCGGAAAATCATATTGTGTTTTCCGAACATTTAACCTTGAGTAACTTCATGTTAATATATCTAGTGCTATTTAGAAACTAAAGTGTTTTAGGTACGTCTCAATTTCGAAACGCTAATAAAGTGAAAATAAAAGTTGTGACTCTTACAAAATCATTCAAATATATATGCGAAGAAAAATTTTTCGCACGCCCATATATATACCAGCGGAAATGTTCATGTTAATATTTTTATTCTTTCGGTTCAAAATCTTGTGTACTATATCGATCACTGGCAAATCTCGAAAAATGAAATTTCGACTCATACACATTTGAAGTTTTCGTAGTTTTTAAATAATGAAATCACACGTTAATAATTTATGCTTTACACTATAATAATTATGCCAAAAGACTTCATAAAAATTATAACAACGATCATAATCCAAAATTATTACTTTTCGAGTTCCATCAGTGTGACTTACCAAGAACATAATTTAGCGCACAAGCACTGACTCAGTTCCGGAATCCGTTTCATTCGTAGCTGCCCTTCACGCGTGCGGGGCAGCACTGTTGCGGAGCGATGACTTTTTCCCCTGCAGTAGGGTGGGTTTCAGTGCAACGAATGGAAAACGCTATAAAATGCATTTGAAGATTCAATCTACAAAGTATTCGTTTCAGAAAATCTCATTGTCGCCAGAGATTGGTACCAACCAGGGCCCCTAAAACGTTACATTTTCGTTGCCAACTCCCCTTCAAAAACTATCCCAACTTCCTACGTTTCTTTTTGAATAAAATAAAAATAGTATACATTAATAATTGAACGAATACTATTATCAACATATTTGTTGGTATGACAGTTAAATATTTCTCTAGCTTGTCCTTTCACATTTAGTACATTCGAATAAATGTATAAATTTGTGGGAAAACTACAAAAGTTCCAGCGCTGAGTGCCAATCATATCAAATAGAAATTACTAATTCTAAGCGTACAAGGTTACGTTAATTGTATAATATAATATGTTAACAAATACATTTTATTAATACAATGCGTTATTTATCATTTCCTTTTGACACAAATAACAATTTGCGTCTGGCATTTATCTGATTGCTAATCAGACTGCAATGTGTAATAGTTTTATGTGGTGAACATTTTCAATAGTTTAACCTGTGGGTAGACATGTATGACTGCTACGGTGCTCGCACAATAGAGGAAGTAGTTTACTATGAATAAGAACAAGATTTATCCAATTTTTCTTTACCAGAGTCCACCAATAAGAGATTTTTTGTCAAAAATTCATTTCGATTACAATACTTTCCCTTTTTAGGAAGTAAGTGCACCCTATACTGTGGTAAGAGCCAGTAAGTGGACGGTCATGGTCAAATCATGCCGCCGCCTGGTCGACAGTGGCGCTCCCAGTTGATGCGGGTATCGTTTGATCTCCCAGGCTCTCAGCAGGGGAAAGGGTGATGGTTGGTGATGGTTATATGTGTTCTGGGGTGCTCTTGTGGTTCCTCTTGAGTAGGTTCATTGATCAGTCCATAGTTTGTAGCAAAATTGTGAGAAGTTAATAAGTCGTTTTTTGGGTTATGGTAAAGAAAATATTTTGTTTAATTGCTTACAAATCTTATTTTGTAGGACAGTTATAATACTCAATGCCGAAGAAGTTTGTAGGAGAAAATAGTAAGGCAGTTGCTGCCAGAGCACGAAAGGCCGAGGCTAATGAGAAAGAATCTGCGAAACGTCAACAACAGCTTGAGGATGATTATTGGAAAGATGACGATAAACATATTGCCAAAAAGCAACAGAGGAAGGTAGTGTTGTTTTTAACTGAAAAATTGCTTTTTTAATTAACATTTTTTAAATTAGCATTTACGTGAATATGTTAATTTAGGAGGAACAAGAGCGAAGAAAACAACAGCAACTGGAAAAGAAGGCCGAGTCGAAAGCACTTTATGAGCAAGAAATGAAGTCTATTCAACCAGCTGTTAAACAACCACAATCAAAGATCACTCGATCTCAGATACAGGTATTTAATGGTACTGGTGTATGCCATGATCTGAATCAATAATGCCGTGTGCTAAACAAATTGTTGTTCATATAGGCTGAAGCAGAAAAACGTAATAAAGCTGCAGTTACAACTTCCAAAAAACCAGATATAATTCATATACAAGAGCCATTAGAAGAAAATATCAACAGAGTTGTCGTTGATGGACTGGAGGCCCGTAGTGTGACTGAAGCGATCGCAGTTTTGAGGTATGATAATATTTGTTTTATGGAATTTCCTGTTATATGGATTTTTTTTTCAGTGACTAGCATTGGCGTGTGCTCCATGTAATAAGAGGGATGGTCAACTACTTTCAGGGCTCTCTTTTCCATTTAACTATTTTATTTACATACAATTTGTATTGTATACCATTTTATGATATGTATATAATATGAAATACAATTTATTTGTTTAAATTGTTTTGTTTCTTATAAATTTAATGATACAATTAACGAATACATTTGATTTTAATGTTGAAACAATTGTAGAGTTGCTAGATGGTTTGAAGAGCTTCTTCCTCAAATGCTGTGTATCCAATACCCAAAATGTCAACTCAAAAAAGGGGAAAAATCAGGAATGGAGATTATTCATTGAAATATATGTTTTATTGGGAGGGCTATGGAGAGCCCTTTCAAAATTTTCAGGGGGTCCATGTGCATACTCGTTTTTTGGTCTGCTAAGGGCACATGAAATTACTTAATGATTCCTTTATTTTTTCCTTCAAGAATATTTTGTTGTTCTCTACTAACGTGTTCTGTCCACATTGCATTTGTGTTCTTCCTTACCTTCTTCCCAATTGTCTTGAAAGTCCCACTATAAATTAATGTGTTTTTTTTAAACTTTGATGGAGCGAGGTAATTTTTCATTGGGTTCTTGTTAAAAAGGTTTATTCTTTTTGATATTATTTCCTCATGTATTCTTTTTATATTATTTTATTTTATTTTATTATATGAATAATTTAGAGTTAACATGTGATTGATAGTGAGTTAATATTGATTTTGGCGCACATCCTCAATCAATAAAGTATACTGTTAATATGCTTTTAGAGACAGAGTTTGGCCAGGGAATTTAATTTCCATAAAATGCCTTTGTAATGTCAGAAGTCGAAATGGGATTGTGCAATATGTTATGTTAAGAAAAGTGTGTTGATTTTACCTTGATTATTCTTTGTTTTATACAAGAATTGCTTTACTGGTTTTTAAATTTTCTGTAGTAGAGGAAAGCATGTATTGAAATGAAATGGACGCTTTGAAAAAACATAAATTCGTAAATTGTATTCGTCATGTGTACCAACAGCATTGTAAATTCATGGTCTAAGGTTTCTGCATCAAGTTGTATATAAATAATCTTATTTTACCTTTCTTAAATCCTCATGGTACATACGTGTATTATTCAGTGTCTCAGTTTTCAAATTCCTGGAAATTGTGCAAATTTGCCACTATAAACTTATGCATTTGTTGTTATTTCATCTTCGTGTGGTTTTGTAAATTATGATTTGAACTGTGTATTTTTAGAATTAGAAAATATTAACATAGAAAAGTATTGATCGATGTTTTGACTTTCTCAGTACCGCTAGTGCAGTAGAGAGAAAGTTATGTAATAATGTGTGAAAAAAGGCGAATTTTCTGCAGAAAAACTCTCCATTACAGGGTCCTGGAAACAAAAATGGGAATAAATCCAGTTGCTAAATTTAGAAAAAAATCTCTAACAAATGGTGTAGCCAGAATCCATGTTTTGTGGGTCCTTGATATAAAAAAATTGGTTTACGGTAAAACCGTCAATTCGTCTGTCTGTTTGTGTGTGAACAATGCCGGCAACTAAATCGTTCAGCTGATTTTCTCTAAAATTGATAATCCTCTATCGATCGGGATGGTGTCGCGGTCCCTTGAATTTGAAACATATTTTAATTTTGAGGGGTACTATACATGAAGTCCCTGGAATGTTTCAAATTTTCAAAAAAATGGCTCCAGGGTTATTAATCAAACTTTGTTTTTCGATTGTGTGAAGGACGCTTAAGAGAATGGTGCAGGTCAATTTTCGTTGAGCCTAATTTTTCTAAAGTTGCACATATTCAAAATTTTATCGGCATCGTCCGCAACTAAAATATTAAAGAGGGAGTTTTTCCCCCCCTTAATGAAATTTGTTCCTTAAAAATAGATTTTGAAATAACGTCATGTACAATATTTTGAAAGTTTGAGTATTTTTCTCGTAATTTGGCATGAATTAGTCAATGTTTAATTTTGTTTAAACAAATTTTTTCCAAAAAAAGGCTCCATTGTTTTTTATTAAATTTTATTATTGGATAATCTAAAGGACATTTAAGTGAATGGTATAGGTCACTTGTTGGCTGGAAATCCTGATTTTTCGAAAATTGAAAAAAGTCTAAAATGTTTGGACATATTCCTACAACTACAGTTATGAAGATTTTCTTTAAACGAAATATGTTCATGGAAAACATCTAAAAATAATGTCATGTTCAGCTTTTCAAAAACATTAGAATTTTTGCGAAAGTTTCAAACATATACAATTTTTTTAAAGGAAATTCTTTAAACAATTTGTTCTTAAAAGCAGCGCAAATGTTTTTCATTAAATTCAAACCTTAGGTAGCGTAAAGAATGCTAATCAGAAAGGTGCAGGTTACATGTTCGTTGAAGTGCCTGCTTTTTCGAAAATTTTTAAGCCTTTTAAAAAAATTTCGGCGTCTCCCTACAGTTTTAATTCTGAAGAATACAATTTGTTTTCTTAATGGAATGTGTTCATCAAAAATAGATTAAGTCAGGTTGAATTTTTTGAAAATATGAATATCTTTTTGTGTGATTTATCGACAGTTGCCCACTCCGAATTTACTGCGCTTCGTGAAGTATTTCTAGGCAGTTGAATGCTTTGTAATTTAGAATTTGTATATTTCATATTTCTTTGTTCGTTTCTTACATTCCAGCTTATGTTATATATTTACAAATTAATGTTTTAGAAATTGTTTAAAACCTATTTGAAATATATGAAATACAAATTGCTAGCCTTCAGGGAATATAAGATTGGAATGCAACAATACAATTCCGCGTAGTGACACGTAGAATTTCTCTGAATAAAGTATCATTGTTGTGGTATGACTTAGCTGAATGAAATGTAGTTATCATTGTCAAATTTGTATTGACATTTGCTTGAAAATATTTAGTTTTCGCTCCAAATGTTCTACGATTTGTAATGAGTATTACAAACAATGATGACTGTGTTGTGTCAATTTGGAGAGAAATAGTGGCATAAATTGTATTACATAACTATTACGAAAGGTGAGAATGTACATGCTTTTTCAGCAGCGCTAGTTTTTAATGAAATCTGTTAAAAATGTATCTCTAAATAAGATCGTGTACATTTTTTAAAAATGTAATTTGTACATTAGTTTTTATTGAAGTTTATGCGTTAAGAAAAAAAATTCTCAAAAACAGCACCTCCACGTTTTCCTTAAAATTTTTCCTCATAGCAAAGGACACTAAAAATGGCGCACGTCTCGTATTTGTTGAACATTTAGCACAAACTCGCTTAACATGCCCACAACACGAACAAAACTTCGATCCTGGCAAGGGATTACGGTAATACGGACATTTATAATAATACTCTTATAACACGAACCCCGATTATTTCGGTCCCTTGGAATTCATTTTAATGAGGGTTTACTGTATATTGGCGTTGAAAACTGTATTGTAAGTGTTTTGACGTTTTGAGAAATAACATGAACCAGAAGTCATCTCGTGTCACAAGGTGAAGTCGCTTGCCATTCACCAAGGAGGTCCTGGTTCGATTCCCCTTGAATCTCATGTGAAATTTGTTCCAATAAAACGAGTTTGCCTGCTTCACAGGAGCTAGTCCAACCCCTGTGAAGTGTCCTAACCCTACCCCTATTCTAGTTCCCTCCCTATTGTGGCCACTGGGTAGTGACGCAGGAGCGCGCAAGAGGCGCATACGCGAAGATGCTACCTGGCGGTCCTCTTTGACGACTGATATACTATGACAATATTAATGTAGGATTGCTCCCCAAGCGCACTGATTTAACGCAGGATTTCTGCCCAGCGCAAAGCACTCAACGCCCCCTCCACACCCCCCCTAGGAGTTTGGAGACGCGTTGTGTCAATTGAGATGCAACAGATAAAAATAAAAATTGCATGATAAGTTTGGAGCAATTCCAGTATATGATGGGTCCAATATTTTAGAACTGTTTAATATTTCTAGTGTTTTGTTTGTTTTCAGCGTGAAAGGTGATGAAGTTGATCGACATCCAGAAAAAAGAATGAAAGCAGCTTATACTGCATTTGAAGAGGCAAACATGCCAAGGATTAAGGCTGAGAACCCAAATCTGAGATTGTCACAGGTGAAACAGTTACTTAGGAAAGAATGGATGAGATCGCCAGAAAATCCATTGAATCAAAAACTCTCTTTAGCAAAGCAATGAAGGATCTATTGATGTGTCCATTTTCAAGTTTCATATTTTGGTTTCAAGGTTGTATCATTATAATAAAATCTTTTCATTTCCGTCAAGCAGATCATTCGTTTCAAAGCAAAATAATTGTATTGTGCAATATAATGGACTTCTTTAATCAGTGATGCACATTTTGTAAATTTTGTACAGTTTCAGTTTGTGTGGAAACACACGAGATGTATTCAAAAATGTATCAAATATGACCATATACATTTATAAAAAAATCCAACTTATTTATATGAATGGTTTATCTTTTTAGATAAGAGTTTATTTGATCCCTTGTTTTCAACATGTATTTACAACAATTGTAAGTTTTTGGAATAATATGATTTCTTTTCTGGGAGTTTTTGGGAAAATATAATCCATTTGTGATGATGAGAGCTGGGAAGTTAATGCAAGCTTTTAGTCCTGAAATATGCATGCAAATATGCCACAAAAATATTGGGATATGTACAGAAATTGTTACAATATGCTGTGTTCGGTCACAAAAATGTATTTTACAATGTTACATCTTTTTGCCATGAAGAGAAACGGAATTGGTAAATTAAAAACAGATTAGTACCTGCTTCTGCTTATTTTATTTTGCATTCAGAGTACAAAAAGTCACAAGAATTTTATTGAAGTTATCTGTTGTTAGGGAGTGTCTCCTATCCATACAATATCATTTTGAATGTACAAAATTATTACCATGTATCATGTTATGGGGGCAAACATATTTTGGAAAATTTGTGCCCATTGCTTTATCTGGATGAGGAACACATTTCCTTTAAAGACTCTCTATAAAGTAGGAAGTCCTAGATTCTTTCCAGAACCTTCATTTGTTTTCTTCCTAATTGCTTCAAAGAAGTGCTGCAGAATGGCACAAGCTGTCTCGTACTGGTTAGTTTCCTTATTCTTCCATTAGGGCTTTGTCCCATCATCTATTACCATTAAAACATTTTTTTCCAGTTTTTTGGATCCCCATTAGTAGAATTGACTTATGACTTTCAGAACATTATTAGAGGGGAAAATTTGGTCCTATATGCACATTTTCATTTGCAAATTTAGTGTTTACAAAAATTCATTGAGCATTTCTGAAAATGCACAATTTTAAGCTCATTTTCCCATGAACATTTGATTTTTCGAGATACTTCATGAGAAATTATTTGAAGCAATTGTACTCACAAATTTGATAATGTAGAAGATAAGGTAATGTTGGCATGAGAGACATTTAAAAAATGTTAATTTTAGAAAAAACAAAAGAATCATCAAAGTGGCGTTCTTGTTATTTTATTCAGCTCATTTAGCACTATCCACTGCCACCCCAATAAAGAAAAAAGGAAAAAAAAAACTAACTTTGGCGCCGCTTTCGAGAAAATGGCGCTTGAGTGCTAGCGCATAAACCATTAAGCCGATTTTCTCCAAAATTGATAATCCCCAGTCGTTCAGGCTGATGTCGCGGCCTCTGGAATTTGAAACCCACATTTTAATTCTGGGGAACTTTACATGAAGCCCCTCGGATATTTCCAAAACAAGGCTCCAAATTTTCTGATTACATTTTGTTATTGAATAGTGCGAAGGACGTTTCAAAGAATTGTATAGGTCTCATTTTCATTGAAATATCTGATTTTTCGAAAATCGATGAAAAAATTAAGACTATAAAATTGAATGGTCCCATTTTAAAAAATTTAAAGGAATTTTTAAAAAAAAAAAAAATGAAATTCATGAAATACGTACAGGTTTCACACCAACTATTGGCCACGAGAAAAATGGAATGATATGACAGTTTAATTTTAATTATAATTTACTATTGAAAATGTCAATATTAATTCTATTTTACTTTCTTGCACTTTTACTTTTTACTCAATGTGTATTCTCAATGTATCCGCAAATTTGCGCTTTGAAATTTCCGCAACAACGCCGCATCCATATTTGAGAAACTCGTTGAGTGTCGAGATGGTGGCGATGATACGATGTTTTATTTTGTCGCGCTGCTGTATATTCCTAAAAAAAAACCTTTCAGAAATAATTCAAAACCTATTTGATAGTTCACTTTTTTTTGTCGCGATTTTCTCTCGTGCCTTCAGAGAGCCAGTGTTGACAATAACATGATTTGTACAGCGTAACCCCTAGGCCGAGCCAGTACTTCGGTTTGCAATTAATTTTACAGCAGTTTTTACTTTCTCGTTTATAAATTACTCCTCAGAATGCCCGGTGAGATATATGAGGTATGTTAAATACCATGTAATATTGTCTGATCCCTAAAAAAATAATACTGCGTATTGAATTACAGAAAAAAGTACATTAACCGTATAACTTCAATTACTTAAAAGAAAACTATGCCTGCGAAAGTTTTCCCAAAAGAGTCTCTACTAATTTAAATTTCTTTTATTAAAAACATTAGACTGGTAAGGGCCAAATTGTTTTTACCGTCTTGAAGAACAGAGAATTTACTTTCATTTAAAGTATTTTTTTGTGTAACTTCATCGTGGTCAATCTAGTGAACATACTGCCTGTTTCATTTTCGTGCGTTTCGTCCGAGGCGGTGTCAATAGTCTATAACAAGGCGATAAAAATTAACTTAATATTACAAATAAAATATTAGTAATTTAAGTAGTTTATTAGTATAGTAGTGATTTATCAACTCTGTACAATGTACTATGACTAACCGATAAACAAGTTGAAATCTGAATACAGATCATTACAAAAATTCACATACAATACATGCACATTATTTTACAACACTTTGCCAGATGACATTAAACGATTAAATTCAATAGAAAAGTTTAAATCCCAAGTGAAATCGCTTTCTGCTGCATAACTGTTTCTATACAATTAGAGACTATACTGAGCTTCACAAGAAAAGTAACATTAATTTTAACAATGATACATAATGCTTTATTTACCATTTGAATTGTGTAAATGAGTATAAACAACCTGTAACAACTATTGTACTACAGCTTCCGGTCAATGACCCCATCTCGATCAGGTTTTTCAGTCCAGTTTACCTGATCCATTGAGCAAATGCTGAGATGGCCCTTATTTTGCTTCTGGACATAAATGTAACTTCATTTCCTGTACGTTAATGGTCCTTTCAAAATTCAAAATTTATTGCTTTTTATTTTTGAAAATAATTTTATTACATGGGAGTTTTTGTTTTTTTTTCCCTTTCAAAATTCAAAATTTATTGCTTATTTATCTTTGAAAATAGATTTTATTACATGGGAGTTTTTTTTTTTTTTTCTCCCTTTCAAAATTCAAAATTTATTGCTTATTTATCTTTGAAAATAGATTTTATTACATGGGAGTTTTTGTTTTTTTTTCTCCTTTCAAAATTCAAAATTTATTGCTTATTTATCCATGAAATAGATTTTATTACATGGAGTTTTTGTTTTGTTTTTCCTTTCAAAATTCAAAATTTAAGTAATATATGACTTAGAGTAGGGATCACAGAATTTTGAAAATGTGCACACAATTCACTTTTCCCATAGCACGTCATACGCAGTTTTTAACTGTTTTTGACGTAAAATAAATAAATAAATAAATAAACAGATGGAAATAAGCGTTTTTGCAAAGAATTGATATTATTCGCCAAGCACGTGGTTTTGACAACGCTGCGTTGGCAACTGTGCTTCTATACTGTTACGATTCTAGATGGTGAATTAAAACTCTGGTATTATTTTAATAAAAATGTTTATTTTGTTTCTTAACACAGTCATTAAAAACACTTGATTATTCTTTATACGTCACACTTGTCTTGATTATTTATTTACCCTTCACTTCTCTTACACTGTCGCACAGTCCTAAGCACTGGCCACAGTCCACTGTACTGACCACAGTTCGCTGCACTGACCACGGTTCACGTCACTGAGCACAATCACTGAACTGCTATTCACCGCGATGCACACACTTCACAGCTCAGCTTCCACTTCATACTGACTCGCGGTCGCCGGCGGCCGCGTATTTATACTCGGCGGGCGTCGTCGAGAATTTTCTGGATTTTGCGATTAGCACCTGAACACTGGGACTAGCTAGTTCGAGGGTCGCCGGCCGACGACGCAATCCGTGCATACAGGTAGTTCGTGGTGGCCGCCGGCAGATGACAGTACACTATGCTGGAAATAGTCAAAGTGTATTCCTGTTTGCTTCGTTTGTCAGAGTAAGAAATTATTGCTGCTCGTGACTTTCGAAATGAATATAGATATGCATTTGTTTGAATTGGACGTTTCCAAGTAATAGTTGAGGAGTTAGTGGTGCAGAAAATGCAATATTTCAATATTACGTTGCTGTTTTCAATAACGCGAAAAGTATGTGCTGTTTTAGCGTCACTAGTCTGCTTTATCACTCACACCTCAAATTTCAAACTCTGCTAATTAAAGTCAATAAATACAATCCTGGACAAGGCAGTTCATAAGGGACATTTTATTGAAAACGTGAATTAAATTTAATGAAACCATAGGCCTATATCTTTGACAATAGTTTATTGACGTTTATTTTTTCTGGTGTGGTTCATTTTAAAGACCTAACATAAATCATTTAAGAGAAATACAATTACTTGGGGTGACTTTAGACCACGGAGGGTGGCTTTGCACCATTCCACTTTACCACTTTAAAGAATGTCTGTTAAATTGAATGTGGGCGTTTGTATTTTCTGTTGCTTTAACCATTAGTCGATTCTTGGAAGTTGTACACACCAAACGGCAACAACAGTCTCCTCGTGCTTTGGTTATTACGTCTTGAGCTGACAAGAAAAATAGTTGAATTTTGGACTTGCTTTGTAGGAGAGGAACTCTCACAATTGCTCTCGCGGTTTAGCTCATTGTTCAGCGTGCTCACTTTCCATGACGCGACCCCGGGTTCGATTCCCAATGGACAAGAAATGCGCGTTTTCCTTGCAATATCCCAGTATATATTGCTGTGTGACGAGGAGAAATCTCATTTCTCAGGTTGAGAAGACCAGAATACGGCGTGGGTATGTCTTCGTACCCCCTTAACCTATGGCTGCGATGCCGGGACGCTGTTGGTGGGCTATGTCGCGGCAAGTATAGGCAGATAAACCCTCACAATTATTTTACGAACTTAATACATTTTAATGAAGTGTTGATTATATAATAATTATTTACAGTTTATTCATACTACTTAACAAAAGAACTTCCATTTATTCATACCATTTATTGTTCCAGATCATAATATTAAAATTGGGGAGACTTTTATTTATTTATTATTTATTTATTTATTTATTTTACGTCAAAAAAGCAGTTAAAAACTGCGTATGACGTGCTATGGGGAAAAGTGAATTGTGTGCACATTTTCAAAATTCTGTGATCCCTACACTAAGTCATATACTACTTAAATTTTGAATTTTGAAAGGGAGAAAAAAAACTCCCATGTAATAAAATCTATTTTCAAGGATAAACAAGCAATAAATTTTGAATTTTGAAAGGAGAAAAAAGAAAACTCCCATGTAATAAAATCTATTTTCAAGGATAAATAAGCAATAAATTTTGAATTTTGAAAGGGAGAAAAAAACAACAAAAAAAACTCCCATGTAATAAAATCTATTTTCAAGGATAAATAAGCAATAAATTTTGGCTCTTATTACTTCCTGCCGCGACAACATGGAAACGATAATTTGAAGAATTGTGTTTCCCACTGAATTCTAGAAGACGTGCACAGAAAATGAAGTTACATTTATGTCCAGAAGCAAAACAAGGGGCCATCTCAGCATTTGCTCAATGGATCAGGAAACTGGACGAAAAACCTGATCGAGATGGGGTCATTGACCCGGAAGCTGTAGTACAATAGTTGTTACAGGTTGTTTATACTCATTTATACAGTCCAAATGGTAAATAATGCATTATGTATCATTGGTAAAATTAATGTTACTTTTCTTGTGATGCTCAGTATAGTCTCTAATTGTATAGAAACAGTTATGCAGCAGAAACGATTTCACTTGGGATTTAAACTTTTCTATTGAATTTAATCGTTTAATGTCATCTGGCAAAGTGTAAAATAATGTACATGTATTGTATGTGAATTTTTTGTAATGAGCTGTTGATACTGTCACCTGGTGAATATGATTTCTACGTCGAGTGTTATAGTAATAGCAAGTCATTTTTTACAAAAAACACTAATTCGTAAATAAAAAGACACGGTAATGGTAGAATTCCTAGATTAATGAAGAGAGGCTTACATGAATCACGTGGGTGGGATTTGGTTATTATTCGTACAATTCGTTTTTGTAATCTAAAAGTCTGGGAGCTATAAGATGTATTTCCCCAGAATATTATGCCATATCTCAGGCGGGAATGAACATTCGCGAAGTATACACAACGAGCAGTATGAAGGCTGACTGAATTTGCAAGAATTCTGAACGCGTAGCATAATGAACTTAATTTTGTGTTCAATTCATTTAAATGGACGTTCCATTTAAGGTTTGACTGAATTGAGAGACCTAAAAATTTTGTTGCCTTAACATCAGTCAATGGTACACCGTTCATTTTCAATGGAGCACAGAATTGTTTATTTGAAATGGAAAACTGCATTAAAACCGTTTTCTTTTCGTTTACTATTAATTTGTTATTTCGGAACCAAATTGAAACATCTCATATTGCACTATTTACTGTTTCTTTATTGCAAAGGATGTTCGTATCATCCGCAAAGAGAACCGTTTTTCCGTTTCGAATCGTCGAGGGCATATCGTTTACGTAAAGTAGGAACAGAATAGGCCCTAAAATCGATCCTTGAGGAACTCCACATGCAACGGGCAAAGAGTCGGAAAGGTGCGTACGTAGTGTTCCATCATTCCAGTAAGGTATTTCAACTCTCTGAGATCGTTGTTTAAGGTACGAACATAACCAATCTAGAGCAATACCACGAATTCCATATGAACGTAATTTGGAAAGTAAAATGTCATGATCAATGACGTTAAAAGCTTTTGAGAGATCTAAAAATAATCCCATAGGTGCCTCGTTTTGATCCAATGATGAGGCGACATCTTTAAGAAAAGAAAATATAGCTGTTTCCGTTGATTTTGATTTTCTAAATCCATGTTGGCAATCTGAAAGCGCGTTGTGTTTACTGAGGAAGGTTTCCATTCGTACGTAAAAAGGCTCTCTAATATTTTTGAATAAATTGACAGAAGAGAAATAGGCCGATAATTTTGAATTTCAGTTTTGTAGCCTTTTTGAAAAGCGGCTTAATTTAGCTGTTTTGAAAATATCTGAAACGTTCCAGTGCATAAAGATGCATTAAATATGTGAGTTAACGGGTGTATAATGGCATACGCACAAGTCTTGAACAAAGAATCCGGGAATTCACCTAAACCGGACGAATATTTATTTTTTAGTTTACCGATTATTTTGAGAATTTAATAGGAAGAAGTTTCGGAAACGAACATTGTGTCTAAAGTTTTGGGTGAACTGTCTGTTTTTGAATTTTTTGCCTGAAGACCCTTAGTGAGATCGCCAGCAATTCTCGAAAAGTATTGGTTAAAGAGATTAGCCACTGTTGCCGGATCGTTCACATTTATATCGTTATATTTTAAAACAACATTCTCTACGGGTTTTCTAGTTGATTTGGTAGTATGTTTTATTATATTCCACATTGCTTTTGTTTTATTATTTGAGTTCAAAATATCCTGATCGTTTTTCATGATTTTGGCCTTCCTTATGACTTTTCGTAACAATGTTTTGTATTTTTTAAAATAGATAAGGAAATCTTGAGATACGTCATGACGTTTAGAAATGAAAGAAAGATTTCGCTTGTTTCTACAAGATGTCCTAATGCCTTGTGTTATCCAAGAATTGCTTTTCCGTGAAATATTTAATTTTCGTTTTTGAAGAGGACAGCAAGTGTTAAAATGAAATGAAAGAGTTGAAAAAAAATAATTATATTTGTCGTTTGTATCAGCAGTATTATAAACCTTTCCATGACTCCTGCATCAAGTAATCAATGAATAATTTAATTTTACTTTTAGTAAACAATCTAGTCATACGTGTATTATTTATTGTGTCAGTGATCGCATTTCTTATAATGGTAAGAATTTGTGCATCGTGGTCACTGTATCCTAAATCTTTTGTTTCAACTTCATATCGAGTAGTAGTTTTGTTAATTATAATTTGATCAATTGCCTTCATCGAATGTTGTGTGATCCGTGTAGGTACTTTAATTGTAATGTCTAAATTAAAGGAATTAATTAAATTGAGAAACTTTTCTTTCTCGCAAGATTCGACCAGAAAATCAATGTTAAAATCTCGGCATACAACAATGGATTCAAAAGAGTGATTTCTGACTTTGTTAAGTGTTATCTCCAGGTTTTCTAAGAACAAAATATAATCTGCAGTTCTCTTTGTTGGTGGTTTGTAAATGCAAAGTATTATCACTTTGTACCTGGGGGAAGAAAATTTCGGATGTGGTACAAAGTCATTCTGATGTACTTTTACAAACAAATCGTGTGATTTATTACTTGTTAAATTAGTTCAAACTTAACATTTAAGATGCCGAGAAATTATCGTTCGGCTGATGCCAAGTTCTGTCGGAGGTATTCTAATGAAAAGTTACTGGAATGTACTGAAGATATATGAACAGGCAAACTTCGAGAGGAAAGAAACTTTCTAAGGTTTCCTGGTAAAAGTCACCCCAAAATACTAATTGTTTAACCTTGTTTATCCGACTTCTCTCATTTGTTTGACGATGGATGAACGATAAAAGAGAAATATGCTTCTAGGGGCCGTCCACAAATTACGTTAGGCGATTTTGACGGTATTTTGACTCCCCCTCCCCCCTGGTGAGATGTCGTGAGATTTGACTCGATCCACTCCCCCTTCTAAAAGAAAATTATCCGAATAATGAAAAAATCCCATCCACGTGATCCGTGCAAGCCTCTTTTCTTTGAGCTTGGAATCTTACCATTGCCTTGCCTATTTATTTATGGGTCTGTAGTATTTGTCAAAAGTGACTTACTTAACGGTGGCAACTTATTTTCAAGTAATACTGATATTTATATTTACAACACTCGTCGTAGAAATCATGTTCATCAAGTGTCAGTATAAACAGCTCACTACAAGAAATCCACATACAATACATGTACGTCACTTTACAACGCATTGCCAGATGAAATTAAACAATTAAAATTGGTACACAAATTTAAGTTAAAAGTAAAATATTTTCTGCTGCAAAACTGTTTCTATACAATTAGAGACTTTACTGATCGTCAAAAAGAAAAATAATGTTTACTTTAACAAAAACGAGATATAGTATAATGAATTAGTTTACATTTGCATTGTATAATTTTAAAAAGTCTCAATATGCCTGTAACAAATAACGTACTTCCGGGTCAATGACCCCCCATCTCGATCAGGTTTTTGTCCAGTTTCCCTGATCCATTGAGCAAATGCTGAGATGGCCCCTTGATTTGCTTCTGGAAGTAAATGTAGCTTCACTATGAGCACGTTTTGTTGAACTTTCCTTTCGCTTGTAGTGGTAGTAGAGCTTAGGGTGAGTCTCTATTTTTTTACCAATACAGAAAAATCAAATCTGTTTGTTCCTTTACCGTTAAAAATAAGTTTTCTATAATTTGGCAACGAAAATATCTAGTTTTTGAAATGTTAATCCCTGGCTTTTTAAAAATTTGTTGTTGTTTGTGTTATTATTATTATTATTATTATTATTATTATTATTATTATTATTATTCAGTTTTCAACTATTAATAGTTAAATTGTTAGGAAGGGATTTTGAAACTCAAGAAAGCGTGCGCAAATGATTTTCTCCCCATACGTCACACACAGTTTTTGTTTAAAATAAACAAATAAATAATTTACGGACTACTTGCTGAAAGAATCATGGGAGGCAGTTTATAACGCTATTGACACGAATGAAAAATATAATTTATTTTTCTCAAAGCTTTCATTTTAACGCATGTTTTCCTATTAAAACCTATGTATTCCTATTACTATTATTTCTTGAAAAAGTAATACTTGGATCACACAAGGAATTAGAACATCGTGTAAAAATAAACGAACGCTCTACTTTATTTCAAAAAATCATAACGTATCACCCGGTTTCCACGTCTACTTCCGAGAATATAAAAGAATTTTAAGGAAAATAATAGTTCAGGCAAAACTAATGAAAAATAATGAGGATATTGTGAACGCTAGAAACAAAACCAAAGCAATGTGGAACATCGTAAAAAATACGACCACGTCCTCACGACATTTCGTAGAAAATGTTGTTTTAAAGGATAATGAAAGAGAACATGTAATCCAGAAAAAGTTGCGAATATCGTCAACCAACACTTTTCTAGAATTGCGGTTGATATCACAAAGGGACTAAAACCACAAAATTCAACATCATATGCTTCCCCAAAAAATTTCGGCACGATGTTTATTTCCGAAACTTCTTCTAACGAAATCCTCAGAATAGTCAGTAGTAATCTAAAAAATAAATATTCATCTGGTTTATATGAATTTCCGGATTGTTTATTAAAAACATGTGCACCTGCCATTATACACCCATTAACTCACATTATCAATGCTTCCTTGTGCACGGGAATATTTCTAGATATTTTCAAAACTGCAAAAATTAAGTCACTTTTTAAAAAAGGGAACAAAAAGGAAATTCAAAATTACCTGCGAATTTCTCTTTTGTCAGTTTTCTCAAAAAGTATTAGAGAGGCTTTTCTGTATGCGAATGGAAACTTTTCTCAGGAAAAACGAATCGTTTTCAGACTCACAACAGGCTTTCAGGAAATCAAAATCTAAGGAAAGTGCCATTTTTTCTTTCCTTAAAGATGTTGCTTCATCAATGGACCAAAATGAAGAACCCACTGGGATATTTTTAGATCTTTCGAAAGCTTTTGACGTTAATAACCATAACATCTTGCTCTCAAAATTACCTTCTGATGAAATTCGTGGTATGTAATTTAAGGAGGTTGTCACGTTATGTCAAAATAAGATTGAACTTCGCAACTGAAATTTATCACAAGATTAGATGTTTTACATGCTTTCCCAAAATATAAAGTGATTCTACCGTATAGTTTTAAAGATAATCACATTTGAAAACTTGCGTTTTAACACGCAAAGTATAGGAAAATGATCTCGTCCGACCGTAAATAATTAAATTTGAAACACATCTACATAAGATTACACGAGGGGAAAATATTACAAATGTAGATTAAACCTTTCTGAAGAGAATAGAATAGAAATGAAAAGATTTTACCGTGTAGTTTGGACAAAAACGCATAAAGAAAATAACATGTCATCAGTTTTTCGTAAGAACGAAAAGTGCGGCAACGTTGCAGGACGTACTACTCGGCGGGAATTTTAAATATTGCGAAACTGAGAGGCTGGTTTGTAGGCATTGCTTTGTGAGCTGGCATGCGTATACGGGGTCATTCATGATGAATGATGATAAAATGTTGTTTAGCGAGTTCTTCAACGTGCACGAAGCGGCGACCATCAACAGGAAACATGTCTTCGTCTGTAACGTTTTCTTCTCCGTTTCTTCGTTTCGCGGCTACAGACAAATTTGTTTTCCACGATAACTTACGTTTCGTAACAAATCGCCCTTTATATCTCAACTGTTCGAACATGATTTTCAGGTTATAAGGCCTACAAAAACAACTCAACTCAACCCAATCACACACTGTTCTGTACGTTCTTGACCTTCCCGAAAACGTAAACCATTGGTACCAGATTGAAGAGAAATGCAGTCATACATAAACGTTGATTACTCCAGTAAAATAAATATAAAGTGTTGCCAAGTTTATTGCCTGAAAGTTATCAGTTCTCTGAAGGAGTTAATTGCGATCTAAAGGTCTTATTCTTGAAAGAAAACGTTTACATAATACGTAAGAAATGTCCTACTTATAAGATAACTAGAATTTGAAGAGAAATGCAGTCATACATAAACGTTGATTACTCCAGTATTTTCAGTATTTCATGTTGGTATTTGGAGTCAAATTAGCTTCTTAGCTTGCGTTTGTAAAATAATTAACACTTTTTAATACATCATTTAAAAAATACTCTTTTACCAATCGTCGCGAAATACAGAAATAATATACTTGATACTCGTTCTTCATTTTTTAACAAGCACGTTACAAAATTACAACTTTCGTTCGGCTGACTAGAGAGTAATGTGACAACCTCCTTAAATTGAGAAACTGCTCTTTTTCGTGGGATTCGCTCAGAAAATCAATATTGAAATCTCCACGTACAACAATGGATTTAAAAGAGAGATTACTAATTTTGTTCAGAGTTATCTCTAGATTTTCTAAGATATTGAAATAATCTAAAGCTCGCTTTGTTGGAGGTCTGTAGATGCAAAGTAAGATAATTTTGAGCATAGTAAGATGTACGACTGTTATTTCAAAAACATTTTCTTAGATTTTGTTAATTTCAATTTTTTTTTCAAATTTCTTCGAATTTCTTCAAATTTCAAACTTTTTCTTAGATTTCAAATAGATTCTGTGTTCACCGTAAATTCAGATATAGTGTGAGAAAACTTGCACTTTTAAAATATAATTTATTAACGTATTACTACTTAAATTACATGTTGCTGTAATTCGGTAATATTTAACAATAATAACAAAGAACATCTAATTATTTTTTATGAATATGAATATTAATAGTACAATTGGATCAATTTGTCAAAGCACTCCAGATGGTGTATTTAATTCTGAAGTTATTATTTTTTCTCTACTTTTTGCACTAACCGATATCTTGTTGCAATGTAAATCTTATTATTCACTGTTTCGTCAATGTAAGATTCAGCTACATTTGAAGATCGCCACCCTCCGTGACATGTAGTAAGTGCAGTAATATCATCACCATTATCGGCGAAAACCTTGCGGATGCTCTCTTAAACGAACACTTTTACACGTTGCCTTTTATTTGAATATGTTCACAGAAAGGTAGACGCCATGGTGGAAATTTCCATCATGGTAGACGCTTTATACGCTGTGGACTTAATGTTTAAAGAATCATGCATCATAACTACCGTTTTTATTCTAGCGTGTGGATGTAGTAACTTAACCAACCTACTTCGACAGATAGGAAAGAACAACAACCTCGCTTACAAAATTATGCATATTTTTCATCCATCCAGCATTCATTTTCTGCTTTTGCACCTTCTTCCAAAATTTCTTTTGGCAAAGAATCCACTCCTAACGTCGTTCGTTCGGTAATATTTTCTTATTCGTGCAAAACGGACATTATAAACTAATTGCATAATATATTATGTATGGCAAAATAATAGCATGTTCCCATTTGGGAGCAGTGGGTGCGGATGGGGTGGTGTACTACTCGCACAACTTTTCTTGAACGATGGATTGAATAAATGCGGGCGGAGAGGGGGTATTAGTTATCAAATCGGCCACAAGAGTATTTACAATAATGCTAACCTCTGTAAAATCAGTCAAACCTGTTGCGTGTGCGTCCAGGTCATCGCTCTCGCTAGGCAACTGTAGGGAGTCCAGACACTAGACAGGAGTTTTACGTGCCTCTTTTCAAGGACCTGGACCTACCTCAGCCATTTCTTTATATAATGGTAATAAAGCTGAACAGAAGTTCTCGTTTATGAAATCAACTAACTTCTGTTTCGCCCCAACGAAATTTTAGGGCTTGGAATGTGCTCGTTGCGAGCTTTTGCCTTCAGCTGTTTATTGCTCAAGGGAGGAGGAAGCAAGGTCATCGTTCAAGAAAAGTTGCGCGAGTAATACATTTTTGTGAAATTATCAAAGCCTTTGTGATTTGAACATACCATTATTGTTGAAATATACTACATAAAGGAAATATTATATAGAGAAAAGAAGAGGAATGATAGTGTTGAAGGAAAAGAACAATATAATAATTCGTTTATTTATTGTGAAATACAGCAAAGCATCTGGTGTGCATAACAACTTTACATTTGCTGCACATCATCCTTGCATTCTTTTTGCAATGTGATTGTTTATCAATATGTGACTGATTATTAATATGTGGTTTATACCATCGTACTTCACAGAGTCTGTAACTGTTTTGTCAATAGCTTTTACAACGAAACAAGTCCATTGGGCGGTAAAATGACTAGTTCCATTTCTAAAACGTCGTCATGCTCCAGAATATCAAGTATGTCGCTCACAGACAATCTAGAAAGATAATTCTTAGGTTAGGCTACACCACCCCTTTCGCGCCCGTCGTTCCCAAATGGGAACAACAAAATATGAAGTGAATGTCACAAGAAATTATATTATGTATCAATAAATTATGTTTGTAAGTCAAATAATAGATGATTTTACTACACCAATTCACGTTTATCATTGCTGATGAGGTAAAAATACAATAATTATAACTTCTCATGAGAAGACATGATACCTCATTGCACACAAACTTCAGAAGCAAAGCACATACTACTCGCGCGTTTCTTGAACCTAGCCGGCCGCGCTAGCCGAATTCGTTTACTACGCTCCGTGAAGTCACGAAGGTTAAGCGAATTCGAGACTCGCGGGTTCGTGGTTGGGCGACTGGCCAGGAACCCCAGGATCTAACGGCGTCGAGTTCCTGACCGAAGGGATAAAAGGCACTGACTGCGACGTGACGAGACTTGACAAATATTAAAAAAATTGCACATGAATGGAGGATTACTCCCCAGTGCAAATCGCTACCCAGAGCGATGACCTGGCCGCATAACAGGTTTGACTCTGATTTTCCAGAGGTTAGCATTATTGTAAATACTCTAGGGGCTGGCTTTGTAACTAATACCCCCACTCCACTCGCATTTCTTCAATCCATCGTTCAAGAAAAGTTGCGTGAGTAAAACCTAAGGAAACGAATGGGTCACCCATCGGGAGATTGTGCAGGAACACCAACATAACGATTACAAAACAAAAACATGTGCTTACAACAATCAGAATTGTTTATTGTACGAATTTATTTCGTGTTCCCATTAGGGAACAGCGGCCGTAAATGGGTTAAAATTTCTGTAAAAATACAGGTAATGAGATTTAACTCATTAATGATAAAAAGTTTGGTGATTTTTGTTAGATTCGTTTTCTCAGTATACTATATACTTATTGTAGCATTCACATAACCGCGATAAAAAATATTGTACAAGATTTAGCCATATTTTAGTACTGAAACGTGTTTTACTTAAATTGTCTCAGTCTTCTCGTAATTTAACACTGTTTTAGCGAAAAATAATTACGTGGTATTTACCGAGACTTTTTTTCTCGCTTTCTGCGATTCGCTTGACCCCCTCTCCCATAAAGACCTCACGTAATTTATGGATGGCCCCCAAGTCCATAAGCTACGATGAAAAGTCACGAAAGGACCTACACCTACATACACTAAAGGAACTATGTGACGACCGACTCTCAAGGAAGGATTCCATCTCCATGAAATTGCCAGAGTGTTCTGCGTGTGAATCCAAAAGAGAGGGCAGAAGGCCCTAGCAAATTTACGAAGGGCAATATCAGAGAGCTTAGAAACTAAATCAAACTATGATGGAAAGAGGGATTTTACAGCTTTTGATGTTATTTGACAAAAAGAAGAAAGAATGAAGAGAGAAGAATTGAAAGAGAATGGACTATTGTGTAGGGTCAAGAGTGAAGACTGTGTCTTGTTAGGATTGGTTTTTGTTTTACTTATTTTCATTATCAGCAGTGATTCGGTGAAATTTTCAAGTCAGCGTATCCAGTCATGGTACAAAAAATCTTTCCCTAGAATGATTAGTAATTTCAACAAATTTATTTATACGTCCGTATCTTGGAAAATTTTAAGCATTTGCAAGTAAACTGGGAGGACTATTCTTGTAGTACATTTAGTAGTGTAAATGCTCTTTTGAGCAGGTTTAGATATTTATTTAGTAAAAAATCAGTAAAAACTATGTAACGTATGGGGAAGAAATCATCTGCGCACGCTTTCTTGAGTTTCAGAATCCCTTCCCAACAATTTTACTATTAATAGTTGAAGGATGAAAAAAACATTTGAAAAAAATTAATAATAGTATTAAAAATTAAATTTACAAAATACAAGATTAACATTTCAAAAACTAGATATTTTCGTTCCCGAGTTGTAGAAAACTTATTTGTAACGGTAAACGAACCGCAGAAGTTAGTAAAAGTCAGCAGATTAGTACAAAATATAGATGTTACATGTACGCAAATTAAATTTGTTATTAAACAGATGAATTTATTAATCATTAAAAATAGGTGGAAATATACAGCGTGCAGATGCTGCTACTCATATGATGTTTTATTGTTTATACGTCCCGCATTTTCGCATGGACAACTTTACGTAGCTTTCTCGAGGGTAAAATGCTTTTGAAATATTTTTGTGACTATCAAGGAAAGGGAAAAGCTACCTATCAATTTGTGTAATTACTTCAAATGTTTTTATGGAAGTATCGTGAATTGTTCCAAGACCATGTATATAACTAGGGCACCCTTGAGAGAACTCTCGCATGATAAAACCCACCATCTTCCCGATTTTTCCATTTCCATATTATGCCTATAATATGTATTCTTCTTCAATTATCCTCCGTCACTTGTTCTATATGTCTCCTGGTAATTGATAACAATAAACTACACCCTTGTCAATACAATATTTATTTAACGTTCGTACTGAGCAGAGAGGTACAACCATGTAATTCAATCGCGTAGGATATCAAGTAATTAGTTTAATTTCATATACAGTTCCAGGTTTTACAGGCTCTGAACAGCTGAGGTAGAATAGAGAAGCATCGAAGCAGCAAATATGTAATAGAATGTTAAAGAAGACCTCATCCTGTATATTACGGCATGAGGAACGTTTCTTTGAGACTTTTGACATCAAAATTTTACTTTTTAAGGCCCTAGAACACTTTGTTTAGGAGCTATTTAACAATATACTCACAAATGTTTAAAGCGTTGTGGGTTGCATTTGACAGGGACATTTAGATGCAATTTTTTTAAATAAATCCTTCATATTTTTAAAGTCAAAATAAAAATCGTCGCGTCTCCGTGAAATTCTTTTTCTGTAGAGACCTCATTTATAAAGATTGATTGCGTGTGAGAGCCGCAAAAGGTATGTATACTACTGAAATAATATAGGAGACGATACTGAATAAATCTTTATTCCAAATTTGTTTCAATCACCAATTTCATTCTTTGTTTTTATTTTCAATTCCATCAGCACATTGGAAGTTACCTTTTCAATTTTTTAAAATCTACAGTGCGCAGGTGGACGTAGGCTAGACCGTTCGCCCCCGGAGCAGTGTTGCTACACTTACTGAGTTTTCGAAGGACCTCGGCAGTCGTAAAATTCCCGATGTTGATGAGGTTGCAGTTCCTGGTGTGGCAGGAACAGGTTCACGGAGTGTTCGACCTTCGGAGGATCCCATTTCCGCGAAGAAGGTCTTTACCTCTTTTCGGAGCTTTGCATCGGGCGCCATCGTTCGTGGAAGCATAGTCCAGAGACAACTTTCAAGCCGGAGCGCCCTCTGAAGTTCGCCTCGCATTGACGGCGTGTCTCTGGGGGACCGTGGCACTCCGTGATTCCGGGGCTACGAGTACTGTCCGCTTCGCGTTGCGCGCCGGTGGCGGGGATCTGAATAGAGCCATTGGCGGGGATAGCGGGCCTCCTGCATTAATTGGTGGGAATGGCGGGGCTCCTGCATTAATTGGTGGGGATGGCGGGGCTCCTGCATTAATTGGTGGGGATGGCGGGGCTCCTGCATTAATTGGTGGGGATGGCGGGGCTCCTGCATTAATTGGTGGGGATACTGGGCCTCCTGCATTAATTGGTGGGGATGGCGGGGCGCCTGCATTGATTGGTGGGAATGGCGGGCCTCCTGCATTATTGGTAGGGATGGCAGGGCTCCTGCATTAATTGGTGGGGATGGAGGCGCTCCTGCATTAATTGGTGCGGATGGTGGGGCGCCTGCATTAATTGGTGGGGATGGCGGGCGTCCTGCATTAATTGGTAGGGATGGCGGGGCTCCTGCATTAATTGGTGGGGATGGCGGCCCTCCTGCATTAATTGGTGGGGATGGCGGGGCTCCTGCATTAATTGGTGGGGATGGCGGGCCTCCTGCATTCATTGGTAGGGATGGCGGGCTCCTGCATTAATTGATGGGGATGGCGGCGCTCCTGCATTAATTGGTGCGGATGGCGGTGCGCCTGCATTAATTGGTGGGGATGGGGCCCCGATTAATTGGTGGGATGGCGGGGCTCCTAATTGGGGGGCGGGCTCCTGGCCCGCATTCTGTATCGTAGGCGACGCTCCTCGCTCAACAGTAGGATACGGTTCCCCTTTCTCGATTCAGGCATTGTTGCACCAGATTTAAAGGGGAAGTTGAACCACTCCTGTTCCAAGCGATAACGCCAGAGTTGTGGTCTCTGGCGTGGATCTGCCGTTGTCCGTCTTATCATCCACTGTATCTGCTAGTAGCTCCGCCGTGTTGGGTAAGGGTTTGGAGGTTCCGCGGGCGCCCCGTGCATGCGGGCCCAGCTCCGCCTCCACCACATAAAACGAAGGTGTAACGTCCGCTACTGAAACGCACGCGGGCAGCGTGCTGCACAGCGAGTATCATGGGCACTTTCAGAGGGGACACATGTAGAATGCGTTACAATGGGCAGGAAGCGAGGGAGGCCGAGCCCAGGGTGCAGTTCGAGAGGGTACGCTGCACCCTTATGCCAGATGTGTCGCAAGACCCGGCGGGTAGCGATGAAGCGTCAGAGAGGCTAGCCGGCTCTGAAAAGGGCAGCTTTGTTCCTCGAACGTTTGTCGCAAGACGCCAGCGTGCGTGGGAGTCCGCAATCTTGCGGGTATGAACGCCAGGATGATGTAAACATTACATTCGTCAGGTAGCAGATGCTAACGGGGAGCAAATGCTCCTGTAGTAAATGGGCAGTTATGTGTATATATGTAAATAAACTGTGTATATACCAAAGCCGACGTGAATTGTTCAACCCACGACGTCACACAGGATCGGCGGCGTGGCTGCTCAAGTTCTTTGCTGCCTTGTTTGCGAGAAATGTCCTCAAACGTACCCCTCTCCTTATTCCTTCCCAATTCTGGCCGCTGGGTAGTGACGCAGGAGCGCATGGTAGGAGGCACGTACGCGGAGATGCAACCTGGTGGTACTCTTGACAACTGACAGAGACGAGGTGTGACATATAATGACAGGTACTGTTAATGGAGAATTACTCCTAAGCGCACTGGTTAATGGAGGATTACTCCTAAGCGCAAAGCGCTCAATGCCCCCCACCCACCAAAAAAAGGGCTTGGAGAAAGGGACTGGGATTGACGCGTTGCGTCAATCTAGACGCAGCAAATTAAAAGAAATGAAAGAAAAAACTTCACAGTTGTGAGGAGACATTGCCCTCTCTTCATTCGGCGGCACTTCCAGATCCGACGCCTGGCAACAACACTCGAGTCCTTGTAAACCATCTGCGTTCGCTCACTCTGCGGGCAATGTGCTGCCGTGGCGAATACATGTACGCATATCACGCTTCACGATTACATATCAAAGCCAAGTAAGCCTCCCTAATGTAACAGCACAGAGTGGCATGTGAACGGGCCGGTTTGTACTTAGGGAGAAATGGATTGTATTTAATGTTCTTTTTTGTACATTCCGGTCCGCTGCGTTCGATCATTCAGGCCCAGAAAATTTAGCGGTAAGGACCATCTGTCAATAACGTGGTTTCACTTTGCACAACAATTTAATATTTGGTCACTTATCACTTACAGTTAGTTTTACATAGGTACAGCTAATAACAGACATTGATTATCAAACACATGGAAGTTCACATAATTACACTTGAAATAGACACACAGTTGATAGTACGAATTTGGTGCTAATGGCTAATATCTCTACACGATACTTCAGCGATATTACGTGTAGGAGCGGTACACGGAGCCGAGGGCGCGTACGTGCTGTAAAGATTATGTCGACTCACATTTTTACTGAGCGACTGAAGGGTCGCAAGATTTGGATCGCAGAGCACGTGAGAGCGGGGTTCAGGCGCTAGCCAATCATTACTGAAGATTTGAATTTGTTTTGGAACCTTATATCGGTTATAGCCGTAGTCACTTCTTGGAATCCGCTCCCGTCGACACGTGCGCAACGGTGCGGTATGCCGTTAGCAGTGTCCAGAACCAACGGACCCCGCGAAACAGATAAAATAAACTTACAAGCACTTAGATTATATTGTTACGTTTCTAGGTGGTAAATTAAAAGTCCGGTATTATTTTAACAAAAACGTTTATTTTGTTTCTTAACACAATCACCGAAAACACTTGATTATTTATTTACACTACACTTCTCTTGATTATTTATTTACACTACTCTTCTCTTGATTATTTATTTACACTACTTTTGTCTTACACACTCGCACAGTCCTAAGCACTGGCCACAGTTCACTGCACCGATCACAGTTCGATGCACTGGTCACAGCTCACGTCACTGACCACAGTGTGATGCACTGACCACGGTTCACGTCACTGAGCACAAGCACTGCACGGTTATTCCCCGCGATGCACACACTTCACAGTTCAGCTTCTACTGCGGACTTAAGACTCACTCGCGGTCGCCAGCCGCCGCTTATTTATAGCAATCCGCGCGTACAGGTAGTTCGTGGGGGTGCCGGTCGGTGACGCAATATTGGTTACAATATATAAACTTTCTGCTCTGTTGTGGGCCCGAACAGCATGCGCTATTTCAAATTACAAGCCGTTCAGCAGCGGAGAATATAAATGAAAATATAGAATCCCGTCTTGCTGTGCAAAACGTTGTGGATTTCGCCACTGAGCGGATTGTGCGGAAACGGCGGAAATGCGAGTGTCGCCAGGGATATAATCTGGCGACGGGTGCAGCTAGCTCCTACCGAAGAGAGGGTGGAGCGCCGTGACGCCAGGAGTATGTGGCCGAAGATTAGTGACGCGGGAGCCTATGTCACGGGGCATTTCGGAGGGGGTCTCCAGGTGGTGCCAGCGTGCGGACGTGAGACCAGTCACGGGACATGCAAACGGGTACGTGATTGGCGGGGAGCCACCGCGTCATCGGCGTGGGCGAGAGCCCGTGCTAGCTACAAAATACCGAGATTCGAAGTTCTCCAGTCTTCTGAAACTTTTCGTCGAGCGGTCTTCTGTAATTGCTGTGTCGAGCTTCTGATGTGGCTCCTCGAAGTTTCGCCGTACGGCTGCATAAGTGCTGCCAAGTGTTATTCGGTGACTTTGTCGAGGCGTTCGCCGCCACATGCTCGAAGTAGTGGCCCACATGTGCGGGAGGATTTGCGAGAGCGGCCTCTGCGATTGAGGCGAGGCAGCGGAAGACGCGTGAGTTCTTCCCCGAGGCATCGCTCTGGCCGCGCCGCTCGGGGCGAGTGAGGCCGCCACACCCACGCGCCTTGAAGCGGGACCCGGCTCCGGCGAAACTGTTGCGTGGGGCGATCTACTGATCCCGCGCTCTCTATGGGAGCCCGTCGCCTACCTGCGCCAGCCACGGACAATTGTGTGTGAGATCGCCAAATGGGCACATGAACAGAATGAAAGGTGGAGCGGGAAGGAGGTTATCATTAAATCATAAGGGCGCAGTAGGCGTAATAATGTATAATGTTGCTTGTATAATTATTCTGACCGGTAGCGGTAGGTCAGTGCATCCACTGTCACTGCAGCGCTTCTGTCCGGGAGGTCCTAGGTTCGAGTCCTAATGGCGGCAGGTTTTTCGACACTAGCTTTTCAGCTAGGTCGACTTCAGTCGCTGTCTGGAGAAGAATTCTAGCGGCCGGCTGCTCTGATCGGTAGTTTTCCGTGGTTTCTCCGATCAACACCAGGCGAATGCCGGAGCAGTACCCTAACAAACGGGCCATGGACCGCGCGCGATCTGTCCTTCCTCTTCCTTGTCCTATCCTCTCCCCTTACACACACACACTTACACTAACATGCACTACACTACCACATATCCCGGGAGACCGGTCGGGAGCTTAGAGCTTGTCTCGCCTTGGGCGGTGCCCCGTGGGTGGGAGAGTCCTGGTTAGGGGGAAACCCCACTTTCCGACGGTAGGTCGGCGCCAGATCTCGCCATCCAGCGGGGAAAAATCACCACGCATACCTCGAGAAAAATCATGCACTACACTAACGGGACTAATGGCCAAAGCAGTTGACGTGCGCGGAAACACGAAAAATTCCAATCAAATCAACGAGACCGGTCGGGAGCTTAGAGCTTGTCCCGACTGGGGCGGTGCCCCGCTGGTGGGAGTCCTGGTTAGGGTATAACCCCACTAGCCGACAGTAGGTCGGTGCTGGATCTCGCCATCCAGCGGGGGAAGATCACCGCCATGTTCCGAGACAAAAACATGCACTACACTAACGGGACTAATGACAGAAGCAGTTGACGCGCCCGGAAACACGAAAAAATCAATCAATCAATTATTCTGGGTGGGTCTGATGATTACGTTAAGTGATATTCGTTCTTCAATTAACGTATTTTAATGACTAGAAAATTTGGAATCTCGTGCTTGCATACCTTCTTAATCCTTTGCCAGATCTTACATGTGGCGACGCAGGTGAGTGCTCACAACCAACTGGCAGCCGGGCAAACAGCCAGTCTACAAGGAAGAGGGCAAAATGTTACGCTACATTTTCCTAGCTAAGCAAACATGAAAATAAACATTCCCCGATTTGAATTCTTCTCGAATCCAGTGTGGGATTGTCACTGTTGACGGAGCTATTCGGACGAGGGGCGATCGCTTCCGCGTTCGTTCAGCGGCCTCAGGCAGGTAAATTTCCGCAGAGTAGCGTCTAACAGGTCAGCGGTTCCAGGCAACGCCCGTCCTGACAGAGGTCGGAGGTCACAATTGACGCCCGCTACGTCGGTGCGCGCAATACGAAGTTTTCTTTAATATAGAATAATAAAAAATTATAATTTCGGGGGACATGGAATTCTATTCTGGCAATGTTCAATGTTTGAGTCTAATTATCAGAATCTATTGAATTTTCATTATTTTTAATTTATTTTATAAAAATATTTTCTCATAATTAATTTTTACGCGTTTTCTAGTAAAGTTTTGCAGAATGGATAATACTAAGGACCTTGATTAACAACTCTCGAAATTTTCAATTTCCTATTATAAATATAAATTGAAAAAAGATAATTTAGTATTATAATATTAACTTCCGGGATATGCGAATTAAAGATGCAACCCTCCGAACACATCAGCTCGATAACTTGTCTCATCAGAACAAAGATTTTCCAATATTTACTTCCTCTTGAGACTTTCCTTTTTGTTGATTAGTTTCACAACATAAAGTTTTCAATTTACTTTCTGTATGACTAAGTCTTTCAGTATTTATGCTCTGCATTGTGTAACAGCCAATCCACGTAAAATCGCACAAAGAAGACCAAAATTTGACCTTCATCTTTTTAATTATTTTCTAATTTTTTCTATTTATTATATGGATCAAATAAGTTTACACGTGTATTTTTATTTTTTCTAACTTTATTATTTTCGGAAATATTGCATAATGAAATTTTAAAAATACATCACTAATTAAAAATATATATTTGAAAAACTCCTTCAAATTCCATTCAAAATGTTAAATTATGAGGTTTTGCAAAATATTTAATTTCCTAAATTTTCAAATTTAAAAAATGAAATTTTTATTATTTGATTATGATTAAATTAAATACTTTTGTAAACTCGGTGAGCTAAAATTTTAAAAATTATTAATAAAACACTAAAGTATTGTTGACAACTCCAGAAAAAATTAAAGTGGGATCTCAGTAACTTTAAGAAATATTGTTTTTTTACAACCAGTGTGCAGTAGATTGCTGCAACAGATGCGTTTCTTGCGTTACTGGCGATGGGTTTCTTTGGATGAAGCCGGAATGTAAGTACTTCTTGAAGAAGTACAACTTAAAGATTGTGTTTAGTTATTACATGACGGATTCTTGACTGACATTATGGCTGATATTTTGTAATTTTCTGCCCCTCATTACGCACTTCAAATATTTGTACTCGCTTACCTTAGAATTTCTGAACTTTCGACACAATGCGCAGTTCTAATACCTTAGCGAATTTACTTTCAGGTCTGGACAAAATTCTATTTTCTTTATCCAACTTTTTAACCACTTTTATCACATTTTTGGTTGCTGCGAAGTGTCGTTTAATTTTATTGTATCTTCAACTTTAAAAAATTGTCAACATTTGAATTTTTAATGTCTTGTGATCTGTTGAGTAAAAGGAATCGTTAAGTTTCTTAATAATGTCTTTCTTGTCTGAGTTTTCAATTGACGGCGAAGGATCTTTAGTGTGAAAAAAATATCTGTGGTAGCACTTTGTACTGACTGAAATTTCTCATGGGAATACCGTTTTTGTTGAAATTTTCTTTTCTTCACGGGGATATTTCCAAATGCAATTAAACTCTTATTTATCTTCTCTGCATTCATTTCGCAGGCACATGACGAACTATCTGATGAGCTTAAATTGTCATTTCCCTGATTTCTACTGTTTTCACTATATTCACTAGACTTACCGCTACTTTCGTTAATGCCATGGGAGCCACTGATCTCGACGCTCTCTTTACTAACAAGAAGCATTTTTGGAAGCCAACTCCCTTTTTTCCGACATGAATCACAAATTCACCAATCTAATGACTCCTCTAAATCAAGTTTCACTAGTAAATCGTGGTTTACGCTACTTCGAGATTTTCTTTTCTTAAAATCGTGATCAGAAAGATTAAATTGATTGAAACATCTGTCGTATCTCATACGGCGATTGCCACTCATATTGCACAGTGTACGCACGATCCACAGAACAAACTCTAGCACTTTTTTCTTTATAAGATGTGTATTGCGAATGATGCTTAGAAAATTTTACTCAAGTCCCTGTTGTATTTCACCAGCAAGGTCAGGAGGGCACCCCATTCCTAGAACACAAAGGAACTCAGCAGTAAAATTCGTTTCGCTGACGCGACGAAAAGCAGTGGTAGAATTCGTTTCGCTGTCACCCACCCCTTCTGGGGACAGAGTGAACAGATGAGTTACTAATATTTCTTGAAACTCAAATCAAGCAGTGGTCATTCTTTTCGACATTTGTATCAAAGACTCATAAAACGCAATTCGTTAGAGCAGGGGCAAGAAGCGCGCGCCCGCATACGAGGAGCGTTCATAAAGTTCATACCTTAGGATGAAATGAGAAAAAAGATAGAAATATCAGGTTTTGCGAATTTATTACTCCTTTTTGACATAAGTTCCCTGCAAGTTCATACATTTTTCCCAGCATGTATAACTTGTCTTATGCGATTGTTATAAAAGTCCTGCGTTTGGCTCTAAAAAGTTTTCCACCGCAGCAAATCACATGATCATCATTGAAAAAATGTAATCCATGCAGCGATTATTTCAATTTTCTAAAAAGAAAGAAATCGATCGGTGTCAAATCTGGCGAATATGGAGGAAGTGGTAGAATTTCGTAGCGTAGGTGCGAACAATGGGCGACAGTTGCTTGAGCGGTGTGAGCAGGGGCATTCTCACACAACAGTCGCACACCTCTTGCAATCATTCCTCGCCTTTTCCACTAAATCTCTTTACGCTTTTTCGTCAATAGTTCTTGATAACACTGAGAAGTAGTCGTCTGGCCTTTTCTGACACAATCCGTTGAGATGAAACCGCGACAATCCCGCAAAAAAAAAAAAAAACCTCACCTTCCCAGGCGAGAACTGCTTTTCTTTGCTTTGCCTTCTTTGGTGCAGGCGCTTCCATTGTTGCGTCATTTCTTTTGTTTCTGGGTCGTAATGGTGAACCCAGCATTCGTCCACTGGAATAAGACGGCTGAAAACTCGTCTTGGTCTGCAACCTCGCTACCGCGAATGTCACACGCGGATGTCACGCTTTGAACGGGTGTCAGCAAACGAGGGACCCATCTGGCTGACACTTTCGTCATGTGCATTACATCATGCAAGATGCTGTGCACTGATCCTTGACTAAGATTAACCTCTCTAGCCATTGTTTGAATTCACCTCTCAGCCTAACACCACCTAACACCAAATTTTCCACCAGTAGGATGATCCGTGGTTCCTCCATCAAAGGCGTTCTGCCGCTACGTGGTGGGCCTTCCAGCTCTTTGTGCCCACTCTGAAACAATCTTTTCCGCTTGTTTACTGTCTCATGTGCTAGTGCATTATCCTCGTACACCTTCACTATTTCCTCATAAATTTTCTTCCCCGATTTTTCTTGGAAATGTAAATGACGAATCAGGACACGCGCGGAGACATTACATAGCAAAGCAGCCATCTTGATTGTTTACGCTCCAGCGACGCTATCAAGAGGCCCAACATAGACACATATGCACAGAAAATAGATGAAGAAATTACGCTTTGAATGCATGCACATCCATTCGAATTTTCGCACTGTTTCTGATTAAAGGTACGAACTTTATGAACGCCCTTCGTACTTACAATAGATTTTTTTTTAGATCCGTTCGTGTTCAGTGCCCACTTTTTTCTTGTGTTTTGTAGAAAATTGAATAAGAAAAACGCCTATATTTTTTATAAAGTAATTTACAGAGGAATAAAATACGCATGTCAAAGTATTAACTGAAACAAACCAGGAATTTTTATGTTAAGGATATTCGGAGCATCAATCAAATATATTTTGGGAAGTACGCATACATTCCAAAATTTAACATAGGCATAGCTATACAAATTATCAATTTTCAGATAAATAAAGAAACATGTGTCTCCTTTTTTGATGTCCAGATTTAATAAAAAATATCAAACATTAAAAAAAAAAACGTGTCAATTCTTGTGCGATTTGACGTGAAATGGCTCGTATTTGAATTTGTTTCGCTGTCACCCATCCATTCTGGGAGTAGAGTAAACATCTGAAATACTAATAACTCTTGAAACCCTAATCAGGCAGACGGTCATTCTTTTTATAGTTCTTCAGCACTTGGAACAAAGACTGACCGAACTTTATTTGCTAGTCACTGGGTAGGCAGAGCGCACCCTCATACTTAAAATTTATTCTTTAAAACTGTATGTGAAGAGTGTCCACTTTTCTTAGTGTATTTTATAGAAACTTGAATGAGGAATACGCCTACATTTTAAAAAAAATTATCTCGTCGAGTTTATATAGAGATTTTCATTAAAAAAACAACAACAATTTTTAAATGAAATATTTATTTTTTGAAAAATATATTCATAGGAGAATAAAATACACATTTCAAAGTATTAAGTGCAACAAGTCAGGAATTTTAATATTAAGTACTTTCGGAGCAACAATTGATCATATTTTATGAAGAACGCTTAAATTCCAAAATTTAATATATTCATAACTACACAAATAATCAATTTTCAGGCAAATAAAAAAACACGTGTATCTTTTTTGATTTAAGAAAAAACATGATCGTATATTTAAAAAAAAGTCGTGTCAACTCTTGTGTGATTTGACGTGGAATGGCTTATCTAACAGTATTGGAGCAAACACCTAAACCGAATGAGAGAACGTCACACACAAATAATAAAAAAAATGAGAGACGTCACACATAAATAAAAAAAACTTGTAAGAATGATATCCACATAATACAAACGCCAAATAAAAGAGAAAATATTTAATATGAATAAAACATAAAATACCAAAAAGCTATTTTTTGACTGCATAATCTTTCTTTGTCCTCTTAATTGAAAAATAATTCGTTCTCTATTCTCATTTTACTTAGTTAATGATGATGTAATCTTATTTTCTGTTATATGAATCCACTTAACAATTTCCCAGAAAGAATCAATTAATGCATTTGTTTTTCAAGAAAGAATCAATTACCCCGTCTTTACCTCTTGAATGTAGTCTGAAAAAGTAATGAAGCATGACTTAAAAAAAAAAACTTAAAATAGTAACAGGATGAGAGTGATGTTTACATGCCATTTCAATTACTTTTTTGTAAAGGCTAGGCACATTTTATGAATTTCTCTTTTGACGACACACGAAATACGAAAATGGGAAATATGTTGTTTTTGAAAAAAAAAACACAAATATTTTTAAGACGCAATATTTAAAAGAATTTTTTTATGTTTCATTGACTTGTAACAAGATTATGATTATTTTGGTATTTGGCTGCATTTAAAATACTGTGACACATTTTGGGGCTAAAGCTCATTGGTCGAAGACGGATGGGCTGAGCAACAGGACTCCCAGTTCCTTGCATCTAGTACAGTACACCATGATGTAAGTGTGGACGTTGATTCGTTCGCGAAGTAGCTTCAGTACCAGTCGCTCTATATATTGTGCTACAATAATTGAAGTTAAGATCTGTGGGTGAAAGGGGCGAAAAATTGTATGAAGATCGGAGGTTATTATGGTTACTGATAATTTAGTTTCCATGTGGATGAAATTTGAGTGATTATTGTAAATCATTCCGCCGATCTATGGCTCATTACTTTAGTGTGTCTTACGTTACTGAAAAAAATGAGTGAAAGGTATGTAAACGATAGGTACTTTTCCAAAATACATATTTCTCGCCCCCTTTTAAACGTTCTCGTTTTTTAACCATGATCATCCTGCAAAACTAGGGCTATATTATTAATATTGTATTTCTGTAATACTTGCATTTCAAACTACAGATGATTCAAAATTTCAGGAATCAATAAACGTTTGCTTTTGTCGTTATTAGGTTCCAACTGTTAGAATGAAGACAACGATTTTTTATCTTTTTTAAGTTGAACAATAATAGTTATATTAGAAATTGAGTTTTCTTTTGGAGTTAAGGAAGCCCTCATTTATTGGAAAGATGTTGAGGGGTTACATTTTTTATTTGAATACAAAGTTCAAACATTCAATTTTTACTGTGGTGCTCGCCAGATTCGTGTTAATTGTTTGGTTTGAAATTTTGACTACAGGAATATGGAGCAGCAAGTGTCAGTTAAATCAGAAAGAGGGTGGACAACGAAGAACTTAATTGGAAATAATGTAAGTGAATAATTTATTTTGATATATCTATGAGGCCTTGTATAAATATGTAATATATAATTAATAATAAATTAAAATTTTGTTGCATCTTCAGTGCTTTTAAAACTTTCTTTTCCTGTGACTTGACTGTCCCACTTGGGTACAGAACAGTTTGAAAAGAACAATATGTTGATGTCACTGAATAATGGTTATTGTTTGTTATTAAAAGCTGATAGTGAGAATGTGAATGAGTAAAAATTAACTGAATGTTAATTTTTTTTTATTTGCATTCTCTCAATCAACTTTTTGAAAATATGTTTTCAGTTTTCTTTATTTAAAGTACCTCGTAAAATAAAATTTGTTATTAAGCAATTTAGTAAAGTGGTGAGCGGAATGTATTTTTGTATTGGATGGGTTTATGAAGGGAGGGAGGATTCAGCCTTTTTATAGAAAGTAGTGTTCAATTTTACCAAGTTTCGAGTTAACCTTGCAGTAAATAAAATTTAGAATCCATCGTAGTATATGTCACGTTTTGTGTTCAGGTTTCATTGTTTAAGTTTGAATTTGATCTCATAGTTCATATGCTACAATATACTTTCATATACTTCTTGTAAGCTTGTAGATAATAGCAAACTGAATTAATAGTTAAGTTGTTTCGAAATGTTGTCTGGTAAACTACAGCCACTGATTCTTTTTCATATATATTTTATTGGTAAGTCTCCATACTTACGTATTATTAAATTTAAATTGCAGTGGTCAAGTGGCATGTACTAGCTTGAGTGATTCACAATTTAAGTATCAGCCTCCAAATGATGGAAGTAGTTTTCCAGATGATATTTCAGAACCAGTTTCACAGAATGTTTCACAACACTTTTGATGTGAATTGCAGCCAGATTGTTATAAGTGTGCACTCTCTGTACCATTCATGAGGTGATGTATTCGTTAATGAAAACAAACAACAGTTGTGAACATCATGTAAATTATAAAGGAGAAGAGAAAGCATTAGTTGTAGGTATGTGTGAATTTTTCCTATGATTCCAGTTATATGTTAATGTCTATTTGAAAGAATTAGAAACTTGCAGTCTAAAGATGAATATTAGTGTAATTTGTCTAGTGTAATTGAAGTATGAAAATTAAAATTTTCTGAACTGTGTTAGAAATACAGCAGCTTTGCAGTTGTCTCCTCCATAGGTATGGGCGATTATTGAAAACTGTTTAATATGTAATCAATTAATTTCTTTGTTCGATTAATGTGCATCAATTGATTGATAATATTATGGAATAAATTTTCTCTTGTTTTAAATAGTGCCTGTAAAACAAAAATAATTTATTTTTAGATTGTGCCTATGATGGCAAAATGAACTAATATCTTTGACCCCAGTGAATAAGCTGATAAGTCAAAAAAAACTTAATTTTACAGGAGAGCAAAAAACAACTTTAAACTAATGCTGTAAATCAGAGTTTAATGATATTCAAATAAAATCTATACACAAATAGTTTCGTTTATGTCACCTTTGTTTGAATATCATTAATCCGTGATTTATTTCAGTTAAGTTTTTTGCTCCTCTTTAAAACTAAGGGTTTATGACTTGTCTGATTATTCACCAGGATCAAAGATATAGATGTTGAGATATTAAACTATTTTGATCAAATTGATTTTTTAAAACATTTTACGCTACATGTACTCATGAGACAAATAACTACAATCAAGTTTAGAATTAACATTTCTGGGTATTGTTTGGAAATGGTAAAATCAATAACTACAATCTAGCACATTTGGTTTTGGCATGCCTAGGGGTCCCATTACAAAACAATTCTAGGGGAATTTGTAAATCCATTTTTTTTATTTTTTCATTCATATTTCATTCCAAATATGCCATAACCAAAATATAAGACCATTTATAGTAACTTCTTTGTTTTTAATTTTTTGCTAACATTAAATCAATTGCTTATGTTTGTCTATTCTTTTTACATACGTAATCAGAGGGAGATAAAATATGAATTCTGGTGAAGTTTGTGTTTAGAGGGCTGTTTATATATTTTGTTTGCCTTTAGGATTAATTGGTGTAAAAATAATCGATTAAATTTTTTGATTAATTAAATAGGTTGTACTTGTTGAGATTAAATCGCCTATCCCTACTCCTACTCTCACCTTCTCGAACAGAGTACTGTTGCATGCATTGCTTTTCATACCTCTTGACTTTTTATTATATGAAATGAATTAAATGTGATCAAAAGTAGTCTAATTATTTTTGTGATGTTTAGCTCGTACTTCCTCAAGCATACAGTAGTCTTAGGCTATCAGGGAATTGAACCAGATAATGAATGCCATCTGAAAATATTCGTATTGAGAATCTTATTGTGTGTAGGACTTGTTTAGACAAGTAGTACTATTGGAACTTGGGGTTTGGAAGCATCAATCTTGAAGTAAAGCAATCCTTCTGGTATAATATACTATTCCACTATTGGAAAAAATATTGTTTATGATTACATTTGTTCTGTTTTATAGCTGTGTTATATACTCTAGTTTTTTGAAAAGTGCAAGAAGTATATTGAGTAATAAATTTGAATAATATTAAATAGATGCTTTTTTAAGTACATTTTTGTATTAAGTATTCTTGTATTAAGATGAAGTTTTATAGAATGTGAATTTTTATGGATAATTGTATCAGGCAAGTTATTGCTTTTTGTTTTTATTATTTTGTAAAACTACGTGCAAATTGTCTGTTAATTTGGAATAAATAAATACTTGTGGGCTCCATGATAATGCGGTGTCATTGTGGACGGTGAACTTAGTTTAAAATAAATATTCTGAATTAAAATTAATGATTTTAATGACATGATAAGTTGCAACCAGGCATGGACATACTTTGAGAACACAAATTCCAATCGCGATTTTCTGATTTGAAAATACCTATATTAGGCCAATGTTCGTTATTTTCACAATTATGCTTTTTTCTTATATTAAGATTCTTATGTTCTTTGTTGATAGTTGTCATTTGTTTTCTAGAATATTGTTTAATATTGTTATCATAATAAAATAATAAGGGTAATAATAGTTTGTTAGATTTTTGTTGGTAGAAGATTAATTATACAACACAAAAGAAAGGATGGAAATATTAGATTCAAATTTGTTAACAATGTATTTGTATGGAGTGTTCTATCCATTAATGTTAAATAGAATGATATTTGAAATTTCAACTTTAATGTGATTCACTAAAAATAATGTTGACAAAATATATCCATTGGAGAGAAAATGGCGAGAAGGGCAGGTGGAGTAGAGTTTAGATGAGAGATTCTTAAAATTTTCAGCCTCCCTCCCCTCACGATATACTACAAAATCGGGACCTATAGAATGTATATACATTTAGTATTATAATTATCAGTTTGTGTATTATCATAAAAAGTATAATAATCCTATTCAGGGTAATACTCAAAGAAAGCAAAAGCTTTTTGTTTATTTTTTTACAGTTTTCTGTTCTTACAAAGCAACTTTCAAACAAATGGTTATTTTTGTTTAATTGTGAAAATTCATTACAAATTTGACGTAAATTCAATAAGTTTAAAATTAAGACTCACTTTAAAAAGGTTCTCTTTTACTAATAATAAACACTATATTGACTTTTCACACTTGCTCCTTTCATGTCCTTTTTTATAGCTTTTGTGCTCATCCGGGATCACACTCCCAATTTGAGAACATCTGGCTTAGATTGTTGTATTAAATGCCTGGGAGTGTGATGTTCAGCTCATTTTACACTAGAGAAATCTGGAAACAAACCAATGGGCACACTGTTGTTTAAAAATTATTAGCATCTTATTATTATCATTATATTATTAGCAGGGAATTATTATTATTTTTTAAATTGCTTCTGAAAACCCCTCAAGGTCATGAAAATCTAGGTCCTGATAATAGCACGTATGCATTGCCATAACTTTTTTTTGAAAAAATCGACTGCATGATTTGTAATGGTAGTGTAGTCGGCAATTGTGCACATGTCAAATTGTAAACAGCAACACGTTTCTTTTTTATATTTTTCTTAGGTGTTTTGGATCAATGAAAAAGCGACACAATTTAAATAGAAGAAAATAGAGTACTGTTATAGTAATATTAAGTATTGTGGTGACAATTTGGATACCATGGAATAATTAGAGAATATTCTAATTACTTTCAAAATTGGCTTTAGTTTCAAGAATGACTTGCACGAATTCTCACAGTTCTTACTTATTGCAAATATTAAAACAGGAAATCTGAAAAAATTGTGACAATTAGCAAAAGAAGATATTTTCATCACTTCAAATTATTATATTACCCCAACAAAAATATTACCAGATATATTTCTTATTATCCCATGTAGAGGGATAGGAGGACTGGAACAGCTAAAAATTAATATTTTGGTTTAATGAATTTGAGTTCTCTATTTTGAAAATCATATCTATAAGTTTTGGGTTAATTTAAAATTAGTCAGAAAATGTGTTTTTCACAGGAGTATGAACTTCCACTGCTCTTAATACTCATTTGCATTACTATTACCTCATGGAACCCTAAATTTTTGCCAATTTATCATCACTGTCTAGAAAGAATCTGGAGTGATATTTTTATAGTAGTAATGTTCCAAGACCCTGTAAGTAAATTAATTTCTTAATTGCTGAATGTAAGCATGACTTGACTGAGTTTGTGTGTAGAGAAACAATATTCATTTTTGGGTATGTAGTGATAAAAGCTTTGATAGTGAACTCTCATGTTTGGAGTATCTGCTTTTTATAAGAATTCACTTATTTGTGAGAATTATTTTAGAGTTGATTATCTGTAAAGTAGTCCTTTGTGCTTTTAACTATTAAAAATATTTTCTTTTTAATTTAGTCTTGGGTATAATTTTTGCCCATTTTATTAACCTTATTTTTCTTGCAGTTAATTGTATTAGTATCATTTGTTCACCAGCAGGTAAACTGTAGAAGGACTAGAAAAATTTTCAAAAAGTATATCTCTCTGGAAAAATATTGGAATTTTCATTTTTTAGTTTGTATGTACTCCATTTTTTGGAATTACTTAATTTTCATGAAAGTGCCTTAGGAAATGGGGCTAATTGATGAATGAATTTGTTTAGATTTTATCACTTGTATTTTAAGATATATTGAGGCAGATTTACTTTTCTGAAACGGAACCATACATATTTTTTTAATCTATCGTGGTGAGCGTAAAAAGATGAATCCAGTGTTATTCCTATTGTCATGTGTTAAATTAGAATTTTTTTTCAGTAATTGTGATTTTTGTGCGACTTGTGTTTATTATACGTTTTAAATGTAATAGTCCATCAAATAAGGTTGCGCTGCGCTCTCCCTGCTAGCATGTGCTTGGAGTGTTACAATATTTGTTAAATATGAGTTGCAAAAAATCAAAATTACGCAAGATAATGCTTATCTAATATATGAAAATATGTATATCATTGAATACGTCTTTTTAAGCTCATCGTGGTAAAATAAAATTGTATAATTCCATTTAAAAAACCAAAGTTACCTCAATATCTCAAAAAATGCAAATGAGAAAATAGAAATGAATGTGTGTATTACCGAACCCCATTCCCTCGGGCACTTCCGTGAAACCTGTATTGCAATAACTTCAACTGTTCAGAAACAGTAGGAAGTGCTAAAGTTATGTGACTCCCTGATATTGTATATCTGAAATTTAAGGAGGGGCAGTTCCTTATTTAAATGTGCCGTATTTCAAGATGACCTTGGGAAAAAGATTCACTCTTCCAAATCTTAACTGCAAATGCACAATGTCTCTGAGCGGGAGGTCCTAGACATAGTCCCAATGATGACAGATTTATGACGTAGCTATTTGCAACTAGCTGCTCTTATTAGTAGTTTTCCAGGTTTCTGTGATCAGTAACAGGTGAAGGCTGAAGCACCATACTAACAAATGGGCCACGGTCAATTCACGATTTTTCTTTTCTGTTCCTCAACCCCTATGCACACATACACCCTCCCTCCCCCCTGTTTCCCCCTCTCCTTCCTTCCCCCTCTCCTTCCTTCCCCCTCTCCTTCCTTCCCCCTCTCCTTCCTTCCCCCTCTCCTTCCTTCCCCCTCTCCTTCCTTCCCCCCTCTCCTTCCTTCCCCCCTCTCCTTCCTTCCCCCCTCTCCTTCCCTCAGCTCTACTCCTCCCTCTGCCTCCCCCTCCTTCCCTCAGCTCTACCCCTCCCTCTCTGCCTCCCCCTCTCCTTCCCTCAGCTCTACCCCTCCCTCTCTGCCTTCCCTCTCCTCTACCCTCCTCCCCACTCCTCACACCTTTCTCTTTCCCTCATGCTCTCTCACTCGCTCTCACACCCTCCCCAGCACCTCCCCCCACAGCTATACATACCCCCCACACACATACTTGCACACCTACATCCTAATGTGCACTACATGACCACATATGTCAAGAGCTTAGAGCTAGGGGAAATCTGGAAGCCGATGTGCCATTCAGTTCTGGATCACGTAATCCAGCAGGGGAGGAACACCACTACCTCCTGGGATAAAACATTTACTTCTCGAATTCATTTAAATTAATAAAAAGCTTGTTATCCCCCGGCATTCAAAATTCTACCACCGCCTTTGTGAATACTTTACAGGCTTTAATCAGAAGGCAGATTTACCATGATAAAACTGTTAGTTAATTTTATCCTGAGAGGTCTCGTGTTCATATCCCTTTCCCTTTTCAGTTCTTTAAAATTTTGCACACCTTCATGTGGAGATCCTGGTAAATGAAGGGTGTTCTACTGTTTAGGTATATCCCAGCCAGCCTGTGTTTTTACGATTTTACCCTATTTTATGGAAATGTATTTTTTAATTTGAGCAGTTACACTGTCTGAATGGAGTGAAATCCAGGACAGCCTGAATGAGGAATTTATTGAGTGCAGAAAATATGAGGAGTGTTTGATCAGTGGATCCTCCCAAAATCGATTATTCTAATTCTATTCGGATGTGGAATATAGAAAAAAATGCTGAATCTGATAGAATACAGATTTTTTCAGAAATGAGTGAAGAGCAGCTCTGTAATATTGTCTTCCAGGAAGTACACTACCTATTGAAAGAATTTTCTTTTCAATGAACAGAGTGGTCTAAGAAAAAATTCAGATTAAGTATCGAGGCCATGAGGTCTGTGTTAATAGTAAAGCAAACTTCTGCCCTGCAGTGTGAAAAGTTTGATAGTAGTTAGTAAGAAATTGCAGAAGTGTTTATGGTACAAATGTGAAAAACGACATGCCCCTTTAACTATTTTTCATGCTAATATGGTTGTATTATTGAATGCTTTTCTTGTATTTGTGAATACAGAATGCAAATATAACCTTGTCCTGTTTTTGCAATCCCCATTCCTCGTTTGTCTCAAACAAATTTAGTCAGCTTATGTATATGCGAATATAATAATTTGGTACTGCATGCAGATAAATGTGCTGATGTATGCATTTATGAAAGAACTTTTAACTTCAATGACATCGTGTTTCAGGAGCTTCCGGATGTGAAAGTCGATGTTGCAATTGGAGAACACGAGCCGCATCCAGAAACCTATTTCGAGCCAGAGTCCCAGTTAGTACATTCTTAATCATTTTAGCTAAAATAAAAAACTTAAAATAAAACCGGGTGTGGACAACACGTAAGCAGAGTTAAAATGAAATTGCTTTTGTTTGAATTTAATTTTGTCTTGTTACGTAATGAGTGGGTTGTGAATGTTGCACAGAAATACAATCTCTGATTGCATAAGTGTGTGCACACTGTGGTTCCCCTGAAATTTTTTGATAGGGGCCATTGTTTTTGAAGGGAATAGCCTTACGTATTAAAACATTTTATTTTCTTAAATGTGTTCTATCCTTGAATTTCCTCTTCCGATCTGAAAATTTGGAAATTGTTATTACCTTTCTTGAAGAGGCTCTGCAACGATCTGTGCAAATGGTTTAACATAGAATAAATTGAACTTATTAATCACATCATTGAAGTTATAATTTCATTCTCCTTGCAGTAAATTTGTATTAATGAATGTGTAGTAAATCAGAAAATTCATTGGAAAAGGGGGCCCAGTAACACACACATGGGGACAGAGACATGCAGAGGCACACACACAAACTCACGCACACACACAGACCACACACAAGTACACAGACATACACAGCCCCCCCCACACACACACACACACACAGAAGTACACATATGTTCGTACATACAGACACACGCACCACACACACACACCACGCCACCACACACCACACACGCACCACACACACACCACGCACCACACACACACACCACGCACCACACACACACCACGCACCACACACACACCACGCACCACACACACACCACGCACCACACACACACACCACGCACCACACACACACCCACGCACCACACACACACACCACGCACACACACACACACCACGCACCACACACACACACGCACCACACACACACCACGCACCACACACACACCACGCACCACACACACACCACGCACCGCAGACACACCACGCACCGCAGACACACCACGCACCGCAGACACACCACGCACCGCAGACACACCACGCACCAGCAGACACCACGCACCCAGACACACCACGCACCGCAGACACACCACGCACCGCAGACACACCACGCACCGCAGACACACCACGCACGCAGACACACCACGACCGCAGACACACCACGCACCAGAACACCACGACCGCAGACACACCACGACGCAACACCACGACCGCAGACACACCACGCACGAACACACACGCACGCAGAACACGCACGAACACACACCAATGAAAAACTAGATACACCCTCAGGATCTGCATGCCTATCTTTGACAAAAGAACCATATAATTATAAAAATGTTGCAGTGAAGGTTTCAACAGGATGAGAATGTGAAGAATGCCTTCATACCTTTTAAACCAGTTGTGTGGAATGTGGAACACGGGAACGAGAAAAACTAGATACACCCATTTTCAGACACTAAACTCCCTTCAGTTGTTTTACTTTTTCATTTGCTACGTATGTTGTGTAGAGAAAATTAGGTAAAGCTGTAGCGGAAAACAGCAACTTTTTGGCAGAAAAAATTGTATTGTTTATACCTGATAATGAAAAAGGGAATAATCATATTCCTACGTCAGTAAATTACTTCCTCCAACACAATTGTGTAATCAGAATCTACATTTCATGAATTTTTGATACCAAAAAATTGGTGAAGCAAAATGCCTGTTCGTTCGTCTGTCTACAAACAAAACTTTGCATCAATGTTGATATTCTTCAGTAGATCTGGCCAATGTTGCAGCCTCTTGTATTTGATACCGATGTTTACACTTTTGGGGATACTTTACACGAAGCTTCAAAGACATTTTGTAATTTTTCTCAAAAATGGCTCCAAACTTTTTGATTAAACTTTGTCCTTGGATATCGTAAAAGAATTTTAACTAGTGGTGCTGCAACAACATGGACTACTTTCTCATACTAACGGTTACGTAAAATTATAATGCCGCAATTTCTGTCCATATAAACACATCTCGCCCATCACTTCTAAATCTCTTTACATATTGTAATATATTAGGTGCGAAAAATTCATTTACAGGTAACTCCATTCCATACACCCAGAAACGTCATTCAACACTGATAAGTTATTCTGAGAATTTCAAATTCTTGTGTCGTGGCATTCCATTATTGCATTTTAACGTGATTATTTAATGTGATACATTTGCTTGCGAGCTAAGTTGAATTCAGCTGCTGTCTGGAGAATTCTAGCGGCTGGCTGTTCTGATGTTTAGTTTTTCATGGTTTCTCCAATCAACACCAGGCAAATGCTGGAGCAATACCTTACAAATCGGCCGTGGACTCTGAGATAATTCCTTTCTCTTCCTTATCGTTTTCTCCCCCTTTACTTACGCATACACATATATGTACTGCACTACCTTGCACGTTAGTAGCTTCAAGTTTGTCCCAGCTGAGGCGCTGCATGCTGGTGGGAGATACCTGGTTGGGAAAAATGTGCGCATAGGTCGGCAGCGGATCTCCACTTTTAGTGGGGAAATGTCACTGCCACCTCCTGTGACAAATACATGCAGTACACTTACTGGACTAATGACCTTAGCAGTTGCTGTTCCTGGAATCATCTATCAACAAAGCCCTTTCCAACATATTGAACTAAAGCTTCGGAGTGAAAAGATGCAGACTCATGTGCAACTGCAGTATTTCTTATAAATATTGTTTTGCTTTAAAAAAATGCTATAGTTGAATTAGTGGCCTGCAATGGCAAAAATGGTGTTTGAATGTGTGTAAAATGGGAGTCTTGTCGCAGCAAAAATTGGCTATTTTAAGGAATAGGTTAATGACTTATCTTGTAGATTTGTAAAAGTATTCTGACCTTTTTGTTTAAAAGAGATACTGCTATAAAAAATTTTAAATTTTGACATTTCGATGCTAATTGGGGTCTTTTTCAAAATATCTAAAGTAATAATATAATATCTTGTTCTAAAGATTAAATCAATAAAACTAAAATATATTTGATTTATATTATTCTGTTTTATTATTTGTAATTTACAAACATTATTGATTTATCATATCTTATTATTTTTAGATTTTTTATAAAGACCCCAATTAATGCAGAAACATCGAGAAGTCAATAAATTATTTGAAAAACTAATTTTGCATTGTCTGAATACTTTTACAAATTTGCAAAAATTGGTAAATGAAAATTCGTTCTGAAATGGCACACGAGAAAACTGAAGCTTCTTTCTTCTTTGTTTCAAAACATCAGCTGTGTTGAAAGCAGTGATGAATTGAGAATGAGAATTTACTTGTGATATCACATATGAGAAATTGGTGATTAATGTGATCAAATATTTTTCAGTGAAAATCGAAACTCATTGTTTTGGATTTTTCATGAGCCTAGATATTTACCACAGCAATTGACATCTCTTGGCATGAAACTGCTTAGTTTTCCAACGATTTATACTTTTATTGGATATTAGTAATACAGATGAAGTAAATCCGGAAGTTTGAAAGTGTGAAACTTTAGGGAGAAAATCAGGTTGAAGCTGAAAACTTCATTCATAAAAATTCCAAATAACACTTGGTGCACTGAGCATTAAAAGAGAGACATTTAAAAACACATTTACAGTATTATTTACAAGTTGCCCTTACTTCGTAAGAAGAGAAAGTATGGTTGGCTAGTGGAAATATGCGACTTTTTGTCAGGGAAGCTATTATTGTGAACGAAAATGTGGATAAATCTTGTCCCTACATTTAGGAAGTTACTTCCTCTAATGCATTATGTAGGCAGAATCTGTTTTGTGGGTCCTGGATACTGAAAAATTGATTGAGGCAAAACATGTCTGTTGGTCGGCTGTCTACGATCAACGCTGGTGCCAAAACCGTTCAGCCAATTTACTCCATAATTGGTATTTCCAATCGATTTAAATAAACTCAAGGCTCACTAAGTTTGAAACGGATATTTTACTTTTGGGGGTAATTTAAACGAAGCCTTAATAATTTCAATTTTTCTCAATAATTGCTCCAGTTTTTTTCTATTAAATTTAGCCCTCAGCTTAGCAGATGCTTAAAAGTATGGTGCAAGTCTTTTTCGTTGAAATACCACATTTTTTGAAGATTGCAATAGTTAAATTTTTTCAGCTTCTTCCTACACCTCCTATTGAAAACTGGGACAATCTGTTCATAGACATCTTCAAAAAAGGTTATACTTCATTTTTTGAAAATGAAGTATAACCTTTTTTGTTTTTGCGTGTTTTAGTGTGAAATACAGGCAATTTAAAAACATCATTAAACATTTATTTTCTCAACAACGGGTTTAAATTTTTTCTTAAGTTCTCTCCTTGTATGTATCAAGACTAAAAAATGGTGCTAATCTTATTTCAGGCGCTCTGTTTTCTTAAATTGCAAAAAGTTAACATCCTAAAAATAGAGTATTGAAGATATAGGTTTATAGAGTATTTCTGTTTTACAGAAATCAGCTCTCCAAAAATGTCATGTACAATTCTTTAAAAAAAATGAGTGCTTTAAATGAAATGCCTCGATCGCGTTAGAGAGGTTTAGGACACTGAAAAATGTGATGCTTGCTTGATTCTGCTCATCAAGGCAAACAGTTTTGCACTGTTTTTAGCCAGATCCTTCAAAAACGTTCAGGGGGAAAAATAAAAACTAGTGCTTTAACAGCACATACTTTCTCGCATTATTCCAAACGGCAACGTAATATTGAAATATTCATTTTCTGCACTACTTATACCTCAGCTTTTTTAAAAAACCAGTTGAACCAATTCATTTCAATAGTCAGAAGCAGCAATCCTTTCTTACTTTGACAAATGAAACATTTGACTGTAACAGTATTCACAGCAAATTATACAGAAGCGATCAACGCACTGTTGCCAGCACAACATTGTCAAAAGTATGTGCATTCTTTTGGTGAATAATACCAATTCTTGGCAAAAATGCTTATTTCCGTCTATTCAAATTTCAATTTCAGTTTCTTTTAAAAACAATTGTTTATCAGTTAGTCATAGTACAACATACACAGGCTGAAATGTGCGTAGATAAGTGACCTTTCGTTCAGTGAACATATGTATGTTCTATACCTCCAAACATGGACAAAAAATATGAATTATCAGATAGGTTTCGAATAATTTCTAAAAGGTTTATTTGGAAACACAAGTTTGACTAAATAAAACCGCTGTATCTTATCATCGACACTATCTCGTTGTTCAACAATAATGAGCTTTTTAAGTATTGATTGCAGCATTGTTGCGCAAATTTCAATTTGCGGATTGATACAAATTGTAGAATAAAGAAAAAAGAAAAAGTGCGAGAAAGTAAAAAGAGAATTATTTTTCGTATTGTATTCTTTCACTTTTTCTCATGGCTCGTAGTTGGTGGGACACCTGTGTACTTTATTAATTTCAAGCATAAAATAATGTAGAAACTACTAATTTTTTGTAAAAATTGTACATGACCTTATTTATAAAGCTAATTTTGTACAACAGAGAAACGTTTGAGGCAAAAATTCCTATTTTCAATTTTGTAGTTTTGAAATTTATTTTTTGCAATTTACAAGAAACCGTGCAATACCCGAAAATGGGATTAATGCCAGATTTTTTTACCGTCCCTTATTACATATGCGGCTTAATGAAAAATTGGAGCTGTTTTTGAGAAAAGCTTAAAAATTGCCTTTCTTTTGGTCAAAATTATACGAAAAGTACTGATATTTGCGAAACGTTGAAAAGACCTTATTTCACCATTAGTCTATAAGAAACAGATTTCATGTAGAAAAAAATGTCTTATCTTCAATATTACATTTGTAGACAGATGCTGAAAAAATTTTGAATTTTGTAATTTTCGAAAAATTAGGGATTTTAACGAAAATGTAACCTCCACTATTCTCTTAAACGTCCTTCATACTATCCAACAACACAATTTAATCAAAATATTCTGAGCCAATTTTTTGAAAATGTCCAAGGGTACCTCCAGAATTAAAATATCGGTTTTGAACTATTGGCAGCGACATCAGCCAGAAAGATTGGGGAATATCAATTTTGAAGAAAATTGACTGAATGGTTTATGCACTAGTGCTGCTGAAACATTTAGTCATCAATCGATTTTTCGGTTTCAAGGACGCATACATCGGATTCTGGCTACACCACGTGTTAGAGGATTTTTTTGTACATGTGGAACTACGTACTGCAATGTCTATGTGTAGAAAAGTCGCTTCTTCTTCGGTACACGATTACAATACTTTCTCCAATACATTAGTAAGTGCGAGAAAGTAAAAACAAACTTTTTTGAGGGTGTGTGTTTTTAAGGCACCTTCATTGGTGAAATTGTGTTAATAATTTCCTTTCTGGACTATGTGGACTCTTGGCATTGTTCATAACATTGAAGATATTTAAACCCAATTATGTAATAAAACACAATTTAAAAAAAATAATGTCTTTGAATATTTTGGAAAGCTAAATGAAGACGTAGTTATTAGGACATGATAATGACACAAGCAAGCTAACCCGAACTTTATAATTATCTGTGTTAATTGTAATTGAAATTGTTTAGTTGAGACATATTTATTACTTTTGTACTATATTTCTAGAATTATTTTCTGTTAGTGAATCTTTAATATGGAGGCAACCTGCAAAGCTATTAGGTGTTGCGTATTTTTGAACACGAGAAAAACAGTGAATATGACTGCTAATTTCCAAGACCAGTTGCAAACAAAGAATTTATGGGAGCAAAATTGTTTTGGATATTCCTCGTAGAAATACATTTGTGAAATGCAAATAAAATGCACAATTAACCCTGCATTGACCTACCTTTTTTCCATAACGCGATGTACCAAGGGAGAGAGTTAAAAAATGTCCACTATCAATGTGACATTACAGGCTTTATTTACATTAACATTAATTTGTAGGGTAAATGACGTTTGAAAAATAAGTTGTTCATGTAGGTGGACCGGATACATACAACCTACCACTCTTAGCAAAGTATTTCACCCCTGTTACCATATTATTAACATTTTCAGTTTCAGTATCACTTGACGTACTTACACCATCTGTTTCATCTTCAATATTATAAGTTCCTTCTTTATTTTCACTTGCACACTCATGACAGATGTCATTTTCTTCATTATCTTAAAATTATTGTTCAACTTAAGTTGTTAATCAAATTCTGATAAGTATTTACTTATTTTGTAACTGTACCTAGCCATCATGAAAGACTGATCAATACCAATTACTAAAAGTATTGTTTGAAATACTTTACTATCTTTAACAATGGAAAGTAAATTTGATATGAAAAAGAGGCCTAATCATGGAGTAAATAATTCAGTGTTTTGTGTCAAAATGTTTGGTACAAGTTAGACCAAGGGAGGGTCGTGTAGTCCTCACGTTTCTGACTTAATAATTTTGCTGTGACTGTTACTAATTTGACTGAGATCCATAAAATTCATTCTATTTTTGACACAAAATCTGTATCTCATTACTCCAATTTTTTTGAGAGTTTTAAAAACGTGTGTAATCAAAATGGTCAATGCAGGGTAAAGAAGACAGATGGACTAGTGCTCTTACTTGTGTGAACCTTCAAAATTGTGTCGAAATAGCAATCACCATATCACCATACCACGAGTGCACCCAAAGGGCTTCTCAATGCAACTGATCTCACTTAACAGGTAATGTGTCACCAGTGAGGCAACAAAGCTACTCAGGCGATGAATGACAGCTTGCAAGAAATTGTATCCCCCGAGACGCCGCTGTTTACAGTATGGATTTGTTACATGGCATAGCGTACTGCATGCGGAGATGCACAAAAGTGATGTGAAACTCGAACTGTGCATGCACTGGAGATCGATAGTGTTGACGATTGCTGTTACGCTTCACTGCATGGTGGATTACCATTCTCCCATGGTACCCTTTAGATTTAAAGGACACCTGTGCAGTATTGCATAACTTCATCAAGTTTTGGGGTTTACTCATGGAGTTTTGTTTCTGAGAGATCTATGTAGACCACAGACAGCTGGGCACCTAGAAGCCACATACAATAATTATGTCAATTATTATCCGAGAGCTGCCTTGACCCTATCATATGAGCAGTGCATAATGTCTCTATTACTCTTTTCCATTTGCCTGCCCTTGTGGTTAAACAGGAGTCATCAGATATCAAAACTATTTACCCTACTATTATTTTGTTATTTCCTTTTCCAGCGCTGTTGCTGTTGACTACAACGTTTTCAGACATTTGAGCACACACATGGCAGAGAAGGCTCACAAATGCGAGGAGTGTGGGAAGATATTCTCTCAAAGACATCATCTCAATCGACATTTCAGAATTCACACGGGGGAGCGCCCACACAAGTGCTATGAGTGCGGGAAGTGCTTCTCTCGATCTGACAAATTGATTGTGCACTTGCGGACACATTCTGGGGAGAAGCCTTACAGGTGTGAAGAGTGTGGTAAAAGTTTCTCTCGCTCTGATAAACTTAGCATGCACTCGCGCGTTCATGCTCGGGATCATATGCGGGGGATGCCAGTATAATTTTTTGTGGCTTGGAGAACGTTGAAACGGAGCAAGTGGTTAATCTGAATAGTTGAATTGCGGAATATTAATATTTAGATATGATTTCGTATATGCAGATAATATGCATACCTATTACTGATAAGTAAAGATGATAAACATTTGTATTAGAATTTGCATTTTATGGATATTTTAGTCACTTGACATTTTCGCAAGGCAGACGATCAGCTTGTTTTTAGAACATGGAAGCAATTGCGTGTCTTAATATTCACCTGAAGAAAGTTTAAAGAGTGAAAGGGGAAATCATCCTTTAAAGTTGTTTGTTTTGACTTTTCCTGGTGTGCTTTCCACCTCACACTTATCTCCACATGCTCCAGTTCACTGAGTCCAATCAATCAATCAAAAAGTACTTTTAACATTAAACATATTCAAAGTCTTATGTAAAGCATTAAGTGCTTTAGAAAATTTTTGCTGTGTTTACAAAAGAGAGTATAATTTATTTGCATTAATTTGAATATGGAAAAATATGGAAATAATCTTTTCTCTGAGGTTCAAAAAATTTTCTACCAAATAAATTGTATTTTAAGTTTGTAATTTATAAAATGGCAGGCATTGAGAGAAGTTTGTATTAATGATTGTTCATTTTTTTATAGTCGGGTTTTTGAAAATGTGAAATTTTTTCCTTGTATTGTTTTCTGTAAACTGTGTGGTGTATCGCCATGCATCTCTTGTCTTTAAAAAATCATGAGCACTTCGAAGTTTAATGGAATTTTGAAAAAATGTAAACTTTTATACCAAACGTACTGTATTTTAGTTGCTGTTGACATAAATAAAGTGGTTCAAGTTTTTAATTTCTTTCGGAATAATATATTTTGCCATTTTTTAAGTACCCGTTTTTTCCTCTTCTCTTGCCTAATGATTTTTTTTTCTTTCTTCCCACTTTGAATGTAATTCTACCAACAAGCTGTGTTGATACAAATTCTATGCAGTATGGTGTTTGGTGGGCCTGTTTTTTAATGTCAGGACTTCCATGTACAATGAATTACTATATTTCCATTACCCATCCTTGAATTATGGATACAGATATCCAGTTTGCAGTTATCAAAGTGATAGTTAAGTGGATTTTGACATGTTATAATTTCTTTATTTAGAATGTACTTGAACAATGTTTGTGAAAACACAATTTTTTGAAAGAAAAAGTCATTGTCATTATAAAATTGATGCAATACTTTCTTACTAATTACTGATGCAATGATTTTTCTCCATCATACTATAGAAATTTGTAGTTAATAAAAGTATTGTAATATTGCTGTGGGAAGTGGCGATTTTTTGTTAGGAATCTCCCTGATATTGTGGGGTCCTGATATCGAAAAAATGACTAAATCTTGTTTCTCTATTTAGTAACTACTTCCTCTAATATGTTGTGTAGTCAGGGACCATGTTTTGTGGGTTCTTGATACAGAAATTACTTGACTGCAAAATGTCCACCTGTCCATTCTTGGGCAACCCTAGCTGTTCAGAAACACCCAACAGAAACCTAATCTTTCTGACAATTTTCTCTAAAATTGATATTTCCTAATTGACCTGGCCAAACGTGATGTGAATTTGAAAAGTACAGTTTGATTTCGGGAGCTGCTTTACAAGAAGACATTTTCAAAATTTTCTCAAAAACTGCTTCAAATTTTTGGATTAATTTTTTCTTTGGAAGGAGCAAGCGGCACTTAAAAAATGGCGCTGTCTAATTTTCTTTGCAATATATGAATTTTCAAAAATTGCAAATGTAGAAATTCTTTTCGGTGCCTTCTCCCAACTACAATATTGAAGATAGAGATGTTTTCCCTAATGAAATGTGTTCTTCAAAAACAGATCTTTAAATAACTACAATTTTTCAAAACTATGAATTGTTTTTATATAATTTTGCATGAAATATAGACAATTTTTAAACGGCTATTTCCTCAAAAACTGTTCCAAATTTTTTCCATCAGCCCGAGCAAAGGGTGCCTAAAATAATGATGCGGTCTCATTTTTTTTTAAACTCTGGATTTTCGAAAATGCTAGTAGTTACTAATGCAGGAAAGTATGTGCTGTACTACTAGTTTAAAATTCATTACTTTCAATACTGTAAAATTCTTGAACCTCATAATATTATCGTTCTCTAAGACCTTTCCAAATTGTTCTTCTTGAACATCAGTTTTGAAATCTTCTTATTGGAATTGTTACAAAACTGTATAAGCATGTTTCAAATATGTCGCTTATAGAAGTCTGTTACTGGCACCAGTATTCAAATGTTCTACTTGAAATTGGATATCTGATGCCTCACTTGTGGGGCAGTGGAAATGGAGGGGAGAGAGTTGCCTTGCTTTTGCTTACGAGAGGGGAAACTGATATTAGGTTTTCCATTTGAAATCAGAGGTGCTTGCCATGTCACTGGGAAATGGCATGGTAGGATCACAACCACTTAAGAGATAAGAATAACTGTACAAAATGACATTTTTGATGTGCAACTTTAAAATTTGTATATATTGGAGAAATTTGTTGCTAGTTATGAGAAGAAGAAACATTTACACAAATGAAAGAGAACTGGCTCTGGTTTCTGTGAGAAAATTGGAGTATCAATTATGAAATATTTCATTATTATTAGGGAACAAAAATCAATTGAAGTTCTTATTTCTGAATTCAGATGTCTACATCAAAAAGGAGAGTAGGGCATTTAAAAATGGAGTCAAATATTTGTTCTGCTATTTTGCAGTCCTCATCCTTCCCAAGAGGGGAAGAGAAACAGTACACAGAACACACTAATACAGAATGAAATGTATAGTGAAAATATCAAAATCACCTTGGTGGATAAAATGAAGAAATATTGGGGGGGGGGGGGACCTCCACCCCACACCTCAAATTGGATGGCTTTTATGTAAAAGGAAAAATTACTCCTTTTTAACCAACCCTTAAAAAAAGGTTTTTGTAGAAAGTGTTAAGATCAATTTTAGGTTCATTTTAAGCTGCTTTACTATTGCATATTCCATTAAAGTTCCTCCTCTTAGCAGCTTTATTCTTAAAAAAGGCAGTTGATTTTTTTTAAAATAAATTATTTTACTATTTCCATAAAAGGAACCAGTAATGTTTGGCCAAAGATAACCGAGTTTTAGATACAAGGGTTTATACAAAATTTATTGTAGTTGCGTAATCATGAGGAACATGTTAAACAAAACAACCATTTCATTCAACCATATTCTACTTTCCAACCAATCCAAAACCATGTATCACATCTTCAATCTCTTTGTTGGTATGAATTTTTTCCTAAAATGTTCAGGCATTGTTTGGAATGTATCAAACATTTTTTATATCAATTTGCTTTTCTTTGAGACCATAAGGAAATCTACTTAGTTGGATGTAAGCTACTGATGATTGTCTTCCCGGTGTTTTTTTCTTAATATCTACTTGAATGCAATTTCTAGTTCTAATTTGAAGAATGAATGGAGTTTGTTTGAAAGTTAATTGCAAGACGGTCATTTTTGTCTACCGGCAATGGCCGTGTCCTCGCAAAATAAACCATATGATAAATTAATAATTGATTTAGTTTATCTCAGTGCCCCTCTTTATTCATCATTATTAAAAGTTTTTTTAGACTCTTCAAAGTCATCCTTGTGCATTTGTGATTCAACTATTTCCTCTTTTTGCAACTTCCTTCCATGACCTTAATTGTAGTTTGTTTTTGAGGGCAGATTCTATAATACTGAATTTAGAATCTTTCAAGAGAAAGGTTTTTAATCCACTGTGGATTCCAGTATTATATACCCTAATTTGCCTCTTTTAAGAAACTATTTGTTGAAATAATTAAAACGATAGGGACTGTGTCTTTTCCACATAAATTTTCCAGGTTTTCGCTATCTTTTGTGTACTGCCGTCATTAATCTCTTGCTTCTTTAACTTGTAACTGTTGCTCATTTGAAACATTTTCAATTTTTGCCTTTTCTGAGAGAATACTCTTCGTAATATTGACATGAAAACTGTTACATTTATTTCAACTATCGTGATTCACCTTTAATCTTTTGACATTAAAGTGTAAGAGAAGGGTCTATGTATTGCAACTAAAACTTACTGTGGAAGTCATAATTTTTTGATTCTGTGAGATCTGTTGGAAGATAATGTGTATCACCACTCTCTCGTTGACTTAGTGAGATTTATGTCTTGGAAACATATCAATACGTTTCTTTATGAACTAAATTCAAGCACTAAAAAAGGGTGATTACCAGGAAAAAGGGCATAAAAATGTTTTTGGAATATGTTGTGCATACCCAGGCCCTAGTTAAAAGCCAAAGTTTTTGACCTCCCACACCCTGTGCTAAAAAAAATACTTTTCTGGGGAATTTTCTCTACAACTCTTTTAATATTAAGTCCTGTAGAAAAATTACTCCAATCAATGTTACAGAGGATAAAAGAAAAGACCAATATTATTTCTCCAAAATGGGTGCAAAAATACAAGTGTTTATGATATCAACCTATAAAAACCTAAATAATAGATAGATGTCTATGTGTGTGTGTGTGTGTGTTCCAGCTTCCGTCTTCAGAGGGAGGACAACATTTCAACAAAAATTGGTATGTATTTTTACTCGGCAATTGCAAAACAATTTCTTACAGAAGTTGTAGAAAATTGTATCCTCTATGAAATTGATTGGAGTAATTTTTCTACAGGATTTAAGGTTAAAGAATTATAGAGAACCCCCCCAAAAAAGTCAGACAGAAATGTTGTTTTTTTCAGACCTGGAGTTAGCCCAGGGTCGGAGAGGTCAAATGATTTGGGGTTTTAACAAGTGCCTGAGTGCATACAACATATCTAATGAAAACGTTTTTATGGCCTTATTCCAAGTAAAATGTACATACTGACTAGACTATTACATTCTGAATTTCATCTAAATTGCGGTTACATAGATCAAATTTGGTTGAGAGCTGTATTCACACTCACTGTTATTTGCAAGTGGTTTGCTTTTCCTCTCAGGGATGCAATGCAAAGATGTCATAATTTATATTTTGTTATTTTTAGATTTGTCTATTTCTCTGAAATAATAAAGGGTGGTTCCTTTTCTACAGAAGCCATCCAGTATTTTCTGTATACAGAACAAAATGCCAACCTAGTGATTTTGGCAAGAGGTGATTGTAAATATTATGTGATGCCCGTATACTGATTAGTAGTTAATGTAACCCTTACAAATAAATGACACCTGTGCAGTATTGCATAACTTTTATCTTTTAAAGTCTTCAGGGGTAACTCAGATGATAGTTTTTTGAAAGACCTCTGTAGACTACAGACAGCTGAGTACCTACAAGCCATGTACAGTAATTATATAAATTGTCATCCGAGAGCTGCCTTACCCTACCAAGTGAGCAATGCATGTCCCCTCTGTTATTCTTATGCATTTGCCGTTCATGGTGTTAAACTAGAGGCAACAGATATCCAAAAATATTTTGCCTACTATTATTTGTTATTTCCTTTTCCAGTGCTGATGGCTACAACGTTTTCAGGAATTTGAGCACGCAAATGGCAGAGAAGGCCCACAAATGTGAGCAGTGTGGGAAGCTATTCTCTCAAAGATATCACCTTGTTCGCCATTTCAGAACGCATACTGGGGAGCGTCCACACAAGTGCCAAGAGTGCGGGAAGTGCTTTTCTCGATCTGACAAATTGATTGTGCACTTGCGGACACATACTGGGGAGAGACCTTACAGGTGTGAAGAGTGTGGTAAATGCTTTTCTCGTTCTGATAAACGCAGCAAGCACTTGCGTGTCCATGCTCGAGATCGTGTGCGGGGGATGCCGGTGTAATTTTCTGCGTCTTGGAGAACATTGAAAGGAGCATGCGATTAGTTTTAATGTTAAACATGTTAGGTTTTGGTACTGAGATATGAATAATGTGTTGTTCTGAAGCAATTTTTGATTTATATGAATATTATGAGTGAATATATACTGGTTGTAGATGAGCAAATTAAGTTAAAAATTTATATTAGAACTTGTGTGTTGTGGATATTTTACTCATTTGCCATTTTCGCTAGGTGGATGATTTATTCATTTTGGTGAGTAGTGAACATGGAAGCAATTGCTTATGTTAAAATTTGTCTGAAGAGAATTTTAAGAATGGAAGAGAAGTTAGCTTTTGAAGTGTGTGGTTGGACTTTACCTGGTTTGCTTGCGTCATCACCAGGGCTTGGATTCTGATGACGTGTCACTTTTTCATTTCATTTCTTCATTTGCATTCTAGACGTAGATTACTTGTAAATGATGGTTTATCATTACATGTAGGTGATAGAAATGTATAGTTATTGGGTAATTTTTTTTGTCATTTTTTGCCAGTTTTCAATTTTAGGCAATTTTTTTACCTTGTCATTTTTATCATTTTTACGCATTTTGTTTCCTTTTCAGGTTTTTTGTTAGTGAATTTTCAACCACACTAAAACAAAGTTTTTATTGTATCATCATTTCATCACAAAATTCACTTCTGCAGTGGAATTTATTTTTCAAACTCTCAAAATTACAGAGATATTCTGTAACATCCTCGACCTTTCAAAACTTATGGTCGGAAGATCGGAGCTAAGAATTACATTTCCTCCTAAAATAAAGTTTTTATGTAATATAGTTTTATATAAGGCAGCGATGGTGTAGCGGTTAGCGTACCGGACTTCTATACCTGAGTTTGCGGGTTCAAACCCGATCGAAGCCGTGGATTTTTAAGGGTGAAAAAATCCTTCGTACGTCTTCCTTCGGAGGGGAAGTAAAGCCGGCTGTCCCATGTTAGTACATATATTGCATGTAAAAGATCCTCAAGCCTAAATGATGCCTCTGAGCTAAATTCAAATCGCCTGTTTCGTCGCCCAAGTAATACCTTCTTTCTCCCATGGTTGGTGAAAGGAGCGAAGAGGAATTTGCGTGGTCAGGCGGAAGAGCAGGCGTCATGGCCTGAGTCTCGCCACGTAAAATAAGGCAAATTCAATTCAATTCAATTCAATATAAATAAATTTTATTTAAAATTGTAAAATTCATTGAATAAACGTTTCCATACATATTTTTGAGTATTATAAAACTTTATGATCATTTTGAGTATTTATAAAAATATTGATCATTTTCCCTCTTATTTTGAAGCCATTTTTATTGGTCATTTTCAAAGAATTTTTAGGTCATCAGAATCCAAGCCTTGCTCATCACACTAGTGTCCACATGCTCCTGTTCATTTACTCCAGTTTTAAAAAAGCATTAATTGAATGTAATTGAAAGTGTTACGTACACCTTTAAACACTTATGAAAATATTCACATTGTTTGGAAAAGAAGTGGTCTTATTTATTGCTTGAATTTAGAAGTGGCAAAAATGTGGAAAATTTTATTCCTGAGTTTAAAAATTTTAAATTAATTTAATTTTTCTAATTTATGAAATGCCAAAAATTGAGGAAAGAAGTTTTTATTGTGTGTTTTTAAGGAGTGACTGAAAAAATGTTCATTTTTTATTCCCATTTTTAAAAATAGAAAATATTTTCTTTCTGATGTTTTCTATATACTTTAAAAAGGAACAATACATTACAAACATCATAGAGCATCTTTTGCATTAAGAAAAACATGAACACTCAAGTTAAGTGAAAGGTTGAAAAAGTGTAAACTGTTATACCAAACATGTTGTATTTTTGGTGTAGACTAAAATAAATTGGTTAAAGTTTTTACAAGTAAATTTCTTTCAAAATTAAATATCCTAGCGGTTTTTTAAGTATCTGTTTTTTCTCTCTTTGTTGACTATTGCCTTGTGAAATGTATATTTTTCTCCTATGAATAGGATTCTAAAAATCAAATTCTTCTGTTTGTGTGAATACAATTGCTCTTCAGGAGAGCACTTAGCCATTGTTGAAAATTAGAACTCCGGATTCCAAATAAGCTACGATTTCCATTACCCAGGTATTAAATTGTGGAAATGGATAATCTAGTTTGGATCCAGCTGCTTGTGGCTATATGATTCTGATAATTTAGAAGTGGATTTTGACATGTTCGAATTTATTTAATCTTGATTTGAGCAATGTTTGTTAACCTAATTATTTTTAAACAGGCCATTTTCATTGTAATAATGATGCAATATTTTCTCCCTTAAAAATTTTTAATTCCTGTAAATAATCATTCTCTAAGATCTTACCAAATTGCTATTATGAACATCTTTCAAAAGCTCTTTATTAGAGTTGTTACAAAAATATTATAAGTGTGTTTCAAATATGTCTCTTAAGAAAGTTCAGTTACTAGCACCTGTATGAAAATGTTCTGCATAAAATTGGATATCTGATGCCTCACTAGTGGAACAGTGAAAATGGAGGGGAGTTAAGGAGTCGCCTCGCTTACAAGAAGGATACTGATAACATTTCCATTTGTTGGTTAACAGGTTTTCCATTTGAAGTCACGGGTGTTTTCTATGACACTGGGAAATGCAGGGTAGCATCACAACCAATGTTTCCAGATTAGGGGGTTTCCCCCAACATTTAGTTACTTCTGTGTGGGGGGGTCTTTAGTAGATTTTTGAGGGAGAAATTTATTTGGGGTTTTTGTTGAGTTTTTTAAATGTTAATTTTTAAAAAATATCTATGATTATCACAAAATTATAAAACCCAAAAATAGTTCCCCACGATTATTGCAGGTATATTTATTCAATTATAACTAAGTGTAGTAGTATACACATAGGCATGCAATATTTGAGTGAAGAAAAGTTTTACAAAGAGTTAACAATATCTCTTTTTCAGTCATTACAAATGAGACCAGGATACCTCTTAAATTTCATAACTTGTACACAGTGTGAAACTTTGAAGCAATACTTATACAATGTGTGTCTATGGGGAAGGGATTTAGTCAATCATTTTAAAGGAGGCTGTCATCGATTTTGTTAAATAATAAACATTTGTTATTTTGTACATAAAACTCCTTAAAACAAAACTTGCAAAATGTGTCTCTCCAGGGGAGGATCTAGCCAATCATTGTGGAGGGGGGGTGTCATAGATTTTGTTAAATAATAAACATTTGTTATTTTGCCAAATAAAAGAAGGCAACAAACAAAACCCCTAGGCCTTTTGGGGGGGCTTGGCCCCCATGCACTTCCGCTCACGGATCATCCGCCACTGTGTGCCACTGTGGTGATGGGCCTTGTGTGGCAGCTCTGTAAAAACCGCAATGTTTTGAATTTGATATTGTATGTTTTGGTAGTCTTCACAGCACTTTCTAGAGGGATGATTAAGACCACCTGGCAACACTGATCACAACCACTTAACAGATGTAAAAAGACAAATAACTAAGCAAAATAAAATTTTTGATTTGCAACTTTAAAATTTATATACATTGGAGAAATTTGTTGCTAGTTATGAGTGGCAATAATCAGTTGCACATGTGAAAGAACTGACTTTGGTTTCTGTGAGAAAATTGGATTATCAATTATTTCAGGAACAAAAATCTAATGATTTTTTATTTCTGATAACAGCATTTTTACACAAAAATTGGGCTTACTTTATATTGCAGTCAAATTTTTCCTCTGTAGATTTACAGAGCATATTTTTAGTGAAAATAACATTTTTCTTGTGGATGAAGACCAAAAAATATTTGAAACCAAAAACAATAACCCATACACAATAACACCCTTGCAAATTTTGATCTGCATCACTACTAAATATATTTGTATAAGCATAAAATATGAGATGTGCCTTCTTGTTTTTTTAATACATAAATATATTTATTTTTACTTCCTCGTATACATTCATATAAACGGAGTATTCTATGTAGTGTAGAGAAAGTTACGTAATGCTGTGGAAAATCTATTTCGAGATTTCAATGGAAATACGCGTTTTGGTTCCCTGATACTGAAAAAGTGGTGTTTTTTAAAACATCTGTCCGTCTGTCAACACAGCGCCAAAACCATACGCAATATATTTTTTCAAAATTGAAGAAACCCGTCTCCCTCGGCTCTAGTTGAAGCTTTGAAATTTTGAAAAACATTCTTTAAAATTTGGGGTTACAAGACCGGACATTTTCAAAATTTTCACAAAAAAGGCTCCAAATTTTTTCTTAAAATGTCTTGTAACAATAGAGTAAAATACGCCTATAAAGGTGGCATAGGTCTGATTTTCACGGTTAACTCTGAATTTTCGAAAATTTCAAAAGTTCGAATTTTTTCGGTCTTCGTCTACAACTACAAAATTGAAGACAGATTTTTCTCTCAAATGAACTTTTTTTTTGTCCATAAATAGTTCTGACATAAAGATTACATAGATTTTTTGAAAATTGTAATACTGTTTGTGCAATAGTGTGTGCAAAATTTGCAATTTAAAAAAAGAACTAAAACTTGATTTTCTCAAAAACGGCTCCAAATTTTTTCTTTAAATTTTTGGTAGGGTACCAATCCTATACGATGACATAAAAGCGATAGAGGTCTATTCTTTTATTTTTTTGAAAATTACAAAAATTAAATTTTTTTGACTCATTTCTCCTGTTGGTATTATTTACATTAGAGGCAATTGCTTCACATTATTATATTTATGAGAACATGTGCTTGAAGTAATTTCAAATAAAGTTTCTCAAAAACTCTACAGTTTTCTGTATAAATGAGATCATAATTCCACATTTTCAGAAACTCTTAAACTCCCTATTCCCATAAATGGCTCCAAATTTTTTCGTCAAATGTATCTAATATATAGTACTAACTGCACTTTTTAACATGATGTAAAGTTGATTTTGGTGTATTCATTTTTTTCCCAAAATTACATGAATGTAATTTTTTTTCAATATCTCTCACTCCATTAATATGGATGTTCCCATCGATTTGTATGCATTATTATATTTATGAGTGGAAGTGCTTCAATTTATTTCAAATTAAGTTTTTCAAAAACTCAATAGATTTCTGTGAAAAAGAGCTTCAAATTTCACATTTACAGTAATGCTTAATCGCCATTTTCTTAAAAACAGCTTCAAATTTTTCAATGAAAATTTCTAATTAGAACAAGTTTTTAATTTTCTTTAATATTCTTGAAGTAATAATTCGGTTGTACTACTAGGAAAGCAAAAAGTTGAGAAAATGTCAAAAAAATGTTCTTTGGGCGACAATAGATGGTAGCTGGTCAGAGAATGGAGCGAGACCTTAAAGCCAGACTACATCAAGGAAATTACAAAACTACTATGAGAAAGTCTGTGCCATTCTGTAGCACCTCTAGTTTAATAATTCATTATTGCCTTCGCTATGGAGCTCAATATGTACAGACTTTCATGAATCAAAATTATTCTGTTTACAAGGGAAATATGAAAACAATGAAATGAATGCTAGATGATCTTTCGTGAAAGGTATAATGGGAGAATAATTAAAAATTAAAATCTTCAATATACAACAGATGTTAACTGGTTCTAATGCTCTTGGTGTACAGAAGCATTCAGGCTTAGAATTGTGAAAGTCGTTGGGGTTTGAGTTTCCAAACGTTCATTAGAGCCGTTATAATGATTATAAAATGAATAAATAACTTTTAGTAGTGATTTAAATAAAAATTAGATATTCTGCAAGGTGGTTGGTTGCTTTAGTTGAAAATATTTTTTTATTTTCATCCACTAGGAAAATTCCATTATTTTCTTTTAAGGATATCGGTTTGTCTGTGTGTATGTGTTTCCCTTACTAAGTAACTTTTGTGTTTTTCATGACACCGATGATATCTGTAAATCAGCAGATGAAATATACATTTGGATTTTATGCCCCATATTTGTTGCAGAGAAGCCATAGTTGGAAATAACCACTTTCAATATAACCTATGCAAGTGCCACTACTGCTACTTGTACTTATTTGAATTGTCTAAGTATTCAGCTTCCCAATGTTTTTAAAGTTTTAGGAAACCATTTATTATCAGAGGCACGAGATAAGATTCTCAACTCTAGCAATATTTTTGGAAGATTGTTACCATGGCAACACATACTGTCAAACATCAATTAAAAGTCTAAGTTGACCTTTTTTTTTGTAAAGAAGCAGGACTAAAAATGTTAGATTTTGGGAAGAGCTGATTGTAAAAGTCGTATAATATCTGAATAATGATTGTGTTTATGTAGTCTTTACAAATAAAGGACACCTTTGTAGTATGGCACAACTTTATTATATCAAGGTGTTGCTCATGGGATTTTGTGTCTGAAAGAGCTCTGTGAACCACAAAAAGCTGGGCAGCTACAATCCACCTACAATAATTACTAATTAATTATCATCCGAGAGCCACCTTACCCGAGCAATTCGTATTCCCTGTGTTATTCCTATGCATTTGCCATTCCTTGTGTTAAACCAGAGGCAACAGATATCCAAAAATATTTTGCCTACTATTATTTGTTATTTCTTTTTCCAGCGCCGTTGCCGTTGACTACAACGTTTTCAGGCATTTGAGCACACACATGGCAGAGAAGGCTCACAAATGCGAAGAGTGCGGGAAGATATTCTCTCAAAGATATCATCTCATTAGACATTTCAGAATTCACACAGGCGAGCGCCCACACAAGTGCCAAGAGTGCGGGAAGTGCTTCTCTCGATCTGACAAATTGATTGTGCACTTGCGGACACATACTGGGGAGAAGCCTTACAGGTGTGAAGAATGTGGTAAATGCTTCTCTCGCTCTGATAAGCTTACTGTGCACTTGCGCATTCATACTCGGGATCATATGCGAGGAATGCCCGTGTAGTTTTTCTGTGGCTTTGAGGACAGTGAAATGGAGCACGAAGTTAGTGTTAAAGTTCAGTGGTTTGGTTTTGGTACTGAGATATGAATAGTGTGTTGTTGAGAAGCAATATTTTGATTTATTTGTATATTATGAGTGAATATAAGCCGGTTGCTGATGAGTGAACAAGTTAAATATTTGTATTAGAATTTGAGAATTGTGGTATTTAGCGAACTGAAATTTTTCGAGGTGGATGGCATCATATTATGTTTGGAACATATAAACAGTTGTTTGTACTAATATTTGACAGCAGAGTATTAAGTATGACAGGGGATATCAGTGTGACCAAATGTTCATGTTCCAAAACTCATATCAAAATGTACTTTGATTAAAAATTATCAAGGCCGTTTGTATAACATGAAGTTCTTCTGGGAATATTCACTTTTTTGGGAGGAATAAAAAACAAAACAGACAATAAGATTTAAAGTGGAAATTTTTTAAAATTATGATAGCCACAAAATGCCGTGAGAAATAAATTACATTTTGTTTCTAATTCATAAAATAGCAAACATAGGGGAAGAAGTTTTTAATGAAAGAAACAATTTTTAATTTTTATAGTGTAAATTTTAAAAAAAGTCAAATATTTCGTACTTTTTTCTGCAAATTCTGTGGTGCAATGCATCCCTTGTCTTAGAGGGGAAGCAAAGGAAAAGAGAGTCACAATTTCAAGTTTAAGTAAAGAGGAATTTGGAAAATGTAAACTGTTATACTAAACTTACTGTATTTTAATTTCTGTTGAATAAAATAATTTGCTTAAAAGTTGGTAGTGTTTAAAATTAAACATCTTTGCAATTTTTATAAACCTTTTTTCTCATTTTGTTCATATAGAATTTTTAATGTTTCAATTCGGTCTAGCAACTCTTTTTTTTTTTTTTTTCCCTATAGTTTTTAATGTAATTCTGTTCTGTAAGGTAATTACAAAGACAAGTTTAGTAAGTTCAGAACTCCACGTTTCTTGTAAACTGTTCCTGCTACCTGGATATTTATTTAAAGGTTTAATCAAACTTCTTGTAGTCCAATCTTTATTTCTTATGGATGTGTATATTTTTTTAGCGTCTTCCTACAGCTACAAAATTGAAGATTGAGACTTTTCCTTCAAATAAAATTTGTTTTACATTATTAGTTCTTTCTATAACATCATGTACATTTTTTGAAAATTTGTGTAGTTTTTGGGTAATATGTGCAATTTTAAAAAATAACAAAAACAAGATTATTGAAAAAAATAGCTGAGTATTTTTTTCTTAAAACTTATGGTAAGGATACTGCTAAATGTACCCTATTAGTTAACACAAACGCCATTTTGCTCTACTTTGTTTTTTCAAAGATTGTGAAAATATAATTTTTTTGATTGGCTCTCAAGGTAGTATTTGGGCTTTTGACTGCCCATAAGATGAACTATTTTTTTAACAACTGGGATCAGGGTCTAATCACCAACTGAGAAAACAACAGTGGCTGCTCTTCGGGTATGCAGGATGGGCAGTCCACCCTGATGAAGATATACTAGTTTAACCCATATATGCCTGGTGCTCCTTTAGTGGAACAAGCGACAGTGGATTTGTGTCTGACTTCTTATCGAGGAATGCACATGGTGGCTTCATTATATTCCTAGAACTTCAACAGAGGGATCGGATTTTCTGATAGTGCCAAGAGTTGATTTTTTTTCTTGTTTGTATGCCGAATGGAGAAGGTTTACTGGGCTGATGTTTCACTGGTGACACCATGAATGATAAAAGGTAAAAAATTGTGTTGTATTGTTATGTTAAACTTTGATCAATAAAGTAACAAATCTTGGAAATATTACTATTTAGCTGGGCTGGATACGATTTTTCTAAAATGTTCCAATATTGGAACACCAGGTTCGAACGGTACCATGAATTGTTATTTTAAAATTCATCTGAAATGTTGTTTCTTCTCTCAGATTGTTAACAAAACAAATAATTGTGGTTCTAGAGGATGATAATGATTACTGTAGTGCATCTCTCTTCATTAAGCCTTCTGAAGATAGATGTGTCAGTGCTGAGGACTGGTGAAGAAAACTGGCGGCACAATCTACCTGGAACCCAACTAAGATCAGAACGTGAGACACTAATTATGCGATTCAGCGAGGCTAAATGACACAACTGTGACCGAACTAGAGAGTAAAATTGGCTCTGGAGACCAAATGAGTGCATTCAAGAGAATACTCTCTACACATGTCTTGTTTCCAAAGTGTGAAAGAACAAAGAATTGATGTAAATCGTGGGAATGTAATCTGGGAAATTAGGTTTAAGCTACACTGGTGCAATAAACAAAAATTGAAGAAACAAAAAATTAGGAAAAAGCTAGAGGCACTTTCGATTAGAGTTGATAAAAGTAGGAACTCTTATTTTGGAATGCCATGACTACCGCATTGTACACCAGTTCTTGCGACTCAATTCATCCTCTTAAAAACTGGTAATATTTTAGACGGCTTTCAAGTGAGAGAAAGGAAGTTCCCATTGTGCAACTTATACAGTAGGAAAATGTAATAAATTCACGGGTGGTGTTGATGGAAAGGACTAAAATTTGGAGTGTTATAGAATTGGAATCAGATCGAAAAAGTGGTGGTGGCTTGTATTTTCTGCAATGACACCGCAGTTCACAATGGTTGGCAGCTGTTTAGAAAGACAGAGCAAGGACAAAAATGGTTAACCTTTCTTTCAAGAGATCTATTATTCAAAATTATCTTCAAAAGTTTTACTCTCATCAGGTGGAAGACGTAAAACAAACAAATCACTATAAAAAGCAACACAACACAATGTTAATAATGCAATATAAAGTTGTAAGAAAAGTGTTTCAAACCGTTTCATACGCCAACATAATTATTTAGATTCTATTCTGATACAGAAAATAGCCAAATTGTAGTCTCTTTAGAAGCATAAATAAACTAGTGGTGTTACTGAATGGCACAGACTTTCTCGTAGTAAAGTTTTCTAATTTCCTTCGTGTGAACTGGATTTGCCGTCTTGCCACATCCGGTTGCCAGCAACCATTTATCGCCGCCCAAGAACATTTTTTTTTTTAATTTAAATTTATTTTCTCAATTTTTCAGTTGCCTAATAGTAGAACCGAAATATTATTTCAAGAATAATAAAGAGTGAAACCTCGTCATAGAGGGCAATTTTCATTGGAAAATTTGGAACCGGTTTTAAGATTTTTTAATTTGTTGCGTCTACATCTTGACGCAGCGCGTCTCCAAGCCCCCTTAAGGTGCGTTGAGCGCTTTGCACTGGGGAGTAATCCTCCATTAATGTGCTTTTATTTTTAATATTTGTTAAGTCCCGTCACGTCGCAGTCAGTGCCTTTTATCCCTTCGGCCAGGGGCTCGACGCCGTTAGATCTCGGGGTTCCTGGCCGGTCACCCAACCACGAACCCGCGAGTCTCGAATTCGCTTAACCTTCGTGACTTCCCGGAGCGTAGTAAACGAATTCGGCTAGCGCCGCCGGCAAGAAAATTGCGTTTAAGCGTTTCGACCTCTCTTACAAGGAATATTGAGTTTTCGAAAAACTTCCATTGAAGTAATTTGAGATACTGTAGCTCACCAATGCAATAATGTTTACAAATAGCTTTTAATATGTATATTAACGGCGTGAGATATATTAAAAAAAGGACGTTTGTGTAATTTGTCAAAAAACAGAAGAATGCCCCAAAATGAACCTAACATCATATTGTACAGTGCAATGAGCACTATCTGATGGAAGAGTGTAAAGAAAAAAAGGAGCAATTTTTGATAGAATGGCTTTTGAGAGTTTCTGAAAATGCGGAATTGTGTGCTAATTTTCACAAAAAGTTGAGTTTGGAGAAACATTATTTGACAATATTTAAAGCACATGTATTCATAAATACAATAATGATAGCAAATCGACGCTGATGTAAATATTAATGACGCGAGAGAAGTCAAACAAACTACATTTTTGAAAAAATAAAAGAATAGAGCAATATGGAGTTTTATGTCGTCTTACACATTACATTTAGCCTTAAAGAAAAAAATTGAGCAACTTTTGAGAAAATCTAGTTTTTGATATTTTTTATAATTGCACATATCTCACGCAATATGACGCAAAAACTATTAAAAAGTTCAAAAAATGTGTATCACCTTCATAATAGAACTAATTATGGATAAATTTCATTTGAAGGAAAAATATCTTCAATATTGTAGTTATAAGAAGTCGGCGAAAAAATTCAAGTTTTTACAATTCCCGAAACTTTAGAGTTAACCCTGCAAATCGTATTTATGCCACCTTTATCAGTATATTTAACTCTATTCTTTCAAGAAATATAAAGAAAAAATTGGAAGCCTTTTTGAGAAAATGTTGAACATGTCCCATACGTTTTATATACCCCCCCCCAAAAAAATTGATGAATGTTTTTCAAAACCTCACAGCTTCAACTTGCGTCCGTCTGGTGTATGTGAACAAATAAATATAGCGCCTAAACCATGCGTAGGATTTTTTCGAAATTGGAGGAACGAACCCCTGCCGTTTTTGGGAGAGCTGAAGCTCTTCGATTTTGAAAAACATTATTTTTTGTGGAGACTTTATATAAAGCCCTAGACACGTTCTCAAAATTTTCTAAAAAATGGGTCCATTTTTTTCTTTAATTTTCTTGTTAGAAGAGAGTTAAATACACTTGTCAAGGTGGCATAGGTCCGTTCTTCAGGGTTAACTCTGAATTTTCAGAAATAGTTAAAGTATGATTTTTTGGCAACTTCTTACAACTACAATAATGAAGAAAGATTTCTTCCTTCAAATGAAATTTGCTGTCCATAATTAGTTCTTTCATTAAGGTGATACACATGTTTTGAACCTTTTAGTAGTTTCTGCGGCATATTGCGATTATAAGAAACAACAAAAACAAGATTTTCTCGAAAACTGCCCCAATTTTTTTCTTTAAAATTTTGGTAGGGATAGTGCTAAATGTAATCTATGACATAAACGCCACATTGCGCTATTCTTTTGTTTTTTTCAACAATTACAAAAGGTATTTTTTTTACTTGTCTCGGTAATATCTGCATTAGAGGCAGTTTCTTCACATTATTCGATATATGAGTACATGTGCTTGAAATAATATCAAATAAAAATTCTCGAAAACTCAACAGTTCTCTGTCAAAATGAGCTCAAAATTCCGCATTTTTAGAAATGCTCAACGTCCATTTTCTCAAAAATGGGGCCACTTTTTCCTTCAAATTTGTCCAATGGATAGTGCTAAATGCATTGTTTAATATGACGTAAAGTTCATTTTGGTGTATTCTTTTGCTTCAAAAGTTACACAAATGTAATTTTTAGAATATACTCATGCCGTTAACAGCACACTTCCATCGATTTGTGTACATTATTACATTTGTGAGTGGAAGTTCTTCAAATGACTTCAGATGAAATTTATCGAAAACTCAATAGATTCCTGTGAAAACGAGCTACAAATTTCTCATTTACAGTAATGCTTATTCGCCATTTTCTTATTAAACCGCTTCAAATTTTTCAATGCAAATTTATACGGACGAGGCTTTACTCTTTGAAGTAATATTATTCAAGTAATATTTTGGTTATTCAATTAGAAAAGCAAAAAGTTGAGAAAATGTCAAAGAATGTACTTTGGGCGACGATGGATGGCAGCTGGCCAGAGAATGGAGCAAGACCTTAAAGCCACACCAAACCAAGAAAATTAGAAAAATATGCTACAAGAAAGTCTGTGCTATTCTGTAGCTCCTCTTAGTTACTTTCTTATATATGTACGTATATACGGTGTAATAAGCGTAGTATAGAGAAAGTTATGTACTGTGGAAAATCGATTTCGAGATTTCAACGAAAATACACGTTTTGGGGTACTCCGATACCGAGAAAGCATTTTTTTCAAAACGTCCGTCCGTCTGGTCTATTTGTGAACAACACTAGCTCCTAAACTATGCGTACGATCTTTTCCAAATGAAGAAACCCCTATCGTTTTCGCTCGAATTGAAGCACTGAAATTTTGAAAATCATTCTTTAAAATTTGGGGGTACTTTACACGAAGGCCCCCGGGAATTTTCGGAATTTCCTAAAAAAAACCGCTCCAATTTTTTTTTCATTTCTTGGAAGTATAGATTAAAATACATTGATAAAGATGGCACAGGCCCGAATTTCAAGGTTAACTCTGAATTTTCGAAAATTGCAAATGTTTGAATTATTTCTGGCGTCCTCCTGCAACTACAAAATTGAAGACAGATTTTCCCTCAAATGAAATTTGTTATTCATAAATAGTTATCTCATAAAGGTCATATAGATTTTTTGAAAATTTTAATAGTTTTCGTGCGTGAAATATTTGCAATTTAAAAAAATATCGAAAACAAGATTTTCTCAAGGACGACTCCATTTTATTCTTTAAATATTTGGTAGGGTTGTACAAAATACACCCTATTTGATGACATAAGCAACATATATCTTCATTCTTTTGATTTTCCAAAAATTACAAAACTTTAAGTTTTTTGATTTGTCTTTCACATCGGTAGTATTTACATTAGAGGCGATTTCTTCACATTATATTTATGAATACATGTGCTTTAAATATTGTCAAAAAATGTTCCTCGAAAACTCAACAGTTTTCTTTAAAAATGAGCTCAAAATTCCGCATTTTCAGAAACGTTCAAACGCGATGTTCTCAAAATAGCTCCAAATCTTTTCTTCAAATTCTTCCAATGGATAGTGATAATTTCGCTGTTTAATATGACGTGAAGTTCATTTTGGTGTATTCTTTTGTTTTTTCAAAAATTACAAAAATGTAATTGTTTTGAAATATTTTTCACATCTCTTATATACCTATTTCCATCGATTTGAATTCATTAAGTTTGTGGGTGGAAGTGCTTCAAATAACTTCAAACGAAGGATCTCGAAAACTTAGTAGATTACTGTGAAAAAAGAGCTTCAAATTTCTCATTTACAGTAATACTTAATCGCCATTTTCTTAAAAGTGGTTTCTAATTTTAAAAAAAGATTTCTATTTAGGGAGAGCTTTTACTCTTCGCTAGTATTCTTGAAGTATTTCGGTTGTACTATTAGGAAAGCAAAAGGTTGAGAAAATGTCAAAAAATGTACTTTGGGCGGCGATAAATTGCAGCTGGCCAGAGAATGAAGCAATACCTTAATGTCAGACCACACCAAGGAAATTAAAAAACCTTCCTACGAGAAAGTCTGTTCCATTCTGTAGCACCTCTAGTTACTTTCTCGTATACATACGTATTACGGAGTAATATTTAGTAGTAGTAAAGTTTAGAGAATGTTATGTAATGCTGCGGTAAATCGATTTCGGGATTGCAACGGAAATACCAGTTTTGGGGTCTCATGATACCGAAAAAGTGTTTTTTTCTTCAAAAAGACCGTCCGTCCGTCTGAGGACACTACTATCGCCTAAACCGTATGTACAATTATTTCCAAATTCAATAAACCCCCTTTCCATCTGGCTCTAGTTCAAGCTTTGATGTTTTCAAAAACATTCTTAGTGTGTATTTAGTGTACTTTACATGAAGCCCAACGGACATTTTCAATTCTTAAAAAAAAAAAAGGATCCAAGTTTTTTCTTTAAATTTCTTTTAAGAATAGAGTAAAATACACTTATGCAGGTGGCATACGTCTGACTTTCGCGGTTAACTGAATTTTTGAAAATTGCAAAAGTTTAATTTGTTTTCTGCCTCTTCCTGCAACTATAAAATTTAAGACAGATTTTTCCTTAAAATGAAAATTTGTTGTCCATGATAAGTTCTTTCATTAAGGTCATGCATATTTTGAAAATAGTAGTTTCCGTGCTACAGTGGAACCCATTATTACGAGAAAGTCTGTGCCATTCTGTAGCACCACTAGTCTAACTTGTTTGGTGTGGTCTGGCATTAAGGTCGTGTTCCATTCTCTGGTCAGCTGGCATCCATCTTCCCCCAAAGTACATTTTTTTGACATTTTCTCAAGTTTTTGTTTTCCTTTTGTACAGCCAAAATATTGACTTCAAGAATATTAAAGAAAAGTAAAACCTCGTCCTAAATAGCAATTTTCATTGAAAAAACTTTATATGGCATTATTTAAAGCCTGAGGCGGCCACCCCCCAATGTTGGGACAAGTTTTTAAAAACATTTTATTTCGCGGATCTTCGAATTATTTACCATAACCGATTTACCTTTTTCTGTATTTTTAGAAGAAATTTAATAATAATTAAGCGAACAATAATTTTATGCAGCTCACCTAATACGATAATTGATGTACTTTAATTCTGTACTATAAAATGCGCGGGATATTGTTCAGCGTTACTGTGAATATCCCGTAATTAATAAATCATCTTTCAATATACTGCTTTTAAACGTTATTTACTTAGAAAATTAACAGTTTCGTGCCTAAAATCACGAGTTATAACACTCGAATTAACGTATATTATGATTATATATATATATATATATATATATATATATATAATGATTATATATATTATAATAATATTTCAAATGTCGAAAAATAGGTGTTTCTCACGAAACGTTTCGTGGATCCGCGGCGCGATAAAAATCATTTTTTTCAGCATCCTTCGTAATCTACGGAAGGGTAGTCAGCAAACTGAAACGGCCTTGTTCATGTACAAAACCGGATCTCTCTCTCTCTCTCTCTCTCTCTCTCTCTCTCTCTCTCTCTCTCTCTCTCTCTCTCTCTCTCTCTTCTCTCTTTCTCTTTCTCTCTCTCTCTCTCTCCCCCTCCATCTCTCCATATCTCAATCTTGTTGTTTAATCATAATGTTGGTTCCATTATTATAACAAAAAAGTTTCATATTTTTAGACAACAAAACAATTTTCATTACAAAATTATAATAAACACTAAAATAAATGCACAGAACTGTTTCAGCAATTTTCAAAGTGTATTTAAAATCAACGTGATTGAAAGACGGGGAAATAGTAAAACATCAGGCGCGGATCCACGGGGGGGGGGGGATAAAGGAAATTCCCCCCCCTCAAAAAAATTTGTCAGTCAATGTACATTTTAATTTTCAAGGTTTGAAACAATATTTGAAATTTTTTTTGTTTCAAAATTGTTTTCTTATCTTATAGGTTAGGTTTAAGATTTGGTCAAATATGTCAATTTTTCTTGTGTTCCAAATGTTGTGGAAAAATCGTGAACGTAAAAATATTGCAGAGGAATGCCTGAAGAAACACCTACAGAAAACAACCAAAATAATGTATGGTGTCAGCTTTTTAAGCTATAGTTTAATCCTTGTATTATGACTAATATCTTATATAATAGTTATGTTTGGGAAATAATAGTTATGTTTATAAACGGGAAAACCATTTATGAATCATCTGGTGAAACTTGTTGTTGAGTGATGAACATCTGTAAGCACCCTGTAGTAGGGGTAATTATTTTTCTGTATATAAGGAATTCGGTTTTCGACTACTGCATCTTCCAAGTTTTTGAACTAAGTATGTTGGACGCCTATACGTGGACTGATAAAACATAATTCCATAAAGTTGTAAGTAAATTAAATAACTAAAACTGCTGCATGTATATTAAAAAATTGATTTGCTGTATTATGAACATATACTTCATTTTATTTATATATCGTATATAATTTTTGTTTGTTATCCCAGGACGAGTTGAGATTACACCTTTTAACATCCATACTAGCCTAGTATGGATGTTAAAAGGTGTAATCTCCACTCGTAGTACTCTTTCCTAGTATTACTAGGAAACCTCATTTTCGGAGAAAATATATGGTATGTAATCAATTATTAATCTCATTTTAAACTATTTATATTTCTCCAATTTATATAACTTTTAATACCATTGAAAAAAAGGATTTTTCGATTTGTAAATTTTTAATTAACATACTTGCACTTTTGATGGATATTGATGTGATATTAATTTATATCGCATTTCTATTGCAATCACATTTTTAACTGAGGGTTATATCAATGTATAACACACCCAATAGAACATATACCACTCGCGCAACTTTTCTTGAACGATAGATTGACGAAATGCGGGCGGAGTCGGGGTATTAGTTACAAAGGCAGCCACTAGAGTATTTTCATTAATGCCAACCTGTGGTACATGGAAGTCAAACCTGCTACGTTTGCAGCCAGGTCATCGCTCTGGGTAGGCAACAGCAGGGACACAAGATGAATTAAAATGTATTCAAGAGGTCGGCTTGTGTAGATCTTTGCTAATTTTGACAAGCATTCTTGTCGAAATTACCCAGAACTCACCATGAGGAGGTGTCTACACATCGAGTTCCCCACTTGCCCACTGAATCTTATTTTATCAAATCTTGTTTTATTGCATTAATTGCTTTTTATAAATTGTGACAATCTAAAGAGTTACTAACAAGGTCTTAAACATTAACATTAAAGTCTTAAAATACTATAAATCAGCCTTTCGTTGAAAGTGTAAAGTTGGTGGAAAAAGTATGTAAAAAATATAATTACAGAGAGTATGATAAATGGGAAGAGAGAGAGAGAGAGAGAGAGAGAGAGAGAGAGAGAGAGAGAGAGAGAGAGAGGAGGCGAGAGAGAGAGAGAGGAGAGAGCGCGAGAGAGGAGTGAATGAGAGAGCGGAGAGAGCGCGAGAGAGAGGTGTGTGTGTGTGTGAGAGAGAGAGAGAGAGAGAGAGAGAGAGAGAGAGAGAGAGAATCGCATAAAGGTCCTACGTACTAAAAAAATATATGGGGGTTCCTGTATTTACGTTAGAAATAATATTGATTATTGATTCTATCACTTTGGCGGAATTAAATGTGTATTCCATTGAAAATGTTTTCGAAATTTCTGTTGTACATCTTACTTCACTAAAAGTGATAATACTTTGCATCTACAGACCTCCAACAAAGAGAGCTGCAGATTATATTTTGTTCTTAGAATACCTGGAGATAACACTTAACAAAGTCAGCAATCGCTCTTTTGAATCCATATGCGGAGATTTTAACATTGATTTTCTGGTCGAATCTTGCGAGAAAGAAAAGTTTCTCAATTTAATTAATTCCTTTAATTTAGACATTACAATTAATGTACCTACACTGATCACACAAAATTCGACGAAGGCAATTGATCAAATTATAATTAACAAGACTACTACTCGATATGAAGTTGAAACAAAAGATATATAGAATACAGTGACCACGATGCACTAATTCTTACCATTATGCGATCACCGACACAATAAATATGTAGTAGTACACGTATGACTAGATTGTTTACAAAAAGTAAAATAAAATTATTCATTAATTACTTGATGCAAGAGTCATGGGAAGCGGTTTATAATACTGTTGATACAAATGACAAATATAATTCTTTTTATTTTCAACTCTTTCATTTCATTTTAACACTTGCTTTCCTCTTCAAAAAAGAAAATTAAATATTTCACGGAAAAGCAATTCTTGGATAACACAAGGGATTAGGACATCTTATAAAAACAAGCGAATTCTTTCTTTCATTTCTAAACGTCATAACCTATCTCATGATTTCCTTATCTACTTTAAAAATACAAAACATTGTTATGAAAAGTCATAAGGCAGGCTAAAATCATGAAACACGATCAGGATATTTTGAACTCAAATAACAAAACAAAAGCAATGTGGGATATAATAAAAAATACGACCAAATCAACTAGAAAATCTGTAGAGAATGTTGTTTTAAAATATAACGATATAAATGTGAACGATCCGGCAACAGTGGCTAGTTTCTTTAACCAATACTTTTCGAGAATTGCTGGCGATCTCACAAGGGTCTTCAGCCCCAAAATTCAAAAACAGATATCTCACCCAAAATTTTAGACACAATGTTCGTTTCCGAAACTTCTTCCTATGGAATTCTCAAAATAATCAGTAAACTAAAAAGTAAATATTCGTCCGGTTTAGATGAATTCCCGGATTCTTTGTTAAAGACCTGTGCGTATGCCATTATACACCCGTTAACTCACGTATTTAATTCATAGTTATGCACTGGAACGTTTCCAGATATTTTTAAAACAGCTAAAATTAAGCCGCTCTTCAAAAAAGCAACAAAAATGAAATTCAAAATTATCGGCCCATTTCTCTTCTATCAGTTTTTTCAAAAATATTAGAGAGACTATTTTACATACGGATGGAAACCTTTCTCAGTAAACATGATGAGCTTTCAGATTGCCAACATGGATTTAGAAAATCAAATCAACGGAAACAGCTATATTTTCTTTTCTTAAAGATGTCGCCTCATCATTGGATCAAAACGAGGCACCTATTGGATTATTTTTAGATCTCTCAAAAGCTTTTGACGTCATTGATCATGACATTTTACTTTCCAAATTACCTTCATATGGAATTCGTGGTATTGCTCTAGATTGGTTATGTTCGTACCTTAAACAACGATCTTAGAGAGTGGAAATACCTTAACGTATGCACCTTTCTGACTCTTTGCCCATTGCACGTGGAGTTCCTCAAGGATCGATTTTAGGCCCTATTGTGTTCCTACTTTACGTAAACGATATCCTCACGACGATTCGAACCGGAAGAACTCTTTGCAGATGATACGAACATCCTTTGCAATAAAGAAACCGACCGTAAATAGTACAATATCAGATGTTTCAAATTGGTTCTGAAATAACAAATTAAGAGTAAACGAAAAGAAAACGGTTTTAATGCAGTTTTCCATTTCAAATAAACAATTTTGTGCTCCATTAAAAATGAACGGTATACCATTGACTAATGTTAAGGCAACAACATTTTTAGGTCTCTCAATTCAGTCAAACCTTAAATGGAACGTCCATTTAAATGAATTGAACACAAAATTAAGTTCATTATGCTACGCGTTCAGAATTCTTGCAAATTCAGTCAGCCTTAATACTGTTCGATGTGTATATTTCGCGAATGTTCATTCCCGCCTGAGATATGGCATACTATTATGGGGAAATACATCTTATAGCTCCCATACTTTTAGATTACAAAAAAGAATTGTACGAAAAATAACCAAATCCCACCCATGTGATTCATGTAAGCCACTGTTCATTAATCTAGGAATTTTACCATTACCTTGTCTGTTTATTTACGAATCAGTGGTTTTTGTAAAAAATGACTTGCTCAAGGGCGGGAATATATTTTCAGAAAATGCCGATGTCTGTTAATATAACACTCGACGTAGAAATCATATTCATCAGGTGACAGTCTCAACAGTTCATTAGAAAACATTCACATACAATACATGTACAACATGTACAATACATTTTACAACACTTTGCCAGATGACATTAAACGATTAAATTCGATAGAAAAGTTAAAATCCCAAGTGAAATCGTTTCTGCTGCATACCTGTTTCTATACAATTAGAGACTATACTGAGCATCACAAGGAAAGTAACATTAATTTTAACAGTGATATTTAATGTATTATTTACCATTGGACAATATAATTCTAAACAATGTGTAACAAGTATTGTATCGCAGCTTCTGGGTAAATAACCCCCATCTCGATCAGGTTTTTCGTTCAGTTTCCCTGATCCATTGAGCAAATGCTGAGATGGCCCCTTATGTTACTTCTGGATATAAATGTAACTTCAGTTTCTGCTTCATGATTAGCTTGAATTCCGAACAAGTTAGAGAAGTTATTAATTGTCTCGTTGAAAGATTTGGCAATTTACTGGAAGGAGGCAAAGACATGCAAATTTTAAAACTGAAAGGCGAAATTGCACATTGGCAACGTAACTGGAATCTGCAAAAATCCTTAAGTGACTGTAATCCTCCAGATTCTGCTCTCGAAACTCTGGAGAGATGTGATAAAGATATTTATCCTATAATTCAAAATTTTCTCCAGATTCTCAGTACTTTGCCAGTCACAAACTCAAGTTCTGAACGGTCTTTCTCTTCATTGCGCTGTTTAAAAACTATTATATACTATTATAGATTAGGATAGTTAGGATATATACTCTGTATTATATACTAGAGAAAAAGAGTGAGAGAAAATAATCCCCCCTCCCAAATATACTTTCTGGATCCGCGCCTGAAAATATGTTATTATTTTTTAAACTACAGTTCAGCTATCGCAAATACGAGTTGTGTTACGAAATGGCACAGACTTTCTCGTACTAATTTTCTAATTTCGTTAGTCTGGGCGAGCTTTACAGTCTTGCTTTATCCTCTTGTCAGCTGCCAAACTTTCGCCTCTCAAAGTTAATATTTTTCACATTTTTCTCTAATTTTCTGTTTTCTAATGGTACTACCGAAATATTACTATAAAAATATTAAAGAAGACTAAAATCTCGTCCTATAAGGAAATTTTTGTTGAAAACGTTGGAGCAGTTCTTAAGAAAATGGTGTTTAAGCGTTTCTGCAAATGCGAAATTTGAAACTTTTCATAGAAATCTTTTGAGTTTCGAAAAACTTCATTGGAAGTCATTTGTAGCTCTTCCACTTCCACAAATGCAACAATATATCCAAATCCATGAAAATATGCAAATCAAAGGCGGGAGTGATATTAAAAAAATTTCATTTGTGTAAAATATTGAAAAAACAAAAGAATATAGCAAACTGAACTTTACGTCATATTAAACAGTGCAATTAGCACTATCCGCATGAAAAGTTTGAAGAGATAATTAGAAACCGTTTTTGAGAAAATGGCATTTGAGCATTTCTAAAAATGCGGAATTTGCAGTTTATTTTCACAGAAAAGTTTTAAGTTTTCGATAAACTTTATCTGATATCATTTAAAGCTGATTTACTCGTAAATGCAATAATGTGAACAAATTGACGTTAATAAAAATATTATCGACGTCAGAGAAGTCATTTTTTGTAATTTTTGAAAATAACAAAAGAATAGAGCAATGTGGCATTTATTTCATTTCATAGAGTACATGTAGCAGTATCCTTAACAAAAGTTTAAAGAAAACATTTGGAGTCTTCTGAAGATAGTCTTGTTTTCGTTATTTTTTAAAATTGCACGAAATATTGCGCGAAAACGACTAGTATTCGAAAATTCAGGGTCAACAATGAAAATCGGACCTATGCCATCTTTATAATTGTATTTCGCTCTATTCTTACAAGAAATGTAAAGAAAAAAATGGAGCCATTTTTTTAGAACATGTTGAAAATGTCCTTGGGGCTTTATGTAAAGTACCCCCAAAATTAATGAATATTTTTTTCAAAATCGCAGTGCTTCGACTCTGACCAGTTCGGCAGAGGTTTCTTCAATTGGCGAAAAATCGCAAATTGCTAGGCGCTAGTGTTGTTGTTCACATACACCAGACGGAAGGACGTTTTGCTGCCAATCGATTTTTCGGTATGAAGGACCCACAAAACATGGATTCTGGCTATACCACGTGAGGATTTTCTCTCTAAATTCAGCTACTGGATTTATCTAGTTTTTAATTATCAGGGCTCGGCAATACGAGTTTTTCTGCCGAACATTCGTTTTTTCGCGCAGCATTACCTTTCTCTCTACTGCGTAAGCGGTAGCGAGAATGTAAAACTCTGAAAAAAAAAAAAAAACATCACAAAGATTTATGTTTCGAGAGGAACTTTTGAGATTTTTCAAGCCTGTTCCACAGTTCTCAGAGAGTGACAATTTTTGTATTTTTTTTTCAAAAACAATTTTTGCGTTTCAATTTGGTGCTGAGAAAATATCTAACTCGTTGTGCTACAGAATGGGACAGACTTTCTCTTAGTGAAGTTTTCTAATTTTCTTGGTGTGAACTGGCTTTACGGTCTTACTCCATTCCCTTGCCAGCTGCCATCTATCGCCGCTAAAAGTACATTTTTTTTACTTTTTCTCAATTTTTCGGTTTCCTAATACTAGAACCGAAATATTACTTTAAGAATATTAAATAAGAGTGAAACTTTGTCATAATGACAATTTTCATTCAAAAATTTAGAGCCGTTTTTAAGAAAATAGCGTTACCGTACATGCGAAATTTGAAACTATTTTTCACAGGAACGTATTGAGTTTTCGAAAAACTTCGTTTAAAAACGTTTGAGGAACATTAACTCACAAATTCAAAAGTGTTTACAAATCGCTGGAAATGTGAATATTAATGGCGAGGGTAATATACGTTTTTGTAAGTTTTGAAAAACAAATGAATTCCCCAAAACGAAATTATTTTAAACAATGTAGTTAGCATTGTCTGTTGGAAAAGTTTGAAAATAAAATTTGGAGACATTTTTGAGAAAATGGCGTTTGTGCGTTTCTACCGCCGTCAGGACTCGAACCTAGGACCTCCCTGGCAGAGGCACTGAAGTGATTTCAGTTGGTGCACTGAGCTACCGCTCCCGGTAGCAATATGGTGTTTACGCCGTCTTATAGAGTGCATTTCAACACTATCCCTACCGAAACTTTAAAGAAAAAGTTTCGAGCTTTTTGAGAAAAATGTTGGAGCTTTTTGTACTTCTTTAAAATTGCAAATATTGCACGCAATATTGCGCGAAAACGACTAAAATTTTCAAGAAAAAGTACTTGACCTTAATGGAAGAACTAATTATGGACAACAAATTTAATTTGAAGGGAACATCCCCATCTTCATTTTTGTAGTTGTAAGAAGCCTCCGAAAAAGTTACATGTAAAGTGAAATTCGGAATCCGTGAAAATACGACCTTTATAAGTGTATTTTACTCTATTTTTACAATAAATGTAAAGAAAACATTTGGAGCAATTTTTGAAAAAATTTAGAAAATGTTTCATGCAAATTGTGAAGGACGGTTTTCAAAATCGCAGCGCAAGTCGAGCTAGGTCGACCAGGGAATATCCATTTTGGAAACTAATCCTACTGTGGTTTAGGCGCTAGTGGTGATTACAAACGGGCAGACGGGTGGACGGACTTAAAAAAACAACACGTTTTTGGTATCAGGAGACCCCAAACTTGTATTTTCGTTAAATGATCGAAAGCGATTTTCCGCAGCATTATGTAAATATCTCTACACTGCGTATATTACTTAGTATATATGTATGTATACGATAAAGTAAGAATGTTTTCCCGATAGTATACATTTTTCTCTTATTTTTCATATTTTGTCTATCAGATACAATAATGTTAAGTTGACGAAAAAAAAACACGTTTCTGTCTGGTGAGAGGTGGGGTGGTGGAAGGGGGCCAAGAAAACTTTTTTATGTTAATTTATAGTGTAACTGTTCAATGTCATTTGGTTCATGGGAGATTTTTACTATGGTATGCGGGTGGGGAGCTTAGTCCTCCAATTAAAAGATCCGAAACCCCGCCTCAGTTTAAAGCACGTGTACTTGTAAATATAATAGTGTGAAGGAATCGCCTCTAATGTAAATATTACCGATGTGAGAGACAAGTCAAAAATATTATATTTTTGAAATAAAAAAAGAATAGAGCAATTCATGGGGCGTTCATGTCATCGTAGAGGATACATTTGGACCCCTAGCAAAAATTTAATACATTAATACATACCCTAGCAAAAATTTAAAGAACAAATTTAGAGTAGTTTTTGAGAAAATCTGGTTTTTGTTATTTTTTAAAATTGTAAATATTGCACGCACTATTGCAGGAAAAAAATTAAAATTTTAAAAAAATCTGCATGATCTTAATGAAAGCACTATTTATGGACAACAAATTTAATTTGAAGGAAAAATATGTCTTCAATTTTATAGTTGTAGGAAGACGCCGAAAAAAAATCAATCTTTTCGAAAATTCAGAGTTAACTGTGGAAATCGGACATATGTCACCTTTATAAGTGCAACTTACTCTATGCTTACAAGAAATTTAGAGAAAAAAATTGGTGCCATTTTTGAGAAAATTTTGAAAATGTCCGGGGGCTTCATGTAAAATACCCCAAAGATGAATGATTCAAAATAGCAGATTTCAAAATAGCAGAGCTTTGACTCAGGCCAAGTGGACAGGAATTTCTTCAATTTGGAAAAAATACTGTGCATAGTTAAAAAGAAAACAACATTTTTTCGGTATCAGGGGACCCCAAAACGTGTATTTCCGTTGAAATCTCGAAATCGATTTTCCCCAACATTACATAACTTTCTCTATGTTATGTATATTACTCCGTATATACGTACATATACCAGAAAGTAAAAATTAAAATTTTCATTTAAAACATAACTACATATCACCTGTCATTATTTATTTGTTAAAAATAAAATTATGTAAAAAAACTCGGACAAAAACGAATTAATACATCTATACTAATAAAAGTGAAATGAACGACGTGTATCCCGCATCGATGCCACAAAATGTAGCGTATGAATAAATATGAAATTTTTACAAGCTCTTCTTCAGGATTGTAGGAGTGTTATAGGAAAGTTTGGTAAAGATTAACACAATCCAAATGCGGAAAATAAAATATAATTAACATGTCTGTAGATGCACCGCAACCATTTTTCGCCTCTCGCTTAGAGTACGTAGTTCCTAATATATTACGCCAGAGCCCAGAAGTGCTGCAGCAAAACTGGTACCTGATTTATTTGCTAGAGGCCAGTAGTGTTGCATAAGATAGCAAGAAATTCATCTAATAGTCTTGTAAAATGAAATGAAAGAAATTTATAGTATTTTATTAAAATTTGTACCAATTACGTTAAAAAAATAATCTTAAACCCCGTGGTTTGTATAAAATTGATCTTTTCCCTCATTCGCATTGATTGAATATGAAGAGAGAGGGGCAACACCGGATGTTTTGCTAGTTTCATAATAAAAAATAAACGACTCTTAAAATAAGATTGATTGACTGAATGATCATTTCGGGTATTGCTCCTATATTCGCGTGGTGTTGATCTGAGAAGCCGCGGAAAATTACCGATCAGGGCAGCCGTCCGCTAGAATTCTCCTCCAGACAGCGGCTGAATTGAACCTAGTAATGTAGCTAGTGACAGAATTCCTACCACCGTCTGGACTCGAACCCAAGGATCTCTCGTTGAGAGACACTGCAGTGACAAGTTGTTGCCCCGAGCCACCTTTGCCAGTTACAATAATTTTAATGCGGTGTATGCAGGGCAGGGTTTCTGGCGGAATGCGACGGAATGACGTTCCGGTACCTCGGGGTTAATTAAATTATAACTATATAATTATTTTCATTAAATAAATTAATTTGGGGCGCGTTCCGGGGCCTAAAATTTTATAAATCAAGCACTGGGTGTATGGATTCATCGGAAATGAGTGTACATTCATGTGGAAATGTATTTTGAACGTTTCATTATCGTGGCACGAGTCATATTTCCATTTCAAGCTTTTCGTAATTGCCCCGGCACCAAGCGATCAGTCTCATCTCATTCCGCAGACTTGCGCCCGCTTGCACCTCTCCGTGTAGGCACGCCCGGGCTAGCAGTGGCGGCTGCTCTTTAACCCTTGTTTGCCTGAATTATTTTGCAAAAAAAACCTCGATTTATAAATTTTGAAATGTACATGGTGACACCTTTTAGGATGAGAACACAACAAGAAGTTCTGTCATTTCTGCAATTTTTTGGCTCTGAGGCGGTGTCCTCCCCAAAAAAACTAACCTCGGGCAAAGTTGTAGAAATTGTTAAACTTGCAATAAATCGACTCGTTTAATTTGTGCATACTACAAGGGCAATTTTGAGTACGAATTTAGTTTTATGTGACCGCTTTTTTTTAAAAAAATTGTTGAGTCTACCATTTTGACGCAACGCGTCTCCAAGACCCTTAAGGAGCGTTGAGCGCTTTGCGCTGGGAAGTAATCCTCCATTACATTGCGCGCTTGTGGAGTAATTTTCCATTATAACTTTCTGTCATGTCGCAGTCAGTTGTCAAGAGGACCGCCAGGTAGCATCTCCGCACACGCGCCTCCTGCTACGCGCTTCTGCGTCACTACTCAGCGGCCAGAATTGGGAGGGAATAAGGATAGGGTTTAGAACACTTCACAGGGGCTGGACTAGCCCTTGTGAAGCAGCCAAACTCGTTTTGTTGGAACAAATTTCACATGAGATTCGATGGGAATTGAACCCGGACCTCAGTGGTGAAAAGCTAGCGACTTCACTACGTGCCACGCTATGTGCTTAAGCGAAAGATTAATGTTTTTGGAATGGGTCGCACCGTTGACTATCGCGAGACCGTCCCTAATTGGTGCATGCGATTCAATGGAAGCTTGAGTAAGAAGCGTAACTAGCGTAGGCATGCTAGCGGGCTGTGGTAAGAGTGAGGACCGCGCACTGCTTTTAGGGTTGTGTTCCGCAGAGTCCGCGCCTATCAACTAAGCCAAGCATACTGACTCCTTCATCTGATTTCATATATTACTGTTGTGTTTGCTGGAAATATGGTTTTAAAAAATCTCTTATTTTCGCGTGAGCACAATTGTATTTTCCGTTATCAATGTAAACGTTGTCTTAGGCAAGAATTAAAATACCGATGCGTGCAAATCGATGGTATACTACATGATACGATAATTATCCTCGTTAAAGAAATATTTTGAAGAGGTAAAATATATGTGGTAGTTCGAACTTGCCGCCCCTTCCAATTCCAACCCACCGACCGCCGCTGTCCTGTAGTCAGGCTAGTACCTTGCTGTGCCCATACTTGACGCATGCGCGTTTTGCGAATTTGATGGTATTGAATGCATTATAAACGTTTGGAGAATTTGTTTTCATTTTGATATTAGGTTTGTTCATACAAAATGCACACTTGGTAATGTCATTGTGTTAAGTTGACAGTTCTGGGAGTAATTCCCTTTCTGTCTGTCACGGTGAGTGCATATTTCCGGTCCCGGGTACAGTCTAAAAGCGCTGGTATGAAGACGAATATGTGTGTGGAAGGATCTTTCATTATGACAATATATTCGAGGGTAGTGAAATTTTCGAAATAAAATAATTTTATTAATGTAAAAAATGTCCAAACCAGGGCCATTTTAACAGAATTAGGGCCCCCTATTCTTAATTTCACAGATCTCTCCTGCCCCAACTTCGATGATGAAATATAAAAAAATCCTATCAATTAAAAAAATTAATTTAGTCAAAATATTTAGAAAAGTTAAAAAAACAATTTAACTTCTCATCACTGATTGGCATTCTCGAAACATTCCCTATTATAAATATTATCCAATGATGCACGACACATCACTCCGTTAAGCCAATTTTTTGCGAATAGTTAAATCATACACCACATTTTATGTGGCTTTTTATTTTATTTCTTGAAAACTATTATTAATTATTTTTTTAAGAACTATCGGGGGCCCCGGGCCCGTCGAACCCGTGCGTTATCACGGAAATGTGTTAATCAAAAACATTTTCAGAAAAGGTCATGTTCAATTTTTTCGAAAATATAAGTATTTTTTACGTACTTTTGGGTGAAACAGGCAATTTTTAAATTTTAAACAACTATTTTCTTAGAAACGGCTCCAATTTTTTTCTTTAATTTTTTCTCTTATGTAGCAAAGAACGGTAAAGAAAGTGGTGCTGATCCTATTTTCAGAGTACTCTCCGTATTTTCGAAAATCGAAAAAAAACAACGAAATGGTAAAATCGAATTTCCAGCGCTTCATTTGACATGCTGGCAGTTTGCAAAATGGCAACACAGCAGTTTCAAATTATATTCGAATGCTTCTCATTAGAGCTTGGAAGTTTACGGAAACTCATATTTTTATTGTGAGCTATATAATAAGATAATAACCAAAGTCACAGTTAAACGAACAAAATTTCGATGATTTTATGTAGCATATAAGTGCTTTTTGTTTTAATGCATCCTATTTTCGTTATATTTAAGTTATTATTAACGTTTTATTACTTTTTTGTTCTTAATGAGTCATATTTCTCTAGGAATTTCAATTAATATTCTTATTTGTCCCCTCAAACCGAAAAATTTCCTTCATAAATCTGAATGTGAACGTCATAATAAACCATTTTTCATTTATTGTAGCAGTATTTGCTTGAACGTTTTTGAATGATACCACGGCGCTGGCACAGATAAACGATTATGAATGATATGATAATTTATCACTAAGAATTTCTGGCATTGGAATTGATACTTCGACAATGATACACGAAATCGGAGAAGACGGGAAATGTGTCATTCACAGTTTCGCACTAGTCCGCAAGTTGAGATTACGTGCCATGCTTCCAACAAAAACAACAATCAAATTCCAAACGTCTGCAACCATATCAGTCAGAAAACGGTTGTGTACTCGGTTGGTCAAGTTCGTGGTTTTATGAAGAGATGGTTTATGGTGCCATGGGAAAAGGGAAATAAGTATAGCAATTAAAAGGATTTATTTTCGAGTTTGAAAGGGACATTTTCCCAACAGATCATAACGTGTTGAAGCGAGAAAGTATGTACTGTTGTAGTGCCACTAGTTTGGACATCTTTTCAATCTGATCCTTCTAATAGCCCAACTGGCAATATAAACGACAAGCTGAAAAGTGTCGACTGTTGAGCGAGTCTTGTGGAAGCCATACTAGTGAAAACCAGAGTCCTCCTCCTTTTTCTACAACCTCATGCAAACTTGAGCTAATGTTCGAAAACTTACCAGCAGAATCATAAATACATAGAATACACGAACGCCAGCTCTGTAAGAAGTTTTTCTTCTTTGAAGGAAGTAATAGTTTTTTTTATCCCTCAGGAAACATTTCTTGTCTCAGATATGAATCGTAGAGATCCACGAAGACTTCACTACGAGCGGATATTGCCCACCGACCGTCCACGGGGTATCTTGAGGGCGATTTTGAAGATATCCTGGAGTGAGTAGCTGGAGGTATCCCGGTTCTGGGGCCTTAGTATTACCAATTCTACGGAATACGTGCAGTAGCTCATCTTTAGTGACTGGAGATGACATTTCTGTATGAAGTGGTATTTTGATGTTTAAAGTGGCAAATTCTCCGATACATCGCGCATACCGCCGAGTACCTAGTAAGTACCTAATAAGTCTATAAGGAATATTTCATAAGTTTGATACTCCTCTGAAAAGTTATTGAGATTTTGAAAGCTTCAAATCAGATGCGAAAAAATAACTGTTTTGCAACCGAGAGCTAGTCAGTCTTCCGCATCCGTAAGCGCTATGAAATGCGTTTGAGTGAGAAGTTTCACACAGTTTTTATACTCGGGGTTTTCTAACGTGGCGGCTGAGGGTAGTATCTCCAAGTTGGAATTTGGCACGACTTCTTGCGCCTTTCTTGGTCCTGCTGCAAGATGTCGCATGATCGCGACCGCATTAAGCAGTGCTGCAAATCAAGCGACTCTAGCGGTGGGACTGAGAACGACTCAAAAAGTCGTGCCGAATTCCATCTTGGAGATACTACCCTCAGCCGCCACGTTAGAAAAACCCAAGTATAATGCTGTCCAGGAAATTCGCTAGCGCAGACGAATGCACCGCATGCCAGCCGCGATAACCTAGGGCTCCTCATGTTTCAAGGGCGGAGGGAGGGGAGGATGCGCGTCTGGACGGTCGGTGGGCAGGTACTGCAAAATATTGCGGTGAAAAATCCTTCTCTGGTCGTTCGTAAGTTACGCTTGTCTCAAGTTTTTGTGAAATGGAGTGTATTAATGTTCCAAGAGTTAGTGGTGTGTAATTATCTTATAGTATTGTCGTATTGTTGTGTTGTATTAAGAACGGAATTTCATCATAAGGATCGTGATTTAGATTGGGATTGGAAAAGCTCAAAATAAATGACAACGGTAGAGGTAGCTTCCATAAAGTGCGGTAGACTTAAAATAATGTTCAGGATTCGCCACTGGATGTTCATCGGCTTGCCAGGAGGTGTGGTCGTCCCTTTTCTCCGAAGTGTGTTGAGAGGAGGTTGGAGACTGGGAATGCGATTTTATAAACTTGCCCATACTACCCATCTTGTATTGCCCACTGCACTACATCTTTATCTACTTTGTCACACAGGCTTTTAGCACACAGAGGTTCACTTTCTCAATTGCGATCATCAACTGATTTCTGGCCAATTTATATTGATCTTACAAATGAACAAATGTCATTAGCTCGCCATGAGCTCGCTGGCCCAATCACCTGCCTCGAAGGCACTGTCGACGCTAGAGATATGTCTTCCATCCACCAATCAACTGCTAAATGTCGGTGGTTAGTTTTTTCTGTGTATAGCTTCAGTTGCCCAGCTCATAACTTGGACAACCTTGGATTCTGCCGATAATATAATATTAGTACATTGTATATAGTAGTACAATATTCTCCAACCAATGGCGGAATACTTCATCGTCAAACGTTTTGATATTCCATCCTCTTATATTATATCCCAACCCAAAACTTCCCTCCTTTCTGTGACATTGTACCTGGAACATAGTAGTCTAGTGGTTGCTGTGAGGGAGGTGTTCATTGACTCCGAGATACTCCTGTTCGGGAAAAATATACAGCTCACAAATGTCTGACATTGTGATCGAGTGTTTACGCAGTCTTAAATTTGCTTATAGTTTGTGAGATTAATATAAACGTAATTGGTTCTGTATGATTTCTGTTAAGATTCACAGATCATAATATTCAGGCGGTCTGGCGTCATCCTCCTAGGACACTGGAAGCCATCATTCGCAATCAGAGAGCAGCACGCAAGCAGAGACAGCAACAACCGATCAAAATTCTTATATCATTTACAAAATATGTATGAAATTTTTGTTCAGACCCTTTTCAAAGTTCTAAAGTATGAGAGACAATTACTCAATTAATTCATGGTTTGATTTCAATTTTTGTGATTCCAATATAGACACTTTCAGTTTTAATATCTTTTCAGTTCTTGGAATCACGAATTTGGAGGCAAACATTATACTTATTATACGTTTTCGAACCGTGGAAGGTCTGTATATCTCCCGTGTTAATAAGCACTTCATTCAAGGAAATGAAATATTCTAGCACAGCCCTCCTTTGTGTGTTTTTCTGAGGTCCAGCAAGCGGGCCGTTCATCTTCACCCATTCACTCACCCTCCAAAAATGGGTGGCCGGCCCACCCACCATAGCAGATTCAAACGAAACTAATGGCAGAATTTTTAGTTTAAATTTACAATATTACCACGAACCAATTATTTTACCGTTCATATTCACCTCCAAAAACGGGGTGTTCCTTATCTTCATATTAAGCTGGCGTGCATACCGTTGCAGAATCAAGCGAAACTTGTACCAGAGTTTTTGACTATTTTATTACTAATTTATTAAGAAACAAATCTTTTTACCGTTCATCTTCACCACCAAAAACGACATTTCCCCTTATATTCGTAATTTGGCCTGCCTTCTATAAGAGAATCAAACGCTGCGCAAGGGAACACAGTGGTTTTGCCACCACAATGTTTTTTTTTGTTACGCACTGGGTAGGCAATGTCTACTCTAAGACATTTTCGGATAAAATTAAAAGAAAAAAATAAGCTTAATTACAAAATATTTTTTGTTTTAATGGCTCCTGCCAATTGTTAGGTGCGCAACGCTTTGCAAAATGGTCAAATACTACGCGTGTTTCAATCACTCACAAATTTTTAATACCGGTGGTCTACACATTTCCGAACACAAATTACTTGCTAAAACCTTATTTATTATAACAACAAAGTTCCACAGTTAATTAATGACCGTTCGCAAGTGTTTATAATTGGCCGTTGTAAGTACTAAGGGAAAACACTTCCCGCAGCTTCAAAACTGATATATTAGAGAATGTTTGGCTTTCTCGTATACGTACGTATACTTGGAAGTTATACATATATAAGTATACGTAGTATCGAGACAGTTATGTAATGCTGCGGAAAATCGACTTCGATATTTTCAATAGTAAAAAAGAATGCGAGAAAATGGGCTGCTGTTGCACCACTAGTTTCCGTATGAGGGGATTTCAAAGTGCGTGTTGTAGTTTAAATCTTGACATGTATTTTTGGCAGTTTTACGTAGGTTACTCCATATTTCTTTTACTACTCGATATTTACGTGCGTACTCGAGAATGTGTGAGATGCTCCCCTGGAGAAATCTGGACGTGGTTTCCTGCGATGGCCGCTTCCTGCGCCCCGCGCGCGCGCGAAGGCGCGAGGGCGCCGCCGGTGGCTGTTGCGGTGCGCCGCAGGTGAGGAAGCGGCGCCCGCCGCTCGGCCCAGCGCGGGGCGGCCGACGGCGGAAGCGGAAGGAGGCGGCGCAGCCACCGCCAGGCGCACGCTCCGTACTTTAAAAACGATTCTCGCATCATTACCCTTTGAATGCTAATAATGCTAATGCTAATAATAATAATAATAATAATAATAATAATAATAATTAGAGAGAGGATTTCCATGCAAATGCATGTTTTTATTTAAGCTTCGTAGAGATAACAAAGTCACAAAAAATACATTTTTGTAATTTTTGAAAACAAAAACGATACACCAAAATAAACTCAGATAAAAAATTGACTCACTTTGAAAATGCTGAACCCTCCAAAAAATTTATTTTGACTTACCTCCGGAAAAGTATGACTAGGCATCGGTGGGTACAGTTGCACTTTCGCGTGGTCCTAAGATAACCTATCCGTTACAAAATAATAATAATAATAATAATAATAATAATAATAATAATAATAATAATAATAATTCGTTATAAATTATATGCACACTATTGACTGTTTATAAGCAAGTAGATATGTTCAACAAGGAATAAATATTGCGGTATTATAATTTTTTCGTAACCATTACTAAAGCACGTATATATGGAGTAGTATGCTTATTGTAAAATTATGTGACCGAAAATCGGTTTCGAGATGTAAACGGAAAAATAGATTTTGGATTCGACTGACTCGAAATAGTTATTTATATATCAAGGCCGACAAATGAATGATTTTGGGTGATGTGTTTACCAACCGAGGTGGAGCGAAGCGGAGCTGAGCTGAGGCTGGTAAACTAACCCAATCCAAAATCATTCAATTTCGGCCGAGGTGCATACAACTATTTTTCGTATTCTCACCTCCTAATTTTAGGTTTAAATTTTGAGAGAGATCTCTTTTATACTAAGCGGATTCGTCGTATAGATGCAGATGTTCTTCTACATTATCGCCTCTGAAATCGTCAGTAGTCACAATTTCTAAAGTGTGTACAATTTGGGGCTAGTTTGCGATTTGTTTTGTAACAGTTCCAGGAATAATATTTCAGAATATATCAATTTTTTTAAATATAAATGTTAACAATAAATAAATTAAAACATTCTGTATTAAAAATATTAAATATTCTTTGCTACTGTGTCAACAGTCATTTCTACGTTTTCTTGTTTACTTGAGGTTGCCATGGTAATCATCCTCTAAAATTCATTCTTGGCCTAGGATGCCAGAGCTCACGTTTGTAGTATATAAATGCTCTGCCAAATATGGGTTTTAAAGTATGGTTACGAAAAAGTATTTCTTTTCCTCAATTTCCTCGTCTCTGTATTTGTGAACAACTAGCGTCTAAACTATTCGTAGAATGTTTTCCAAAATGAATATTTCCCAGTGGATGTGGACCGACTACAAGTCTTAAAGATTTTGAAAAGAATTCTGTGAATTTTAGATGTACTCGAATACTTTAAGACATATTCGACATTTTTAAAATGGCTTCAAATTTTTCTTTAAATTTCTGTAAGAATACAGTGAAATATGCTTATAAAAGTGGCGAATAATAATTGTAATTTTTGTATTTTTGTAATAACTATGGTTCGGTTTTCACTGTTAACTCTCAATGTTTGAAAATTTCATTAGTTTGTTACGTCTTCGTAAAACTACATTACTGAAGATAGCGACTCTTTCTTCGACTCTTCGAAATTTCAAATTTTCTATTTTTTCTTTAAACTTTTTGCACCGAATTCTTAAACGCACTGAATTCTTAATTGCACTGAATAATGCAAGATAGGGAATTTAGATTTGATTATCCAAAATTACAAAAATTAATTAAAACACTTCTCAAGTCATAATTTATATTACAGGCCATTTCTATCCTGTTTTGCATTTGTAGGTTCAATTGCTTCAAATAAGTCAAAAATACTTTCTACAAACTCACTATGTAAAACTGTGAAATGAGCTCAAAATTCCGCAATTTCGGAAACGCTCCAACATTTTCTCAAAAACGGCTCAAAATTTTCTATAAAAACTGTTTGTACGGATAGTGTTAAACTAACCCAGACTAAAGAGATTAGATCACTAACTAGGAAGAGAAAGTTTGGGCACTTTTTGGCCACAGTAGTCATATTATTATTTGCAAAAAGTGATTAATGATGTACATTATTTGAATTACGGACAAGTAGTGTGAAATGTTGTTCAAATATCTAATTTTCGGTGTACATTCTTGCTACTCGAAATTTTAAGATGTATCTCAACGTTTGAAGCCATTTTCAGCCATATTCATTCTTGTGCTTTATGTTCTTTCTGGTAACTCGAATCCACTAGAAGATCTTCCATTGACTTTGGCGAAGGACTATGGAGAACGTGGCATTGAACTTGTACCTTTATTATTCTTGTTTTCCGTGTGCGAAACAACTAACTTTACTACCTTCTATATTTATATTGAGTAATGTACGTATTATAGAGAATTTGTAATGCTACGGAAAATCGATTTCGTGATTTCGACGGAAATACAAGTTTTGGGTTTCTTGACTCCAAGGATGTATTTTTTTCAGTATGTCCGCCCTGTATGACCCTCCGTCCATCCGACCGACCGTCCCAGGGTGTTTGAAAACGTTAGCGCCTAAACTGTTCATAGGATTTTTCGAAAATAAGATTTCCTAAATCTTCTGAACTGATATGAGACTTGCGCGTTTGAAACTGTTTCTTTGCATTATATAGTTCTTTACATAAAGCAATGGGCATTATCAAATTTTCCTCAGAAATGGTTCCAGTTTATTTCTTTAAATTTCCTGTAAGAATAGAATAAACAACACTTATAAATACGGCACAGGTTCGATTTTCGCGGTTGTCACTGAATTTTAGAAAATTGCCAATTTTTAAATTTTTGAATGTTCCAACAGCTACAATAATGAAGTCTAGCTGAATGTAACGTTGCCGACACTTTAAACTATTGAAAAAATGTCAAATGTTAAAATTCTTTCTAAGCATGTTCTAAAAATACTTTAAATATTCATCCTTTCATCTTGTCTTGTAGATAATATAATTTATTAAGAATCAGTTAATATAATCTATTAAGAATCTGTCCTCTAAAAAGGCTCCAATTTTTGAGATTCAACTTTGTCCTCTGGTGGTGTAAATCAAACTTAAAAGTGGTGTTAGTCTATTTTGCGTTAAAATTCCAGATTTTTCGAAAATTGCACAACTTCAAAAATTTAAAACTACAAAATTGAAGACGAGAGTTTTGTCTGTTGTTCAAAGATTGATCTTGAAATAAAGTATTGTAGAATTTTTCAAAATATAAGTAATTTTTGCATAATTTTATGTGAAATATAGGAAATTTTAAAACAATTTTTGAAAAATGTAGCTCAGGGCATCAACTAATGTCACTGAATTGTCTCTGACCGGGAGGTCCTGGGTTCGAGTCCCAACGGTGGCAGGCATTTCGACACTGGCTAGACAGATAGGTCGAGTTCAGCTGTTGTCTGGAGGAGAATTCTAGCAACTCCTGCTATGATCGATTTCCGTGTTTTTTTTCGATCAACACCAGGCGAATGCCGGAGTAGTACTGTAACAAACGGCTACGGACGACGCGCAGTATTTCCTTCCTCACCTCTTTGTTTATCCTATCCTGACACCTTATTTACACACACTTACACTCACATGCACTACACTTCCACACAAGTCGGGAGACCAGTCGGGAGTTTAGAGCTTGTCCCGGCTGGGCGGTGCCACGCTTGCACCTTGCATCTTCACCAAGCAGCCGCTTTGACGAACCAACTCAAGCTGACGGTTAAAAATCTAACGGTCTCAACTCAATATTTCCAACGGGCAGTTTTCGAAAATACAGACAACGAAAATGCAACTCCTACCATTATTTTAAAAGTTCCATGTTTTCTACGTGAAAATTTAGAGAAAACTAGTGGTGATACAGAATGGCATAGACTTTCTCGAACTAGTTAGTTTTCTAATTTCATTTGTCTGGGCTAGCTTTTTGGTCTTGCCCCATCCTTTGCTAGCTGCCACCTATCACCACCCAAAGGACATTTTTCTGAATTTTTGTCAATTTTTCGGTTTCGTAATTGTAGAATCGAAATATTTTATGAAAATTATTTTTGCCGCTGCATTACGTAATTTTCTCCATATATACGCACGTATACCAGAAAGTACCAATTGGAGGCCTATTTGAGGAAATTTGATCATGTGTGTGAACCTTCGTGTAAAGTAACCCCCAAAAACAAATGTCCGTTTCTAAGAGGGCCTCGAGTTCACTTAAATCGATCGGAGAATATCAATTCTGGAGATCATCGGCAGAACGGCTTAAGCACTAGCACTAACCACAAAAGGACGCACAGACTGATGAATGGACTCAAAGACATTTTAGCCGTCAATCGATTTTTCGGAATCAAGGAAATAAACAAGAAAACATGGATTCTGACTGTATAATGTGTTAGAGGAAGTGTTTTACTATACAAAGGAACAAAATTTACCCACTTTTGCGTTACCAGGGACCGTGTTTAAGAGTTTTTCTGTGGAAAATTCCCCTTTTCCGGCGCACGATTACAAAAATTTATATTCTTACTAAAACGCACCGCGTTTCTGCCTAAAGAAACGGCGATACAACAAGCAAGCACGCGGCAGAACGGTTGCCAGAGGGCGCTCGCTAGCCACGAGAAACGGTTACGGGCGGCGAAGTGTTGTCGGTTGGCCGAGGCGTGGGAAACGACGCCGCGAGGCTTCAGTGTCTGGCCGGCCGCCGGTAAGGAAGGACGTACCTGGGGCTGCTCCGCGTTCGAACAGAGTAGAATAGTGTCGCGAACGAATGAGCGCTGAAAAAAAAGGTGATTGACGGACAATTAGTGATAGATAACCATCATTAGTATCTCGGACGTAGTGCCAGAGTGACAGCTATTATTTGGGGGTAGTACAGATCGAGAGAACTTGTGTGCAGAGGAGTACACAACGAGACTAGTAGCCTGGTGAAATGGTGAGACACGTGCTCGCAACTGTACTTTGAATAATTAGTGGCATTTATCAGCTCGCGGAAGGTGACATCGAGAAATGTGGGTGAACTGGAAAGGAGTTAAGCGAGGAGGCGCAGAGACACCGTGGAAGATTACGCTGGAGAACGTACTTCGGGAACGCACGCATCGCATCGGCTGGTCCCCAGTGGAGCGGACACAGGCAGACAGCGAAGGAGCACGAGGCAACCCGAGAGTCCCCGAAGCCGCCGACGCTCGAGGGGGGAGTATTAAACGGTAAATATTTCCTCGATCGATGTAAGATCGAAAGAACTAACAGTGATTCTGGGTGAGGTAAAGAAAGGGATAAAGACCACCACCGATATTTGTAATCAATAGTGATTTGTGTAGAATAATAAATAATTCATGTTTATTTTGTTCACGGAACAGTGGTGTTTGATTAATAACCCCGAGTCCATTCACGAAAAAGAACACCTGTCCCTTGCAAATAAATTTACTGCGAACAAGCCGGGGCTAACGGTACGTCACATTACTAAGTAAGGGAAAAAAATAAAAATTCAAAACTAATAAAAAACAAAATTATTGGTGGCCATTTGAGTTTCCTTCTCCTCCTTCGTAATGGGACGGTGAAACAGCTTTCGGGTGTGCAAGGGAGGGGCCGATTTATGTACCTTGCGTTGTAAGCTCAAAAACGAACCCTTCAGACCTTTTATTGCATTTGTTGTTGAAAAGGCTTTCATTTGAACTCATATCAATTGACAGCACCGGCGACCACAAACGAGCAGAAGTTCGATGTCTGTGATGGTTCATCAATTAGGCCCTAAGGTTCGAATCCCGACGTTGGTGGCAGGATTTTCGACAGTAGCTAGATAGTATTCAGCCAATGCATGGTGGAGAATTCTAGCGACCGGCTGCTCTTGTCGGTAGTTTTTCGTGTTTTTTTGATAAACATGAGGTGAACACTGGAGGAGTTCCCTCAGAAACGGGTCACGGGCCATGCACAATTTTCCCCTCCTCATCTGCCCCTCCTCTACTCTTATACATAAACGCTTACACGTACATACTACACTATTACACGAGTCAAGAAATGTCCAGAGACCAGACCGGAGTTGAGACTCAGTCCTGGCTGTTATGTGTCGTTTGATGAAAAATCACCACAAGCTGTCGTGTAAGACGACGCGTGGCCCATTGTCCTGGAGCACCCCCGCCTCCATGAATAACAATATTCACTATACTAACAGGTATTATAGTGACATGACGTGGTTATAGCATGTCATGTGCCCGAAAGTACGGAACACTGAATCAATCAAAAGAGCAGTAGCTTCCCAATGGAACGCAAAGTCAATGATCCAGTGCGGGCAAGGCCGCGGTATTGTGCGTGGGTATACAGAAGAACCCCGCTAATTCGAACCCTGCAAATCAGAAATTTTTGATAATCCGAAATAAAAAATGCTTATTAGTATTGTAAAATATATTTTATAATTACTGTAGATCTGAACAACTAATTATTGAAACTAATTATCGAAATGAATCGTTTATTGCACTGATAACTACGATGTATATCACACGTTTATGTACCAGCAATTTTCACTCAGAGGAACTTGAAAAATCGAGAATCTTCTTTTGCCGTAGGGAACTGAATGTGCTTGATGATGCGGTTCATCAAGTTGCCGTTTTCTTACATCGCACGCTACGCTGCAAGGGTCTGGTAATCCTATATAAGTGTTTGTTTATGTTCGATACATTTTTTCTGATAATCCGAACAGACCACTCCCTCAATTAGCTCGAAATTGCATATTGATAAATGGTGAAGATTTATTTAAGAATAAATTGAACTAAATATCGTTTAGCCAATGCAGAAATATGTTTTTCGTACATTAGGATGCGCTGTACTTGGTTTCTGTTCTGTACTACGCATGCAGTATTTCCTTTCAGAAAAAAAGAAATGGAAATTAAGCTCGCTAGTGGAGTGCCGTGCAACTGAATCGCATAGGAAGTTAAAAGCCAAATCCTATTACTTCTCCGGATATTTATCATATATTTGTATATTATTTCAGTAGTATACATACATTTTGCGGCTCCAACACGCAACTAATCTCTATAAACGAGGTTTCTAAAGAAAGAGCAGTGCACGGAGACGTGAACAATTGCACTTTAACTTAAGAAATACTTATATTAAGGAATTGTTTAAAAAAGCGCACTTACATATTCGTATTAAATGCAACTCGCAACTCTCGGCAGCATTGTTGAATCTATACCATAAAATAATTCCTAAACGAAGGCCTTAGAAACTAAAATTTTGAGACCGAAGGCCTCAAAGAAACGTTCATAACACCGTAATCTACATAATGAGATCTCCTTAAGCATTCTATTATATTTTTGCTCGTTCGACGCTTCTCGATTCTACCTCACCTGTTCAGAACCTGTAGTCTGCAACTGTATGTGAAATTAAAATAATTACTTTATATTCTATTCGATTCTATGCGATTGTATTACACGGATATACCACTCCGATCGGTTTTAAAGTGAAGAGTAGTTTGTACTGACAATGGTATATTGTAGTGTTGCCAATTACAAAGACACGTATAGATCAAGTGACGAACGATAAGAGAGTGTTGAAGAAAAATATATACTACAAGCTTAATATAGAAATGAAAAAATAGGGAAAAATGTGGGGTTTAACATGCGAGCGTTCTCGCACGGGTACGATAGTTTGCCATATTCTTCCATTCTGACACGAAAAGGAATGGACTTTGTTTATAGTGTATCGGTGGCGTGGCTGGCGTGGTCTTGCTCGGCCTCAACGCCTTGCTTGGCGGCGATACTACCCGCATTACCGCCAGGTTGTGCGTGTTGTGGATATTTTAAAAAATCTTAATTTCATTCTTGTTTATATAACATGCACAGAAATATAATGTAACCATCCAAATATGGGAGACTTTCAGCATAGAAACAACTCCTTATTTGCTGAGACTGATCGAGTAGTTCATCCGAAAACGATGTTTACACATAAAACGTTTTAGAAATAATGTATATGATTAAATGAAACTAAAAATCGAACAGCAGCCACTGAGATGGCTCAAGGGCAGCGTACTAGCTTCCCGTGCTGGTGTTGGGTTCGATTCCCGGTCGAAGCAAAAGTAGAGTTGTAGCTTTCCTTTAAAATCGTCCTTGTTTCTGTAGCTGTGTGACGAAGAAAAGCTCAAGCAGGCGAACCATGCCAGTTACTGTGAAGAGAATACGCCATGTTCGTCTCCTGTCACTCTTACCCCCAAGCATAGGAACTTAACTAGGCTCAGGCATGGGGGACACCGGAGCAAAGTCGGACTACCGACCTGATAACGCCAAATACATACATAAAATCGAACGTTGAATTAAATATGAAATAGATTTTGATTCAGAGAGCGATCATTTTTTGATTCCTGATGTGTCAACCACCTAGGAGCTTGTACATGCAAGTCAGCGTGGGCCTCCACGGGATTTACAACTAGCATTTCCCTCGCAGAAGGGCACCACCCAATCGGGCCAACGGCTGCACGGCTCCCGACTGCTATGGAACGAGTAGTGTAGTTTGTTTGGTAATACGTATGTTACAGGTACTACTCCGGCATCTCCCCTGGTATTCATCGAAGGAACCACGCAAAACTATCCATCACAGCAGCCTTCAGTTACAATTTTCCTCTAAGCTGCGACTGAACACGGACTAGCTCTAGTAAGGCGAGTGCCACCGTCGGGTCTCGAACCCTCCGACTTCCCGGTCAGTCACTGCAGAGACAACGACGATAAGCTAGCAAGGGAGTCGCCCAACTGTATGCCATGGTCAACGCTCCCTCACCCTTGCTTTCTAGCTAATCCCCTTTCACTTTTCCTTACCTGACGCGGCATATCCCGCCTGCATCCCGTTTCGTTCGTACCGTGTTTCGGAAGGAGTATACATTTTGTTATGTTTGCCTTTATAAGTAGCGCAATTGGATGTTCTCGCACAAGTCCCGAGAAAACCTCGAAAACTGGGGAACATGGCACAATCTTCGGAATTTTCTATGTTCCGCGTCCGCGAGGTAAGAAAATGTTCGTGATAGGTTATTTCGTGTTTTATTTCCACAAACTTATTAAGGGTACTTGTGAGCGGTCACAATGCTCTAACAGGAGTTACAAACATTTGTTGAAAACAACGGAAATGGATAAATTATAATCGATCAATGTGACTGTAATCAGTGCAGGGGAAACATAGAAATCAATTCTCATACTAAGGAGGCAAACAGAATGGGATGGAAACGGGCTACAAGTGTTCTTTTTTGGGGGGGTAGGTAAACAGCGTAGAAAAGGTTGATCGTGGGATGCAGTCGGTCTACGTTCTCTACCTCTGCCGGTGAGAAGATCGAACAGTCGCAGGGGGTGGGGGAGGGAAGGAATTGAGTGGGGAGTGCGGGCATGAGAGTGCAGCGCCTGCAGCCGACGAACGTTGTCTTGGCCTGCCCCGCGCGTCGCTGCTCTGCTGTCATGGTGCTGGTGGCGCTGCTGGTGGCCCTGGTGGCTACTGCGGTCACCGCGCGCAAACTTCCGGCAAAAGGTATTAGTTACTCTGAAATTATGCAGCCTCTTGCTCTTACTCTTTCGCTCGTTGCACCATAGGTAAGAAATGCTAGTAGGGAGTTTTTGCGCGGCGAAGCGTTGTAGCACTTGGCAGCAAAATCGACACGGACATTCTCACAACTTTCTCAAAAACGGCTCCAAATTATTTCTTGAAATTTCTTGTAAGAAAAGAGTGAAATGCACTTATAAAGGTGGTATAGGTCCGATTTTCACGGTTAATTCTGAATTTTCGAAAATGTCAACAGTTTAAATTATCCTGCAACTAAAAAATTGAAGATAGAGATTGTTCCTTCAAATGAAATTTGTTGTTAATAATCAGCTCTTTCAATAAGGTCATGTACATTTTTTGAAAATTTTAGTAGTTTTTGTTGTATTTATGACTACAAGCACTTTAAATAATGCCTTATAAAATTTCTAGAAAATTCGGTGTTTTGTGAAAATGAGCTCAAATTTTCGAATTTTGAGCAACGCTCAAATGATATTTTCTAAAAAATGGCACCAAATTTTTTCTTCAAACTTTTCCAATGGATAGTGCTAATGGCACTGTTTAATATAATATAGAGCTCATTTAAGTGTATTCTTTTGTTTTTTCAAAACTTACACAAACAAATTATATTTTTTAAAAAATATCTCTCAAACCGCACACTTCAAGCTATTTGTTTACATTATGGCATTTCCTAGTAGAAGTACTTCAAGTAACTTTAAATGATTTTTTTTGTAAACTCTATAGATTCCTGTGAAAGTAGTTCAAATTTCGAATTTGCAGTAAGGTTTAAACGCTATTTTTTAAATCAGCTTTGCGGTTTTCAATGATAATTTCTTTTTAGGATGAGGTTTTACACTTCTTTTATATCCTAACTGAAATATTATATATAGCTAATTAGCTTATTATATATAGCTTATTATAGCTAACTGAAATATTTCGGTTCTCCTATTAGGAAACAGAAAAAATGAGGAAACCGAAAAGTGTTCAAAAAAATTTACTTTGGGCGACGATGACGTTAGCTGGCAACAGGATAGGATAAGACCGTAAAGGCAGTCAATACCAAGGAAATTAGAAAAACTATCTACGAGAAAGTCTGTGCCATTCTGTAGCACCACTAGTTACTTTCTCGTATACGTACGGAGTCATATACGTAGTATAGAGAAAGTTCTGAAATGCTGCGGAAAATCGATTTCCAGATTTCAACAGAAATACACGTTTATGGGTCTCCTGGTACCGAAAAAGTGTGTATTTTGAAAACATTTGTCCGTCTGTCCGTCTGTTCGTCTGTTCGTCTGTCCATCTGTCCGCTTGTCCGTCTGTCTGGTGTATGTGAACAACACTAGCTCCTGTCCGGTTCTTAGTTTTTTTTTCAAACTGAATAAACCTCTGTCAATCTGGCCTGAGTCGAAGCTCTGCGATTTTGAGAAATATGCATTAATTTTTGAGGGTACTGTATATGTAGCCCCTGCGACATTTTCAAAATTTTCTCAAAAACGGCTCAAATTTTTTTTGAAATTTCCTGTAAGAATAGAGTAAAATACCGTTATAAAGGTGGCATTTTCAGCGATTTGTAAACATTATTGCACTTGTGAGTTAACGTGCTTCAAATGACTTCTAATGAAGTTTCTCGAAAACTCAAAAACATTTTTTGAAAGAGAATTACAAAGTTCGTATTTACAATAACGCTTAAAAGTCATTTTGTTAAAAGATGCTCCAAAGTTTTCTATGAAGATTGTCCTTTAGAAAGAGGTTTTCGCTTCTTTAATATTCTTAAAGTATATATCGGTTATACTGTTAGAAAACCGAAAAAGTGACAAAATGTCAATAAAAAAATGATTTGGACGGCGATATATGGCAGCTGACGCGAGGATGGGGCAAGACCGTAAAGCCAGTCCACATCAAGGAAATCAGAAAACATTACTACGAGAAAGTTTGTGCCATTCTGTAGCACCACTAATTTGGTTTGTATCATTATTTTGGTTTTGTTTATTTGTTAGGTTTAATTTGTTCTTTGGTTTTGTTTGGTTGTTTTATTTGGCGTGATTTGTGTTATTTTTTGATCTGTACTCACCTGATGAAAAAATTACTTCTTTCAAAATGTTGGCACACTGAATATAAAATTAATTTCTGGATTAAAATGAACGAATCAGAGAATCCTGAACTGTATGATTTTAAGACGGTAGTGAATCTTTCTACAATGATTTATATTTTCTCCATAAATCCACTCACTTTGTTACTGTATATTTAATAAATATGTCATATAATTTTTATTAATGCAATGCAATTTTTTAGGTGATAATTCAGAAAGAATAATTCAGAAGAGACTGTGTTCCTGGTACAAGGTTTAAATCAGAGGATGGATGTAATGACTGCTTTTGTACCCCTAACGGTAAAGTTGCTTGCACTAAAGTAGCCTGCGGTCAGAAATATGTGTTCCTGGTTCATCGTTTAAATCACTAGATGGATGTAATGATTGTTTCTGTGAATCTGATGGCAATGCAAGATGTAATTTGTGAGCATGTGTAAAACCAAAGAAGGAATGATAACAATACTCGTATTGATATTACTTCTGTAGATTTCATATTTTCATTGTAAATCATTTTCTGTATACAATCAATATTGATTTCAAATTTCATAGCTCAAGATGGCAACAAAATATATACCTCCAGCATTAACGTATTTTTCTTTAACAGTAACACACCGATAAAGTTTTACGTTATTGATCGTCTTTTGAAAATTAATTATGAACAACAGTTTGTAATAAGACCAGAATCGTTATTCATTACTAAAGGTGCATTTTATATTATTTGCACTTATCAAACGTACCAGACTAATTTTGACAAAACATAAAATTGGGACTGTTTTTGAACTCTAAATAATTCCAAATATTTTGTGTTTCCGAAACTCACAAATAGCAGGTATTAATGAAAAAATTATTGTCATGTAATATAATGCTAGGAAGGATTTTTTCTTTCAGCCTTAAAAAATGCCTGGTACGAAACATTTGAAGGACTTTGGTGTCTGACAAAGTGCAAGTTACGTAAAGTGAATTGAAATTGAAATATGTAACGTACCTATTATTTAATTCTTCTTACATTTGTACGATAAAAGAATCCTGTTTTTCTTCTATTTATTTTTTTAAACACATCTGGGCGCCTTGTCATTAACACACATACTCTTCCTTAAACCTACCTTAGCTTTTGTACTTGTTCTTTCTAACAATTCTAAATATTATGCTTTATTGAATGTTTATGTTAAATTTGTCTTTCTTCCGCGCATTCGGTTAATTTAGAAAAAATGTTTGCGCGCGGCGCTGCCGTCTTCTGTCTTTTTGAATATAAATCTTATCATTTTATTGGAAAGTCTTTATTCTCTGGTCGTTTGGTGTTGTCGTTTGGTTTTGCAAAAAATACAAAAATGTAATTTTTTTACTTGTTTCTCACGTGGGTATAATTTGCATTAGAGGCAATTTCGTGACGTCATTTGTGTCTATTCTTTAGTTTTTTCAAAAATGTCTCACGCCATAAATATGCATATTTGCATCAATTTGTATACATTATAGTATTTGTGAATGCATGTGATTTTAATGCCTTTAATTGAAGTTTTTCGAAAACTCAATAGATGCCTGTGAAAAATAGTTTCAATTTCACAATAAAAATAATGCTTAATTTCCATTGTCTTATAAACGGCTTCAATGTTTTGAATGAAAGAATCTAATTAGGGCGAGGTTTTACTCTTTTTTAATATTATTTAATATTTTTATTATACTATTAGGAAATCCGAAAGTTGAGAAAACGTCAGAAAATATACTTTGGGCGGCTACGGATGGCAGCTGGCAAGAGAATGGGGCCAAGACCGTAAAGTCAGTCCATACCAAGGAAATAAAATTCACTACGAGAAAGTCTGTGCCATTCTGTACTAGTTTCTTTAAGGTTTCTCTTCATATGTATCAATGGACGTAAAAATGTGGTGCTAGTCCCATTTTCGGCAAATTCTCTGTATTTTCGAAAACTATAAAAAAGTTAACATTTTAAAATTACAAATTGAAGATAGAGATTTTTGCCTTGGACAAAGTCGGTTGAAAATATCAGCTCTCTAATGAAGGACATGTACAATGTTTTAAAGAAACGAGTATTTTTCACGTAATATGTGTTTGAAATTAATTAAATTTATAAAAAAGAAACGTTATCTCAGAAACTGCACCAATTTTTTTCTTCAAATGTTTTCCACGGATAGGAGAAGGGAGCCTTAAGATAATGCCGCGAGTTTTATATTCGTTTAATCCTGAATTTTCGAAAATGGCACATTTAGAAATAATGCGATTAAGTATGTGTACTTGTGGCACCACTAGCTTCAAAAACTTATACATGTCCTTATTTGAACTACTTTTATAGAACAGATTATAATAAGAAAGCGAGGTGACTGACGGAATTGTCCAGTTTACTTCATTTGTAACATTTCGTATATCAGCAACCCTGGATCTTAAAAAATGCCTAGTGTAGTCTCTGAATGTGTGTGTGTGTGTGTGTGTGTGTGTATATAGCAAGCAAGCTAAGTTAATGCGACAACTAATGTACATTAAAGGAAGTGTATCTAATATCTTATATTTCCATAGAAAGTACATACGAGTAGCTTTCGTTCATAACTAGCAAAAGGGACAAGGGTTTACAAGCCTATGTTTGGTAAATTGAAAATCAATATTTTAAATTTGCTGTATTTTTTATATCACTTAGTGCAATTCTCCTTATCTCTCTGTAAAATTTTCAGTTTCGTTCTTCAGGATATATTATATATTATACAGGTGTCCAGGGAGGAAACAACGAAACTTCAAAAATAAACTCTTAAGGCAATTTCAAGCAAATTTTGTTTAATAAACTCTTTCGATATTTCGAACAGTGGCGTCTCCTCACTTCGGACCACGGGCTTTGGCAGTGAAGTAATATAAGTACGGTCTATACCTAGTATAGAGAAAGTTATGTAATTCTGTCGAAAATATATTTCGAGATTATAACGGAAATACACGTTTTGGGGTCCTCTACCGAAAAAGTGTGTTTTTTCAAAACGTCTGTCTATCTGTTCGTTCGTCGTCTGTCCCTCTGTGATCGCCACTAGCGCCTCAACTACACGAAGAATGTTTTCCCAATTGGGCTTTCCCCGGTCGACCTGTCCCAACTCGAAACTATGCGATTTTGAAAAACATTCTTGGGAATTTGGGGGTACTTTACATAAAACCCCTGGGACATTTCCACAATTATCTAAAATACTACTCCAAATTTTTCTGTTTAACTGTTTGAAAGAATAGAGTAAAATACACTTATGAAGGTGGCATAGGTCTGATGTTCACTGAAAACCCTGAATTTTCGATAATTGCAAAAGATTGAATGTTTTTTGTGGGTTCCTACAACTACTAAACTAACGGTGTTGCAGAATGGCACAGTCTTTCTCGTACTAGTTAGTTTTCTAATTTCTTTGGTCTGACCTAGCTTTTCTGTCACATACTTTTTGCCAGCTACCATCTATCGCAGCCCAAATTACATTTTATGTAATTTTCTCAAGTCTTCGGTTAACTAATAGTAGAACCGAAATATTACTGTAGGAATATTAAAGGAGAGGGAAAACTCCTTGTAAACGACAATTTTAATTGAAAAATTTGGAGCCATGTTTATGAAAATGACGTTTATCCAATAGGTAATTGCGAAATGTGAAGTTCTTTTTCATAGAAAATTATTGAGTTTTCGAAAAACGTTATCGGAAGTCATTTGAAGGACTTTTTATCACAAACGGAGTTATGTGTAAAAATTGCGGGAGATGTGCATATTAAAGGTGTGAGAGAAATTAAACGAAAATTACATTTGTGTAATTTTAAAAAAGACACGAAGGAATGCAGCAAAATGACTTTTTTGTCTTCCTAAACAGTTTAGTTAGCAGTGTCCGTTCAAAACGTTTGAAGAAAAAATTTTGTTCGAAGCGCCCTTTTTGAGAAAATAGCATTTAAACTTTTTTAAATGCGAAATTTTGAGCTCGTTTTCCATAAAGGGTTTGAGTTTTCGAGAAATATTATCAGTCATACTTTAAAGCATATGTTCTCATAAATGCAATAATGTGAACAAATCGCTGCTAAAGTAAATAATAACGACGAGAGAAGCTAGGAAACAAATAGTTGTGAGTAATTTTTGAAGAATTAAAAAAGTAGAACAAAATGGCGTTTATGTCATCTTATGGAGTAAAACGTCTGCCTTTCCGTCAGTCCGTCCGTCCATCCATCTGCCTATGAGTCTGAGGTCAACACTAGCGGCTAAACCCTTGAGGGTTTTTCTTCAAAATTGTTATTTCCCCACTGCACAACGTCGAACTCAGGGATGTTGAAATTATGGCAGTTGGCAGTTGTGAAGAGAGTGACTGAAAACTGAAAAGGTAGTAAAGACCAAAGACGTTAGAAAATCAACGAGTACGAGAAAACATGTATAATTCTGTGGCGCCGTTAGTATTTGTTTAACTTTTTATCAAGTATAGAGTAAATGGCGCTTAGAAAACGATGTAGATCGCGTCTTCGTTGAACTCTCAAAATTTTTGAAAATTGTAAAAGTAACAAAATAACGCGAGAAAATATGGGCTGCTGTTGCACCACTAGTTTCGGTATGAGGGGATTTCAAAATGCGTGTTGTAGTTTAAATCTCGACATGTATTTTTTGCAGTTTTACGTAGGTTACTCCATAGTTCGATATTTACGTGCGAATACGAGAAAGTGTGAGATGCTCCCGTGGCGAAATCTGGACGTGGTTTCCTGCGATGGCCGCTTCCTGCGCCCCGCGCGCGCGCGAAGGCGCGAGGGCGCCGCCGGTGGCTGTTGCGGTGCGCCGCAGGTGAGGAAGCGGCGCCCGCCGCGGCCTCCGCTCGGCGCCAGCGCGCGCGGCGGCCGACGGCGGAAGCGGAAGGAGGCGGCGCAGCCACCGCCAGGCGCACGCTCAGATAACGAGGTCGCTAAGACTGGAGAGCCGTAGCTGCCTCGTGCACAAAGGGTCGCTGGTCCAAATCCCGCCCAGGGCATGGCTGTTTGTGTGTGTATGTTTGTAATTGTCCATTCACCCTTCATCATCAACATCATTTCATACCTCATCCCCCCAGGGTTAACGACCTTGTCGTAGAAAAATGGATTCAGCCTAGAAATGCTGATCCCCCTTAATAAAAAGTCACGTGTACTTAACTCCGGGAGAGATGACTGGGCCTAGGTAGGTACAGTTGCACGTTCGCCTGGTCTTAAGATCACCCATCGTTACAAAATAATAATAATTCGTTATAAACTAGAAACATACCATTGATTGTTTGCAAGCAGGAACAAGGAGCAGATCAACAACAAACAAATATTGAAGTGTTATATTTTTTTCGTAACCGTTGCTAATGCAAGAAAGTATGTGTTGCTGTAGCACTACAAGTTACGTCCCCGTATATGCCCCGTTTATGAAGTATATTCTTAGTGTACGTTATACTTAGTGTACAGTTGTTGCGAAATATCAGTTTCGAAATTTCGACGGAAAAATAGGTTTGGGGTTCCACTGACTCCCAAAAAGTGCTTATTTTTCTCAAAACATTCGTCTCTGTGACTGTGAACTAATGCCTAAACTATTTGTAGGATGTTTTCCGAAACGAATATTCCCCAGTCGATCTGAGACGACTAGAGGTCCTACGATTTTGAAAAGAATTCGTGAAAGTATGGTGGTACTTTACGTGAATCTCACCTATAGGAATTGGAAACCATGCTTTATGCATGAATACCACAAAAAGCTACCAAATCACGCAAACGATATGTAATGTTGAGTTAATGTTCTTTGTTAATTAATATTAAGTTAAACAAGGAGACGTAATTATCAAAATATCGATCTTCCAACACCTCCCAAATTACTTTTACATACTGTCACCACCACAAACGAAGCGCGGGAAATTCGATCTTACTATTTCGATTTTTTCTTCAAATGTTGTAAATACAGAAAATTAAAAAAATAATTTTTTTTTAAAAATTGCCTATGTTCACGCAAATTAAAAAAATACTATTTTCTAAGAGTTGAACATGACCTTTTTGAAGATGTTTTTGATGAATACATTTCATTAAGAAAAAAAATATCTTCGAAATTGTAGTTGCGGTTAAAAACTGGATTTTAGCAATTTTGAAAAACCAAGGTTTTTAAGGAAAATAATATCTGCACCATTCTTTTAGGCAACCTTTACGCTAACCGTCAAAAAAAAAATAATCAAAAGATTTGGTGACATTTTTTGAAAATATGAAAATGTTCCAGGGGCTGAAAGTAAAGAACCTCCCAAAATTAAAATATTGCTTTCAAATCCATCCGCCCGCGACATCAGCCAGATTGATTGAGGATATCAATTTTGATGAAAATCCTGCTTTCAATTTAGCTGCTAGCAATGTTCACAGACAGTAGGCGAACGTTTTGCAGTCAATACATTTTTGGTATCAAGGATCCACAAAACATGGAATCTGATTACACGACGTGTTAAAGGAAGTAATTAACATTATATAGGGATACGATTTACCCCTCTTTTCGTTACCAGGGTCCGACAATAAGAGTTTTTCTGTCGAAAATTTGCCGTATTTCTTACAGATTACAAGACTTTCTCTATACTACGTAATCAGTTGCGAACAAGTAAAAAATATACTCTAAAATGGTAATGTTTTACCGAAAAGCAGTTTTGCATAATTTATACTTTTATTTAATGCAATTTATAAAAACAGTTTTTTAAAACTTGCTCATCGTATTGTAGAAGAGCAGCATCCTCATCTCTAGGCATGAAAACATTCACTACACCAACGGGAGTAATGGCTATAGCATGTCATGTGTCTGGAAATATGAACCACAGAATCAATCAAAGAGCTGTAGTTGTGCAAAGGAACGCAGTCCAACGACACTGTGCGGGCTAGACCACGGTATAGTGCGTGGGTAGACAATATTACAAAAATGACAAGGATGATTTATTTAAGATGAAATTGAACTGAATATTGAGTAGTCAATGAAGGAATATGCTTTCAATACATTAGGATGCTCTGTACTTAATTTCTGCCCTGTACTCCGCATGCAGTATTTCTTTTCAGAAAATAAGAAATGGAAAATAATCTCACTTGCGATTTAATCGCCCGGGAGGTTGAAAGCTGAACCCTTTTACTTCTCCAGATATTTATTTACCACATTTATCTATTCTGACGCGAAAAAGAATGTTCACCGTTTATAGTGTATCATCCACCTAGACTGGGCTGGCGTGGCCTGCGCTGCCTTGCCCTGGCTGAACGCCGATCCGCCCAAACCCACTGCTCCTTGCCACCGACCTCGCCCTGTGCTGCCTTGTCTGGCGTTGATACTACCTGCCTTACCGCCATGTTGTGGGTGTTGTCGACATTAAAAAAAAATCATTTTATTATCGTTTGTATAACATATACAGAAATATAATGCATAGGTGAAGACATCGGAGATGTCCAGCTTTGAAAAATTCCTTATATGCTGAGACTGATCATGTAATTGCACATCACAAGTTTAAACATAATTCGTTATAAACATAACACGTATAAACATAAGTTTAAACATAACACGAAGACAAAAGTAGTTGGAGAAAAATAAGAGAAAGTGCAAGCTGATGATCTTAGTTTTCAATGTGACTGGGATCGAGATAATTTAAAATCATCTATCTACAAACTGGTTTTTACTCCAAATTTTTAAATTAAAAAACCCATACACATTATTGTGGTGGATGTTGTGGTAGTATATGGACCATTATTGTGAAACTGTTGCAGTAACTTGTCACATCGAATTAAAGAAAAAACCCTGCTCAAGTGTAACTTTCTTTTGAAAACCACACAATCTGTACAATTTTTTTAAAAAATTAATGATATTTTTCTAATACCAATTCAATATTTTTTTTTATACAAATGAAGATAGGTAACTAATATAAACATTTCTTACAGGTGTGCGGAACATGCAATTCAAAGACGGGACACATTTGAAATTATTTTATAATTTAAATGTTTTCTAGTAGATAAAATAATACAAAATTTTTTATGAATGAACTATTCCCTTCATTTCAGTTTTTAAACTTTTGACTTTACTGTTAGGTACCTACAATGCAAAATCATTTCATGAAAATGTTACTTTTGTTATCCGTAAATGCAGCAGCGGATGTACAATTTTTGAGGCCCCAAGCTAAAAGATTTTTGAGATCCCTCTTTTTAAAGTGATCAATAACTTTTCTGAATTTGGAATTTTTACCCTTTTTATTAAAAATTAATTAAACAAATAAAACATGCTCTCAAATAATAATTTTATTCAAATATTTACTTTCAAAATTGATAACAAGTATCTATAATGTAATATAATATCTATGTATCAAAATAGCTGCAATATAACATCAATATTATAACTGACAGAAACTTACTAAAATGGTGTTTATGCAATATTGTGTTCATAAAATCAGAAATAGTTATCTTGAAAGATAAACCTCAGAGATTATAATTTTCACTAAATATAATTGTTAGTGAATTGGGTTTGTCTTGTCCAATAGTAGCTCGACACTTGTTTTCTAGCTTTTTTGAGTTTACTAAGTAAAGGACACACTTATGTGGACTGAATTGTCTGTCCCATTTTATTATTTTTAAATGTTTATACTTAAATAAGCCAAATGTTGAGTATATGAAAAGATACTTTTTGAGGCAGCTACTCTGACATATTTTGGGATGACAGATTTTGTCATCCACTTGACAAGTTGAAACTAAAATAGATGAGAATTAATATATCTGTTTTCAACTGAAATTTTAAACCAAATTTACAATTTTGTTTGATACATTTTTGAGGTCTCTTGAGCTCTGAGGTCCCAAGTTGTAGCTTATTTAGCTTAAAGCTAAATCAGCCACTGCCTCTATAGTAAAAACTCGGGTTTATGGCACAAGATTCTTAGAATACCAGTGCTGCAAGAGAGAAATACTGTTAAAATGTACTGTTAATTTTGACTAAATATGACGCTCTAAAAATTTAATGAAAATATCGCCGAAAATATAATATATTTCATTACGTTCCGGGTACGGGTATTCACCCATTGACTGGAACAGAATCGGATTTATTACAAAATTAGGGCGTTAATATTAATAATGATAATATTATTAGCGTTAATATTAAATGTCAATATAAAACATTTATTCCCAAGACTAAAAATAAATAACCCAAAACACCGTTTCGCATTGGCGGTAAAGCCGTAAGCAAGTATAAAGCTTGCGAGCCGGGTTAATTGAGATTGGTCAACAAAACATGGCGGCCAGACGGCAGTGCTCTCGTCAAGGCTTCACTTTCTGAAGACAATGCAATTTCCGTATATTCTAACCTCCTTGGCAGTGAATTGCCACGATCTGGCGCTACTTCATGCTTACGCCGAGCTTAAACTACTGGGAACAGCGGTTGCCATGGTAACTGCGCCGCCCTTACTCCCAGCTTACGCTACGCTTCCGTTACTCCATGTTTATTAGTCAATATTTTGGCTACTTCTAGCTTACGCCAGAATTAAATTTTACTCAGTGTTTATTAGTAAGGCAGGTAAGCAGTGGTTTTCAACATTCGCCGTGCTGTAAAAGGACGTGCAAGTATTTGTAGAAAACGCACAGAAATATGCTAAATTTTAAACGATCAATGTGACTGTAAGCAGAGCAGGAGAAACGTAGAAATAAATCCTCATTCTAAGGAGGATAATTGATGGAAGATTCGGGTTTTCCTTTTTGGGGAGGTAGGTAAACCGCCTAGGTAAAGTGGTCAACTTTACCTAGGCGGTTTACCACGGTCAGTGGGATGCAGTCGGTATAAGCTTTTTAGCTCTGCCGGCGAGGAGCGCGGTGTGTTGGTGTGGGGGGAAAGGGGGCATTGAGGAGGAGGTGGGGTGGGGAGCGGGCATAAGAGGGCGCGACCGGCCGACGAGCGTTATCTTGTGCGATGGCCTGCCCCGCGCGTCGCTGCTCTGCTGTCGTGGCGCTGGTGGCGCTGCTGGTGGTCCTGGCGGCCACTGCGGTCACCGCGCGCAAACTTCCAGTCAAAGGTACAACTTCCTCTGGTAGATAGCAGCCTCGTTCTTTTTACTCCTTTGTTTATTTTACTGTAGATAGGAAATAGTAGGGACTTTCTGCATGGCGAAGCGTTGTAGCAAATGACAGCAATATCGATATTCTGCGCATGGCAGTTTAAGTTTCGCACCACTTGCGCGTCTGCTTATGCGCAGGAGATCGAAATTGCAGCCGATTGCTGTACGCTGTGCCAGGCAAACAACAGACGGGGCTTGCGCATAGTATTCGACTTCAGACACCAGTTTGCGTCACAATATTAGTAGGAATTTTAAATGCAGCCAGGTACCAAAATTGTCACATCGTTACAAGACATTGAAACATATTATTGAAGTATTTCTTTAAAATATTGCATCTTTACACCTTCATCGCGTAATTTTTGACTGGTTACCATTGAAAATTGTCATTTCATACCAATTTCAAAATTTTTCTCAACTTCTCGCTCTCCATACAACATGGCGGCCAGCATCTGATCTCATTATTTAAACAAAGTGCCAGTGTTGTAGTCACGTGGTTCGTGACGCAAAGTGGTGGTGCGCAGAACGAGCAAAATCGGTGCGCCGGAAGAACTCACCCATGTATTTCTACTATGGCAAAAACTCCCTAGTAATGTATACTACAAATGCGACATCAATGTCTATGTGGATGCTTTTATAGAATAAATTTATAGAAAAAGGCAATGCATGAATAACATGGGTGAATTACTCCGGCGCACCGATTTTTGCTCGTTCCTCTCATGACAATTTCCAACGGCAGCCAACCAAAAATAACACGATGAAGATGTACAAAATGCAATATTTAAAAGAAATGATTCATAAATCTGTTTCAATGTCTTTTAACGAGGTGATAATTTTGGTATCTCGCAGGATTAAATATCCCCGCTAATATTGTGACGCTATCTAGTTCCCTGAAGCTCATTGGCTGAAATCGGATACGATGAGCAAGACCCTACCCACGAGGCGATGTTTTGTTAATATCATTGGTTTGTGAATGAAATATTCCAGTAATCATACTTTTGTAAAAGTTAATATATGAATTAATTGATGTTAACGTGTGAGATCCAAACTGATGCTTGTTGTACTACCTTTAGCGAGAAGACTGTCCCTCACAACAGATAACCTACATCCCTTTGATATTTCCTACGTCTTTGCTTTCATTGAAATCGTAATTATAAACTAGGCCACTGCCAAATTCAATGTTCACGAATTCCGAGTGACAGTCAAAGCCGAGGCTGGAATTTCGAATGAGTAATCAGCACTTCCGCCCCTATTTCGTACTATGTTTTATTCCATTGCTTTTGTGCGTTCTCTACTCAAGAACAGAGTTTCATTAGCAATCCATATCGACAAGGTAGAAATCGACAGTGATGATGTGCTCGCCATATTTGCAAAGAATAGAAAGGGCAGGTGTCATTTGCAGTGGGTGATCCACGGTCTAAGATAATCTAATGAATATAGAATTTGACAAGATTGTTCCATGAGCTGCTACTTAATGCACTTATGTTTCTTACACAGCGGAGTATAGTCATTAATTCGGCCGAAATGCATTTAGAATTAGTGTAATATTTACAGTAAGTTAAGTTTACTCTAGATTATTTTAATGTATGTTGTCGTAGTATGAATTCTTCTTCTTCTTCTTCGGCATTTTCCCCTTAGGAGCTTGCCGTTTTCACCCTCCACAACTCTCGATCCTCCCAATCACGTGGTTTGAGGCCTCTATCCTTCACAGCTTCTTGGATGTATTTTTCCCATTCTAAAGCTGGTCTTCCTCTTTTTCGCCTCTCAGGTGGTTGTCATTTTAAGATCTTGTGTGGCCATCTGTTTTCTGACATTCTCTGTACATGTCCATACCACTGTAGTGCTCTATTTTCCAAGGTCTTCGTAATAGAACAAATTATATTCATCCTTCTCCATATTTCTTCATTTCGCACTCTGTCCTTGCGAGTAAGTTGTAGGCATCGTCTCATGTAGTCCATTTCCACTGTCCTTATCTTATCTCTTTTTTTTCCATATAGTACTATATTTTCTACTACACAATGGAATATCCTTCTTTTGACATCTTGGCGGATATTGTTATTCCATAATATGCTGTGTAAAGCTTTGGTTGCTTTCTTTCCCATAATTATTCTCGAGTTTATATCTGCAGCACATGTACCCGAGTTGTTTATTAAAGATCCAAGATATTTGAAGGTGTTACAGCTTTTAATTTTGTTACCATTCACGTCTATATCTGTTATTCCTTGTCCAATACACATACATTCGGTTCTATTAAAATTTATTTCTAATCCCCATTTATTGTATTCTTCTATTAGCTTTCTTAGCATGTACACCATATTCTCTTCATCTTGGGCAAAGATTACCTGGTCGTCAGCAAATAGAAGGGAGTGAAAGGTGTCCTCTCCGATTTTTATTCCCATGCCAGAACATTTTCTGTACCAGTTATAGACGGCTTGTTCTAGGTAGATATTGAACAAAATGGGAGATAACCCACATCCTTGTTTTAAACCCTTGTTTATCAGAAAGCTTTCCGTTAACTTATCTCCAATTTTTATTTGGGCTTCGGTGTTTTTGTAAAGTTTTTTAACCAGATTGATCCACTTTTCTTTTATATCAACCTTTCTCATTGCTTCCCATATCTTTTTTCTTGGGACACTATCGTATGCTTTCTGGAGGTCTATAAAGGTTACTACATAAATATTCATATTTCTGCTTTTATGTTTCTCTATAACTTGTCTGATACAGTGGATGTTATCTAGGCATGATCGTCCTCGTCTTAAACCTCTCTGCTCTTCACTCAATACAGGTTTATCTTCTTCGATTTTTTTACTTAGAATACTAGAAAACAATCTTGCTGTTGACGGTATGACACTTATTCCCCTGTAATTCGCACATGATGGTTTGTCCCCTTTTTTAAATATAGAAAGATGTAGGATATGTTCCATTCTACAGGTGGATCCTCTCCTAATTCTATCTTATTGAACATTTTTTTAGGTATTTGGCAACCACATCTCCACCATATTTCAGGCGCTCCATTCTTATATTTCCAGGTCCTGGGGCTTTATTGGTTTTTGCTTTGCATAGTGCCTTCTTAATATCATCCTCAGTTATTTCAAAATTGCTTTCCTCCACATCTCTTATTTCTTCTTCTCCTTCACATTCTGGTCTGTTTTCTTGTAGGAGCATTGAGTAGTGGTGTATCCATTTTTGAGAGGGGATTCTTTGTACTATGCTTTTACACTCATTATTTCTTCTCATTTTATTTATAATTTTCCAGGCTTCCGAAGATTTATTGTATCCTACAGTTCCATCGATGTATGTACATAACCTATCCCAATGTTCATTTTTTTCTATTTTTACACCTGTTTTATCTTTTTGTCGAATCAGAACATATTTCTCTCTTGACTCTGGTGTTTTATCATTTAACCATTTCATATATGCCTTCTTCTTCTCTTGAATCATTTATTCCAAATTCTCAGAAAACTTTTCCGTATATTTCCTTTTTCTTTCTTCTTCCCAAGGGCTTCCTTAGCTGCTTCCAAAATACTCTCCTTCAAATGTTGATACAATTCTGTGGGATTGCCATCTTTTTCCAAATTCAATTTGTTTCTCAGTTCCTTAGAGGTCTTTAATTTTGTTCTTTATTTGTTCTCTATAAGCTCATTGTCTATTTTTGGAGCGGTTTTCTTTACATTCATATAACATAGCTTTCCCACTAACATGTGATGGTTGCTGGCACATTCAGGTTGTCTATAAACCCGCACATCCTTTAATAGTGTTTGTCTTATCCTCCTCATTATCATTAAATCTATAATAGATTTACGTTGTCTTGTGGGATCTTCCTATGTAAATTTATGTATGTCCTTATGTTGAAACATAGTATTTGTTACAACACATTCTTGCTCCCTACATAGATCAATAAGTCTGTTCCCATTGTCGTTTACCACATCTTCTCCAAAAGGGCTAACTACCTCCTTTTCGTGGTGTCCAACTCTACAATTCAAATCTCCAATGACAATTAGTTCAACTTGCTTGCTCACTTCTATAATATCACCAAGCTCACTAAAGAAAGCATCTTTTTCTTCACTTAAAGCATTGTCATTAACTCCATATACTCCAATGATAGTTGTACATTGGTTGTGAATATTAAGTTCGACTTTGATCAATCTTTCACTTATTTGTTCAAAATTTGTAACATGTTTTCTGTATTTATTGTTAATAAGTATCGAGACGCCAGATTTTGCATGTTGTGATTTTGATACTCCACTCCAAATGTGATAGTAGTTTCCTAGCACTTCTTCTCCGTACCCCTTCTTCTTAGTTTCTGTTAGGACCACAATATCCAATTTGAATTGTAGTATGAATTAAATTGCTATATTTTAGTCTTAGTAACACTCGATTTTTTTATATTTTAACTTTTGAGTCGACAGTTCTGATTATTAATCATTTCAATAAAACTTTACATTAATTTCATAACTCTATTGAAATGGTGTTGTTAACAATAATTTGAAACCTAACCACAGTTTCGAAAACGGTGATTCGAGTGCCCTCGTTCGGGGAACTATACATAGAGGGCCCCGGTGCCACGCAGTGTTGCGAGACTGTAACGTTGGTAATGCAGTGTTGCCAGACTATTCTACGAATACGATGTCATTTTCACCCTAGACTATGAAATAATCCCCCAACGGTTTTTACACTTATTTTTTGTTACACAGTAAATTTAATACTTTTACAAATTACTTTTTGATTTTGTCCCCTGTATTAAAATTTCCTATGTATCATCACAACATAAAATATCAAGTTTATGTAGTAGTATATATAGCAGAGCATTTAGAAATGATGCGAGAAAATAGTGTTTTGGTAGCACCTCTGAAATATTTTCTTTAAAGGCAAATCGTGAAATCATGTCATTTACTATTTTTCGAAAATATGGCATGGTTTTGAGTAATTTGCATAAAATATAGGCAGTTTTTTATATTTTCAAAGAGGGCTCTAAATTGTTCTCCAAGTTTTCTCGTCGTAAGTACGACGGTATAAAATGGTTTAAAATAATAAAATGGTAATGGTGCTAGACCCATTTTTGGCGAACTCTCTGCATTCTAAAGCTAATATTGCAAATGTAAAATATTGAAGACAGTTTTGTAATCAATGAAATCTGATCTAAACCCAGTGGTGCTAGAACAGAACATATTTGTTGCATTATTCGTGACGATTCACAAATATTACATTACTAAATGAACCTGGCAAAGTGTTTTCAATCAGCAGTATGTTTTTTCCACCTCGATACTGAAACTCGAAAACTGGATTTTCGAAAATGCAGAATTGAACGAAAATTACACTTGCGACTTCTTCTTCGCTGTCCGGGTGACGCCGCGTAGTGGGCTGAGAGACCACTCAGCCCACTTTGGCCTCTCAGCCCACTACGCGGCGTCACCCGGACAGCGAAGAAGTCATCGACTCGAGCCGCGGAAGCCTACGCGTACAATTACACTTGCGCCATTTTTTAAGCGTCCCTTGTTTTATCCGTGAAAAAATAAAATCAAAATATGAAGCGAATTTTGAGAAAATGTATTTTTGATAAATTGCATTAAATTATTTTTAAAAAAGAAATGTACATGATATTTTAAAAGAGCTTAATATTTACAACTGATTTTTTACAAGGCAATGATTTCTACCTTCATATTTGTAGTGATGAAATGTTAACTTTTTGCAATATTTGAAATTAGAGAGTTCGTCAGAAATACTTTGCAATTTTATTTATATTCCATTCCCTTATTTGTACAAAATAAAATGATCAAACATCGAGTCATTTTTGAAGAAAAATTGAAAATGTGTCTTAATGTAAAGAACCCAGAAAACCAAATATTCGCTTGAACCTCGAGGTTATTAAAATCGATCGGAGAATATAAATTTTGAAGAAAATGGGCTGGACGGTTTAGATGTTACTGTTGACCACACACAGTACAGTCGTTTTGCCGTCAGTTAAACTTCGGTATCAAGGGACCCTCAAACATGGATTCTGACAACACAACGTATTAGAGAAGAAATTCGCTACATATAGGAATAAAAGGATGACGCGCCGAAATTTTTTCCAATTTTCGAAAATTGGAAATTTAGAAACAATAACCAAAAGTGTGTGCTGTTGTAGCTTTACTAGTTATTTATGTTACCATAGCGCACAGTAGATCCATTGAAAAATGTACACCCGCTTTGGTTCAGTGGACAGAAGAAGTCGTTGTGAGATATAATCAGGATGTAGGTAGTGTTTAAATAAGTAATGGAATGAATGTGTTTTTGTTATACTTACATAACATGTATGTATGAAAATAATATATGTGTAACTTTGTGTGTTATACTTTTTTGTTTGTATTGCTATTTTGGTTTTGTTTATTTGTTTAGTTTAATTTGTTCTTTGGTTTTAGTTGGTTGGTTTATTTGGTTTGTGTTATTTTTTGATCTGTTCGGCACTGATGAAAAAATTATTTCATTCAAAATATTGACATACTGAATACTGTTATTTTTAGATTTAAATGAACGAATCAGGCGATCCTGAAGTGTGTGATTATAAGACGGTAGTGAATCTTCTTGCAATGGTTTATCTTTTTTTCCATAAACCCGCACCTCTTCCTACTGTTTATTTAATAAATATGTCATATACGTTTTAATTAATGCAAAACATTTTTTTAGGTGATAATTCAGAAACCTCCGGAAGAGAATGTGTTCCTGGTACAAGATTTAAATCAGAGGACGGATGTAACGATGCTTTGCCAAATGGTAAGTGTTGCACGAGTTGCTTCCTACCAAGATGTGTCCTGGTCATCGTTTAAACACCAGATGGATGTAATGACTGCACTGCCCAATGGATACCTGGATGCACTAAGCGAGATTGCATTCCTGACCCTTCACGATGTGTTCCTGGTACAACTTTTAAAGCACCGGATGGATGTAATGACTGCACCTGCACTAGCAATGGTATACCTGAGTGCACTATGCGAGCTTGCATTCCTAACCCATCAAGATGTGTCCCTGGTTCATCGTTTAAATCACCAGATGGATGAATGATTGTTTCTGTGAATCTAATGGATTGCAAGATGTACTTTAAGATGTGTAAAACCAAAAAAGGATGATAACAATCCTCGCATTGATATTCCTTACAATAGATTTCATATTTTCATTATAAACCATTTTATGTATACAATATTGCATTTAATAGCTCAAGTTCGTCAAAAAATATACACATCCAGCATGAACCTATTTTTCTTTAGCAGCAACACTTAGATAAAATGTAACGTTCTTGATCAGCATTTGAAAATTAAATATGAACAATTTTTGAATATGACAGAAGCGTTCTTCATTAATAAAGGTGCATTTTATATTTGCAGTTATCAAACATACCAGACTAATTTTGACAAAACATTAAATGGAAATGTGGGGTAACAGTAAATAATTCAAAATATTTTGGCAAAGATAGTATGTTTATTGTAGTGTTTCCGAAACACAAATAACAGGTATTAAAGAAGAAATTAATGTCATGTAAAATAAAGCTAGGAAGAACATTTTTCTGTCATCTTTATAACATGTGATGTGTGGTAAAAATCATATAAACCTGATATGATTTTGATACCTGACAAAGTGCATGTTTGTTATGTAAAATAAATTGAAGTGTAATATGTAACGTACATATTGTATTCTTACATTTATATGAGGAAATAATCCTGTTTTTTCTTCTATTGTTTTCTTTCTACAGAAAAGTTAAAAAAAAATCATTTTACTACAATTTGTATCTAAAACGATTGTTGATTTTCAGTCGCAATCCAATACAATTGTTGTACTTGTAGGACACGAAGGTGGAGGAGGAGATCAAGGTGGGCCCCGATGACTAGATGTCCCGTATTAACCGGGACAGTGCCTTTCTTGAGTCCCTCTCCCGTATTCTTACTTTTTAGAAAGGACGTCAAAATGTTCCGTTTTTGTGACAGTCAATAATAGACATAAAGTGCCGCCAATGATTTTAAATTTATCATCATCTTTTCCGTTGTGTTAGCGATAGCAAAGCTTTGCTCGTGGCACATAGCGAAGTCGCTTGCCTTTCACCACTGAGATCCGCGGTCGATTCCCGTCGAATCTCATGTGAAATTTGTTCCAACAAAACGAGTTCGGCTGCTTCACAAGGGCTAGTCCAACCCCTGTGAAGTGTTCTAAACCCTACCCATCCCTTATTCCTTCCCAATTCTGGCCGCTGGGTAGTGACGCAGGAGCGTGTAGCAGGAGGCGCGTACGCGGAGATGCTACATGACGGTCCTCTGGACATGTGACTACGACCTGACGTAAAATGACTTACAAAGGTAATGGAGGATTACTCCCGCGCAAAATAATGGAGGATTACTCCCCAGCGCAAAGCGCTCAACGCCCCTTAAGGGGCTTGGAGACGCGTTGCGTCAATAGGCAACAATTTTTTTAAAAAAAGTTTATAAAAATGTAATCGCCTATAGATCATACCCTCATGTGCCAAGTAACAAACAGTGTTTCAGAGGCTATTGAAATCAAGAAAGGAGAGAATCAGTGGTGGATCTAGGAAGTGAAAACGAGCTATTCCGTCTTTTGAGTTTGTACTATGTGCTTTATTGCCATCAACATCGTTACCGAGAAATTCAATAATCTGAACCTTCTGCTTCTGTGAGTTTCTGTGCGACTAAGTGAGCAATCATAGGGGAATACGGGCCAACTTTATAATGAATAAAAGTGCAAATGAAAGAAATCGAATACGAAGAATACGTAGCAAATAATTTATCACTTTTACAAAAATTAATCTCTACAAGTCAATACTTGAAATTAATTTAAAATTGCGGACTTATTTTCTTTTAATTCGTGTTATTAATTTCTATTAATTTTTAAATTGTAGGTTGCTACAGTGTGTAATGTTCTTATTTGTTTTGTGTATATGTCCCGTTTTGTCCCGTTTTTAGTCAAGAAAATGTCAGAATGTCCCGTTTTCTGGTTTTTAAGATCTGGACACCTACACCAGACTTTGTTGGAATTCAATTGAAGGAAAATTGTATATATTTAAGAAGTAAGTTCTTCCATCTTCTGAAAGTTTATGTTAAAAGAGTTTCGGTTGTTTGAGGAGCGGCAAAGACATTACATTTATGTACTTGCGGACCTTTTCAAGGTGCCCATGCCCTTTTTATGGCGAAGTAGTTCAACATTCACTACGTTGCAAACAAAGAATGTTCGACTGTTCTCCACCTCGACGGTCAAAACTAAAATACATTTTTCAACGCAGTTATGGAGAGTTCTGGGGGTAAGAGGTTTCCGGAAATTTTCGAAGTTTTCTGGAAGCGTTTTTTTTTATTTTTTAAAAATTTGTTGCGTCTACACCTTGACGTAACGCGTCTCCAAGCCCCTTAAGGGGCGTTGAGCGCTTTGCACTGGGGAGTAATCCTTCATTAATGTGCTTGGATGAATTTTTGGAGTAATCCTCCGTTAATTACTATATTTGTCAAGTCTCGTCACGTTGCAGTCAGTCAGTGCCCTTTATCCCTTCGGCCAGGGGCTCGACGCCGTTAGATCCCGGGGTTCCTGGCCGGTTACCCAACCACGAACCCGCGAGTCTCGAATTCGCTTATCCTTCGTGACTTCACGGAGCGTAGTAAACGAATTCGGCTAACGCCGCCGGCAGGGACTTCGAATTTGGGGCTTCCGATTGCGTTGAAGTACTAATCTATCCGCTAGGGTTAGGAAAGTTTCTAATAATGAAAGATGTAAAACATTAAATTATAGCAAATCTTTGCCTTAATAGGAGATATAGGAAAAAAACTACGCTGGAGCCTATCATTTACCTCCCGTCGATTGGTATGCGACTAATAAATTACGTCATGTACCTTTTTTATGTAACTGGATGTAATGTATTAACAATCAGTTGATTACGACCCACTACTTATTACCTTACAGCCTTTACTTATGGTAGGTACTCCTTTTTATGTAGGATTCTTGTTTTGGTTGCATGTATTTCTAAAATCCGGATTGGCCCAATTTTGGCATTGAGAAGTATAATGTGAAACCAGGTATTCCCACCCTATTCCTTGCTTGGGTCCTTTTTAAAAGAGTAGTGTGCTTGATTGCCCCCCTCACATTTCTATCTACATTATACTGCATAGATAATATTTCACAAAGATTCAACGTAAAATAAATCCACAAACCAATACTTTTGTAAGCATCTCGATTTCCGATAATTGGATAGGCTTCTGACTGTGAGCCGCTGAGTTTCTAATCTTCACTGTTGTGCAAATTGTTACAAAGTGCTGTATTTGCAGGGAACCATTGTAAGAACTGGCCATGCCATGTTTGCATTGCTTGGGAAATGCTAATGATCTTTTCGTGCCCAATGGAGTGTCGTGAATACGTGTCCAATAACCGACCCTCTATTGTGATCAGGTTTTTCGTCCAGATTCCCTGATCCATTGAGTAAACGCTGAGACGCTGCCTTGTTTGCAGCTGGACGTAAATGTACTTTCACTATTTGATCACGCTTCTTTGACCTTTGGAAATATAGTTCTTCTAATTACTATTTTCGATGTCGCGGCAGTTAGTCGATACCCTCAGAAAGTGCCTGATAAGGGATACAATGCAAAATCTTTAGCTGAATAAGTTGTTGCAGGTAGTTTTTGGTTACATTGGAACGAATATTTTAATCAATTCTAATCAAATTCGCTCGATGCTAACTGCAATCATAATTCAACTTCTATGATTTAGGGCAAAAATACAGCACCTTAAGAAAACATGCACAGATTGCCCTTTTCCCCATTTCACGTCAAGTTGGTTTAATTTTGTTGACGTTATATACATTAAAAATAATATTTTGTAATCACTTTTTGAGTTGTTTTAGACATTTTAAAGGATTAACAGTGAACATTATAGAAGATATGCGAAACAGTAATTTATTATTAGATGTTTGATAGCTTTCTATCAGAAAAAATAGTATCAATATCATTAATAGTTCTATAATTGTCACGTAATTAATAGGTATATTTTGTAATAGGTGGTATCTTGATTATGCTGATCAGTCGGTGGTTCATATTTCGCTTCTGACGCCCAGTCAACCACTTCATCTTAATGGGCCGCCTTTAAAATTTCGTCGACCCCTATGGTATTGACATCCACCTTATTGGCAGGGGGCAGCTGAGGCAACTTGTCCCAAGCCCCTACTTAATTGGGGCTCCAATGACTTTCATTCAAAACCAATAAAAACGAATTCATTTATAATTCATATTAACACGCTATAAGATATTTCTCTTACGTAGAGAAATTAATTTTGCTTATATTTGGGATGAGTGAGTTAATTTTTGTTTGAAATTAAGAAACCTTTGGCCTTTGGGGAACACTTGTCTTAACCGTCAGGAGTGAGACGGTACGGGGGCGAAAGCTCTTGTGGCCTCCAGACTCGTCATAAAGTGCGTACCTCTTCCATGTACGCACGCTCAAAGAAAAGAGTTTCACCTCACATTGGAAGCTGGAAGCAAGTACAGCATAATTTAAATTAAACAAACTTCCACCACTTAGTAATTGCTGTTCGTACAAGTGGTGGCATGAGGAATTCCGGGAAATATGCAATAGTAATATTGTGTGAAGTGTTTCTAGTTTTCGAGCAATTTGCGTGTTTTTCTTACTAACAATAGATAGATCACCCATAAAAAACGGTATGCAATGATATATCATATGTTAATGTTCTGATAGTATTTTTGGGGTAAAATTATACCTTCATACAGGTGATTTTAAATTAAACGTGCACTATTTCCTGTAGCAGTTCTTGAAACTGAGGAGTTTCAGTTTCAAAACGCGACTTTTCCAACTTTGGTGAGATATTGGTTTTATTAGAGGTCAGTTGTAGTTATGCGTGGCTCTATAAAACGAGTTGTAACAAAACGCGTTTTTTATTCACTCCAAAGGTCTTCTTAATAAGTATTAATATCAGAATTCGATCTTTCCATAATTCATTTCGTTCGACCTAAGATCGCACTTTGCAACGTAATGAATTATGGAAAGAGCAATTTGTGTTTGAAATTAATGCATTTTATAAAAAAAACCTTTTCTCAAAAACTGCACCAATTTGTTTTCTATCGATAGAAGAAGGGACGCTTAAAATAATGGCGCGCGTTTAATTTTCGTTGAATTCTCTGAATTTTCCAAAATTGCAAATTTAGAAATAAGGCAAGAAAGTATGTGTACTTGTAGCACCATTAGTTTCAAAAACTTGTACATGACCTCTTATTTGAAGCACTAATTTTATAGAACAGATTATAATGAAAACAATATAATACCAAATGGTCGAGTTTATTGCATTTGTAATATTTCGTATATCTGCCACCCTGGATCTCAAAAATTCCTTCTATAGTTTCTGAAGAGAGGTACATATTATTAAAAACGAACATTTAGCTTGCAGTTAGTGCGAAAATTAATGTATATTAAAGGAAGTATAACCAATTTTTTTATATTTCAATTAAAAATACATACTTTTCGTTATAACTAGCAAAAAGTAATGGTGCTGCCAGATAGCTCAGACTTTCTCGTAATATAGTAAGTTTTCTAATTTTTTGATCTGACCTAGATTTTCTGTATTGCCTCATACTTTTCGAGCTGCCATCTATCGCCACCCAAAGTACATTTAAAAAAAAAATCTCAATTTTTTGTTTTCCTAATGGTAGAACCGAAATATCACTTTAAGAACATCAAAAAAGAGTAAAACCTCATCAAAAAAATCTCTTGAAAAATTTGAAGTCATCTTTAAGAAAATGGAGTGTTAGAGTTACAGTAAATGAAACATTTGGAACTCTTTTTCACAGAAAGATTTTGAGTTTTTGAAAAACTTAATTGGAAGTCATTGGCAGCACTTTAAGTCACAAATTCGTGTTATAAATTGCAGAAAATACACACATTAACGGCGTGAGGGGTATTTAAAAAATGCATTTGTGTAATTATTGAAGAAACAAAATAATACCCCAAATGAACTTTTCATATTAAGAAACAGTGCGAATTAGCTTTATCGGTTGTAAACGTTTGACAAAATTTGGAGGGTAAAGGCGTTTGAGTAAAAGGCTCTGAATAAAAGGCGTTTGAGCGTTTCTGAAAATACGGAATTTTGAGCTCATTTTCAGAAAAAACTGAATATTCGAAATGACATTATTTAAAGCACATTATAAGTACAATAATGTAGACAAATTGCCGCTAATGTAAATATTAACGACGTGAGACACATAGCAAAAAAAGAGTTTTGTAATTTTTGAAAAACAAAATAGAGCAATATGTAGGTTATATCATTTTAAAGAATGCATTTAGCACTATCCCTACCAAACGTTTAATGAAAACATTTGGAGCCGTTTTCGAGAAAATCTTGTGTCTGTATATTTTTAATATTGCACGGAATATTGCTCAAAAACTTTCAACAACAAATTTATTTGAAGGAAAGATCTCTATCTTAAAATTTGTTGTTGTAGGAAGACGCTAAAGAAATTGAATTGAATTTTCGAAAATTCAGAGCAAAACCGCGCACATTGGACCTATGTCACTAATACTAAGCTTTTCAGCTCGAAATACTTCGGGAAAATTTTTGATAGGCGGAAAAACAAAACAAGTTCGGGCATTTGTTTGGTTTTTGCGTAATAATTTTTTAATAGTTTATCTTGTCGCAAACATAGTTATGTACGTTTTAAATGTCATAAAATGCTCTATTTGCTTCATACGGCATTTTTCTCAAGCATATTTTAACAGAGCTACGAGATTTAAAATTTCATCAAATTTTCGTTTTTAATCTGAAGTTGCCAAAATTGCAAAAAGTCTCTCTAATGTAGTATTTTTGAATTCGTAAGGTCATTTAGTAACATCGTCAATAAAAAGCGATTAATTACTAATGTTTTTAATGCTTACTGAGGTTACACTCGCGTTTGAAAGTTCTGGAAAGAGTGACAGTACGTTCTTCCAACTAACTAGATTTACTTGTATCAAAGCATTTCAATAGACTAAAATGGCTAGTTTCTTTTCTAACATTCTTCTTTCTCTTTTCTTCCTCTTCTATTAATATTATATTATAATTAATAATGTTACTAAGCTGCTCCAAGAAGGAAAAAATGTATATAGTGGTAAATGACACTTTTCATAATTGTCGGAAAATATTATTGTGAAAGGACATGATGAAAATGTCATACCCTTCTTGTGCCCAAAATAATAATAATAATAATAATAATAATAATAATAATTGCGCTCTCCGTTGAACCTCCATGAACGGAAACTATGATTTTAAACATCTTTACCCCCAGTCGAACTTTAATGAATGAAACAACAAAGAAATACGGAAGATGCCCAAAACTCTTGCTTCCTCTTCTTCGCAATTATCGGAAAATATTATTGTGAAAGGACATGATGAAAATGTCACACCTTGTGCCCAAAATTTGTTTGTGATTAGGAGGCAGTCTTTCTTGTAGATATTAATAATAATAATAATAATAATAATAATAATAATAATAATAATAATAATTATTATTAATAATAATATTAATATTAATAACAATAATAAAGAAGAATTAGAAACGAATATCATTTTACTCTATTGTTAACTTTTTGATGTAAAAGTAAATCCTGTTATTTGGCAAGTATAGCCTGCTTCACATTTAGCAGAACTTTGAAACGTGAGTGTAACCTCAGTAAGCATTGACAACATTAGTATTAAATCGATTTTTATAATAACCTTAATCATTCACAAATACTACTATTGGTAAGGCTAGAGAGACTATTAGTAATTTTGAGCAATTTCAAAATAAAAAGGAAAATTCGTTGAAATTGTATAATTTCGTCGCTCTGTTACTATTTGCTTGAGGAAAATAATTTTTGAAGCAGATATATAGGGAATTGTATGATCTTTAAAATTGTATAGAACTATGTTTGCACTAAGATCAACAATTAAAACGTTATTATGCAAAAACAAAATGCCCTGATACGTATTAAAACTGTTACCGAAGTATTTCGAGGTGGGAAACTTAGGCTTCCTTACTAATAACAATATAAACAAAATAAAATATTCTACCTCGTCTTTTGCAAGTCAAAATGACTCAGCAACTGCACTATTTACTTCAATCATTCCTTAAAGCACTTTGAAACAGGGAACGCAATATCTTGAATAATCACAATAGTTTAACTGCAAACGATTCGAAAGTGATAAACGCAAAATATAGCTGCGTCATTCACTGTAAAATTTCACTTATATTTCTCAACTACTTGCCTTTTAGCAGTTTCACTTTATGCAATTTAAACTGATATAAGTTACACAAGAGGATAGAATTTTCACAATCGCGAATGATTTTAGCAATAAAATGATCCCAACGGATGCACATGAAATTATATCACTACGTAAGTAATACACTGCGGTTACACTTAAACCACAACACCATCCATTACGATTATCCATTTGACTAACACACACACACACACACACACACACACACACAAACACACACTTATACGTGATATTCTTTCAATATTCTACTGATAAATGGCTGTCGTGCTCATATTTCCGACTGGATCAAAACAAAGACATTGTTTAATAACAACGTTCTTGTCATGGTAACCAATTTTTCCCCCACCACTGGCGAATTGAATTTTCGGTAATATTTACAATAATTCGAGAAAAGGTTATAAAACAAAATATTTAGAACATTTTTCAATGGACTCGATGGTTTACTTTCCGTTTTTCTACAATAGATACATATTAATCTATTTGTAAATTAAAGACACCCACACTTTTCAGCATTATTTCGATTTTGGGCCTCAAAGATCTTGGCGAAAGAAAAGATTTTGGAATATGGGAGAGAATTGAATTCTTTTCCATTGTGGAGAATTTCGGCGAAACATTTTCCATAGTTTTTAAGAAAATGGTGAGAACATTTCCGAAAATTCGCCACTTTCAGTTCCCTTATACTCAACGATTATGGATAATTTAAGGACATTCAAAAAATCATTATTAAAGATACTTTAAAAGCTCATGTGTTAAGAAACGCATTGAACAATGAAATACATCTATAATATAAATATTAAGATGTAAAGATTAGGAAAAATACATTTTGTAATTTTGAAATAAACAGGAATAGTGTAATATTGACTTTATATCACCTTATAGAGCACATTTAGCTCTATTCCTGCCTAAAGCTTAAAGAAAACATTGAAGCCGTTTTTGAGGAATTTTGTTTTTGTTATTTTTTTAAATTGCACCTATTGCACGCAATAGGTTTTATGATTCTCCAATAGTAGATTCGAAATATTACTTTTAAAATATTAAATAAGAGTAAAATCTCGTCTTATATGGAATTTTTGCGGCGTCTTTCTACAATTACAACATTGAAGATAGAGATTTTTCCTTCAATTAATAGATTTTCTCGATATTTATTTCATTTATTAGTGTCATGTACATGAAAAAAACTTAGTAGTTTCCACGTGCAAAAGATGCAATATCAAAAAATTATAAAAACTAGATTTTCTCGGTAACGGCTCCAAATTTTTTCATTAAACTTTTATTGGGGATAGTGCTATGAGATGACATAAACGGCAGATTGGTCTATTCTTTTGTATTTTCAAAATTTACAAAACTTTTTTGAATTTTTTTACTAGCCGCACACCTTTATAATATTTACATTAGCGCCATTTCTTCACATTATTGCATTTACGAGTACATGTGCTTAAAATGATGTCTTTAAAGTTTCTCGAAAACTCAAACTTTTCTGTAAAAACGAGCTCAAAATTCTGCATTTTCAGAAACACTGAAACGCCATTTTAAAAAAGTTTTCAGTTTGTTTTTTTTTTTCAAATTTTTTAGTGGATTGTGTTAATCGCACTGTTTAATATGTCGAAAAGTTCATTTCTAGGTACTCTTTTGTTTTTTCAAATATTTCTCACGCCGTTAATGTGGACGTGGTTTCCTGCGAGGCCGCTTCCTGCGTCCCGCGCGCGCGCGAAGGCGCGAGGGCGCCGCCGGTGGCTGTTGCGGTGCGCCGCAGGTGAGGAAGCGGCGCCCGCCGCGGCCTCCGCTCGGCGCCAGCGCGCGGCGGCCGACGGCGGAAGCGGAAGGAGGCGGCGCAGCCACCGCCAGGCGCACGCTCAGATAACGAGGTCGCTAAGACTGGAGAGCCGTAGCTGCCTCGTGCACAAAGGGTCGCTGGTCCAAATCCCGCCCAGGGCATGGCTGTTTGTGTGTGTATGTTTGTAATTGTCCATTCACCCTTCATCATCAACATCATTTCATACCTCATACCCCAGGACAACATTAGGATGGCAAATGCATTCAGCCAAGACATGCTGATCCCCCCCAAAAGAAAAGTAACGTGCACTTAATTCCGGGACAATATGACTAAGCGTGGGTAGGTAGAGTTGCACGTTCGCGTGGTCCTCAGATGATCCATTCATAATAATAATAATAATAATAATAATAATAATAATAATAATAATAATAATAATAATTTCTTATACAACGTATACATACCATTGATTGTTGGCAAGCTGGGACAAGGAGTAGGTGAACAAGGCATAAATATTGCAGTATTGTAAATTTTTCCTAACTGTTACTAATGTGAGAAAGAACGTTCTGTTATAGCACGTTATATACTGGTTACGTTTCACTGTATGTCATGTATATGCTTGGTATAAAGTTATGTAATACTTCCGAAAATCAGTTTCGAGACTTCAACAGAAAAGTAGTTTTTGGGTTATAGTGATACATTTTTCTAAAAATGAATCCAATTTTTTCTTTAAATTTCTTGTAAGAATGGAGGGAATACACCTATAAAAAGGTAGCAAAGTGTCAAATTATTGTAATTTGTGTACTTTTGTAATAAATAAGATCCAGTTTTCACTTTTAACTCTGAATATTTGAAAATTACAAAATTTTGAATATTGCAGCATCTTTGTAAAATACATTATTGAAGGTAGCGACCTTTTACTTTCTCGTATACATACGTATATACGGATATACGTAGTATTGAGAAAGTTATGTAATCCTGCGGAAAATAGATTTCGACATTTTAACAGAAAAACGTTAAGTAGTGTAAAACGTGTTAGAGGAAGTGACTTACTGAATACGAACAAGATTTACTTACTTTTCGTTAACAGGGACTGGGAATAAGAGTATTTTTGTCGAAAATTCTTCTTTTTCGGGCGCACAATACTTTCTTCTCTTACCAAGTAAGGGCGAGAAAGTAAAAGTTAAAAAAAAACACAAACACTTATTGGTGGGCCTATCAGTTTCCTTCCCCTCCTTAATAATGCGAAGGTGATGAAGATTTAGAGTGTACAAACGACAGTCCGATTTATGTATCTTGCGTTGCAAGTTCAAAAACGACTCCTTTTGACCTTTTATTGTATTTGTAGTTGAGAAGGTTTTGAACTTTACCACACATCAATTTGCAGCACGCATGGCCACATATGTGCAAAATTTCGATGTCTGCGGTGGCTCAGTAGCTACTAAGGTTTTATTCTCGACGGTGGCAGGATTTTGTCCAAGCTAGATAGCTAGGTCGAATTCCGCCGACGCATGGTGAATAATTCTAACGGCCAGTCGCTGTCATCGGTAGTTTTTCTTATTTTTATCAACACCAGGAAAATGCTGGAAGAGTTCTCTAACAAGCGGGCATCGGACCGAGTATAGTGTTCCCCTCCTCGTAAGTCCCCTTCTTTTCTACACACACGCTTACACATACGTACTACACTCTCGCATATGTCAAGAGACCAGTCTGGAATTTAGAGCCAGTCGTGGCTGTGGCGATGGAGGGAAATTTACAGCAAGGCCCCCTGTAGGTCGGTGCGGGATCTCTTCTTACTATAGAAGATAATCACCACCACTTTGAGGATTTAAAACATTTACTACACTAACGGGACTAATGACCATATCGTTTCATGTGTCCGGGAATGCATATCAATCAATCAAAAGAGTCGTAGGTTAATGGAGCACAAAGACCAACAACCCTGTGCGGGCTCTGCCACGGTACAGTGCGTGAGAATACAATATTGCTAAGTGGTGAAGATGATTTATTTTGGGTTAAATTGAACTAAGTATCGAATAGTGTGCCGAACATGCCTTCATCAGTAGGATGCCTGTATTTGATTTATGTCGTGTAACAAGCATGAGTGTTGCCTTTCAGAAAATAAGAAATGGAAATTGTTTACTAGTAGAGTGCCTCGATTGTATCTCACGAGAATTTCAATCCGAATTCTTTTATTTGCCCCGATATTTATTTACAATATTATCTATTGAGACAGGCAAATGAACGCTTTATTATTATCGTGTCTCCCTAGTTTGGTCTGGCCTGACCTGCTGTTGCCTGGTCTGTTTTACCCTGCTTCTTGCCATTTTTCGGCCTGAGTTGCTTACCTTGACCCCGATACTACCCGCCTTACTGCCAGGTTGTGCGTGTTGTCGACATTTTAAACAAATATTTTCCCATTTTATTATTGCTTATATAACATACACAATATTACAGTGTACATGTGGAGACATCCAAAACTTCCAGCTTCGAAACTTCTCATATGCTGAACCTCATTTAGTAATCCATCCGCTTGGTTGGTTGCGGGTGCGTCAACAGATTAGGTCAATAGCCCCTAAGTGCAGTGCGTGCTTTTTTCTCGGGAGATGGCAGTGGTCTCCCCCCTGGATAACGAGATCCAGCGCCGACCTACCGTCGGCTAGCGGGGTTTCCCCCTAAACAGTACTCTCCTACTAGCGAGGCACCGCCACAGCCGGGGCAAGCTCTAAGCTCCCGATCGGTCTCATAGAAAATGTGTTAGTGTAGTGCATAGTAATCCATCCGGAAATTTGATGTTTACATAACCGGATTCAGAAATATTACACAGATCGGATATTATATAATGAGTCCGTTACCAAAGAAAAATATTTTAATATTTCATGTTTATTATTTAAAGAATATCCGTCCGGTATCCATATCGTAAATGTCACGATCATGAAATAACTAGAACGACCTCAGAAACTCTGTGTCTGGTATGTTCCGTAAAGCTGATGTCACAGGAGCTTGAATTTCCTGTACATTGTTACAAAGTCGTCCTGTCAATGCTAACTTTAATATTGGGAACAATATGTACTCGCAGAGAAACATACATGGAGCATACGCAAAGGTGTTGCATACCCTCTTGTTTTTTTGGCCAAATACTCTCGCCCGTTTAGCTGGTGCATTGTCTTGAAGAAGGAACCTGCTGAAGCTGATAATTCATGTGGAACACGATTTGTTTCACGGGACGCTCCAAATAAAACGTAGCATTCACTATGTGACCTTTTGGGACAAATTCATGATGAATGAAACCATTATTGTCGTAGACAAATGCATTGTCTTAACTTTTGATTTCTGAAGACGAATTTTGATCCCCGGGCCGAGATTCATCTGCAATCGATTCTACGTTTAAAATGTGCATACCATCTAAATGTCAGTGTACTGTAATGATTTATAATCATCAACCGAATAAGTATTTCCTACAAATGAAAAAAATTATACACGAAGAGGGAAATGACGGCAGCGCCGCGCACGAACATTTTTTATAAATTAAATGAATGCACGGAGGAATGGGAAACATAACGTGAACATTTGATGAAGCACAATTTTAGGAATTATTTGAAACAACAATCAACAAAATTGGCCAGGGGTTTGCTTAATTCGAGAATTTTAGTAATCGTGCATCTCAGTTTAATAAAAAGAGCATGTAGACGCCATTGTTGCCGAGAAGAAGAAAATTACGAATAGTGTTTTTCATAAATAGTAAGAGAACGCCTAAGGGATCTGGTTAAGATTTGACAGAACAGCAAACAGCAAAAATTATAGTAATTTTTTAGAGTAGTCACAATTTTCGAGGACGCCTAGGAGGTGAAATCAAATTTAAGTGTTAAAATTGTTTTTTAGAAAAGACATGAAACAAGAGATACATTGTCGTGACGTCATGATAAGATGACGAGCGATGAATTGTAATATTTTATTAAATAAGGCGCTGAGAGGCGAAGAAGATATTAATTATCAGAAAAATTTCGGACATAATATAGACGCAATGATAAGGAAGCTAATCGTTAATAAATCAAAAGAAAAAGAAATCGTTATGATGTTCGGCGCATTAGGCGGGTGATCTGCTTTTGTTGGCGGAAAAAGTATATAAGCTGAGGACAACAATGCACCAAGAAGAGAGAGTTTCGAGCAGTGTGTGTACGGGAGGTCCGTGTTAGACGCTGCATTTTTATGATTGTTCGGAATTAATAGATTGAAAAACAGTGTATCTTTATCTTCATGGAGCACGAACTTTATAAAAAACGTGCACATGTATTAGCAAATAGTGGCGCATAATTAGTAAATAGTGGCAAATTAGGATAATAGTTTTTTTTGTTTTTTTTTTTTTTGCGAGTGTGGAAATGGAATGTGTTTAACAACACGAATTTTACGCGATTTGGTCTGAATATTGAATGGAAGTGCAAGCGAAGTTTTGTTTTGTAAACGGACATGGTGCGTCTACGCGTCGTGATCTTAGACATTCAGCGGGAACTTTGTGTTGCGTTTGCTTAGAATGTTTTGCGCTTTTCCCAAATTGTGTAAACTTCGCGCTGTGAAATGATCCCTGATATGGTGGCTGGAGCTTTGCAGTAATTGCGCACTGAGGGTGTGCAAATTGGTGGCTGGCGACGAACGTGATCGCATGCCGCGATGCCGAACAGCAGACAAGAGTGACACGATTGATTTATTTTAGTTGCTGCAAAAACGCATTTCTGTCCAAGATCAAGTCATGTTAAATTGGTACAAATTAAAAGTCAATAAGTTGGTATTGCAGAATGCGCATTCGGTGTGAATACGATTGTTTTGTAAAGTTCCAGAGTGAATGTTTTTCTTTATTTTTATGTCAAGTGAATTTTTTTATGTATCAATTGAAGGGTATTTTTTGGTTATGTGTTCATTGTTGGTGTTTTAAGAACGAGAGAATCAGTTAGTCCGATAGAATAAATCAAGATGAACACAATCGTGTTTATCGATAAAACCTTTCAATACGTATTGTGACTTATTTAACGAGTATTAGTTTCGAACCTGTACAGGGCCCATCACAAATCCACACCATACATCTCAGAATTACGAAAAGTTACTAGCAAACTACTATTAACGTATTTAATAGAGAGGGAGGAGACGATTTCGTTACAGTAAGAGACCCCATACAAGTAAGTGTACCCATTCACAGTTCATTACATGTAGTTCATAATACCATAATACGTTCAAACAACATCACAGAGATTCTTTCAAGTTGTTTATTACAATCCTTTATTTTCTATTCTTTATTCAATATATTTTTTTAAAATTTCTTTGCGCCCTTAATTCTATTTATCGACGTAACGCGTCTCTTCGCCCCTGGTCGAGCGTTGAGCGCAGAGTAATCCTGCATTATCTGTCCCTCTATTCCAGAGGACGCTGTATTTTTATGTCTCTGTCTAGTCTAGTCAGTTGTCAAATGGGACTCGCGCCTCGTACTTCACGCGCCCCTGCGTCACTATCGAGCGACCGGAATTGGGAAGGAATTAGGAAAGGGGTAGGGTTTAGGACACTTCACAGGAGTTAGATTAGCCCTTGTGAAGCGGCCAAACTCATTTTGTTGGAACAAATTTCACATGAGATTCGACGGGAATCAAACCCGGACCTGAGTGGTGAAAGGCTAGCGACTTCGCTATGTGCCACGAGCGAGCCCTTTCAAGGACTTTCAAGATCTATTGTAATGTTCGGCATTTAGTATTTTACAATACTTTCAAAGAACGCATGGAAATTAATAAAGAACATCAGACAAAAGAAAAATTCAACACTACAAACTACAGAGAAATTTAAAATATGTAATGAAGAACTTTTAAAAGAAAATAGGCCCGCATTTAGTAACACATATTACATAGAGCTCGAGAAACCGCATGATATGGAATATATACAGTAAGAGAGACTGAAAAAATAATACGAGATGTAAATGAAAAGCACCCAGTCCGGGATTGTAAACATTGAATTGTGAAGCATGGCCCAAGTTTATTATTGATCTTCAATAATGTTTAATGGGAGAAGAATTACCAAAGCACTTCAAAAAAGAATAACTCTAACATCTACAAGAAATGTTATAGGAAACAGTGTGTGAACTACAGAGGTATAACTGTCCTTAGCAGCACTGCCCGAGTGTATGGGAAAATATTAAAAACCCGACTGGAAAGAGACCTCATTAATGTCGAGGAACAGAGCGGCTTCCGAGCGGGGCGCTCATGTACTGATAACGTCTTTAGTATTAGATAGGTAACCGAAAAACATCTCGCCCATAACTTTGAGACGCACCTTGTGTTTATAGATCTGCGTAAGGCCTATGACACTGTTCCATTATGTGGGCTCTGGATGGCAATGGAGAAACAAAATGTAAATACGCAATTGATTCGAGCCGTTAAAAATTTGTACAGTGATAATACGAGCCGAATAAAAGTAGGGAGAAACGTTTCAGCACCATTTTCAATAAATGAAGGTTTACGACAGGGGTGCTGCGTAGCTCCGACTTTGTTTAAAATACATTTGAATGAAGCCCTGATAAGATGGAGGAAGAAATGTAGTAATAGGGTATTAAAATTGGTGACTATGTTATTCTCTCTACACTTCGCAGATGATCAGGTGTTGTTCGCTGAAGATGAAGACGATGCTCTATACATGCTGCGAAAATTATATAAAGAGTCTCGAAACGGGTTTAGAAATTAACTTTAGCAAGACTTAGTATATGGTTGTAGGAGGAAGTGCTAAAGGTCTGAAACTGGAAGTAAAACCCTGTGAAAAATTCACATACCTGGGTGAAGAAATAAATGCAAACGCAGGCAGTTCGCAAGATATTAGAAACAGAATTGAAATGGCAGAGTGGCTTTAAGACAACTACATCCACTGCTATAGAAAGATAAATTAAGTGAGAGTATAGAGAGAAAATTGTATCAGACTGTTTTTGAGAATATTGCGCTTTATGGGTGTGAGGTATGGGAAGTAACAAAAAAGAGAAAACAAAAATTGACAGCAATGGAAATAGACTTCTGGCGCCAAAGTTGCGGACTGATTTGAATGAATAAAATTAAGAACGAAGAAATTAGACTTAAAGCAGAAGTAAGTTTTATATAATTGACACCATAGACGTTAAAAGAATAAAATGATATGGGCACATGCAAAGAATGAACGAAGAACGCTGGCGGCCCAAAATACTGTGGAAATGGCAACCAGCTACCCATCGAAGAAGAGGAAGATAGACTTACATGGAGAGAAGGAGAAGAAGAGGCAATGATGAAAAGAGGTCTGAGCAAGAAAACTACGCCGATAGAGAGATATGGAGGCTGGGATGCGAGAGACACCCTAGGATGTAATAAAGCTCGCCATACAACTACGACTACTCCTAAATATTTTTAAACAAATATTTGTCCTACCAACAAATCCTCTCTCTCGTCTGAGGCTCAGTGCAACAACTAATGTCACCGCTGCGCCTCTGACCGATCC